>CAMZMU010000035.1:19643680-19954153 GCA_947311845.1 Poa pratensis
AATATACAGCTCGCAATTGTTGACTCAAAACTGCCAAACGGTCCTGCCATTCTGCCAACCACCATCTTGCCATATGCCGGTCCGAGACAGCTATCTGCCAGGATATTATGGGCAGCTGTTTGTTTTCGTTTTAAAGGCTTGCAGCTGGGAGTATGTATTGTAGTAGTACCAATAATTGGTGCAGAATCCAGCAAGCTTTGCAGGCCATCAGTACGCGTTGTTCTTTTTTCAACTCTTTATTTCATTATCACAGGTACCATTTTATACAAAGCTTAAATCACCAACTTTTTTTCATTTCATTCTCTTGTGCAACGGAAGCGTGTAAGATGAGGATCGCCATATCCACTCTGCAGATCAGTTTCAGAAAACACCATCAAGAATGAGATCAAAGCCATCATGCCAAGCCATGCCATGCCATGAGCCCACGACTGCAATCCCATGGCCATGATCCGAGCAATCTCCATTTAAGTTTATCGTCAGAAAACTACTCTTTATACAGTTTGCATCCCGAGCGTCCTGTCCATCCACTCGATGATGTCCGCGGCGATCTCGTCGCGCTCGGGCTCGAAGAGCAGGTCGTGGAGGAACCCTTTGTACAGCCTCAGGTCCTTGTGCCTCGACGCGGCCTCGTTGTAGAGGTCCTGCGACGCCAGCGGGTCCGTCACCAGGTCCGCGGTGCCGTGCAGGACCATGAACGGGACAGTGACTTTCTTCAGGTTGTGAAGCAGGTAGGAGGAGATGCGCAGGATCTCGTGGCCCGTCCGCACCCTGATCGGCCCTGTGTACACCAATGGATCCGAGTACTTCGCTAGCAGTGCGGCAGGGTCGCGAGAGACCGGGATGCCCCGCTTGTTGGCTCCCTTGAACTGGAACTTCGGTGCTATTAGAGAGAATATTGGTGCCACAGCCTGCATTGATTAAGACAATTCCCAGTGAACCTTTATCTCAAAACTAAAAAATTCTTAGTAAATCTTGGCATGCAAGAATATACATCTGAGAAGTTTTGAATTTGAGGATAAAACGCTCAGCTTCTGGAATAGCACCAGAAACGAGAAGTGGAATGCTTAATATGCAGTCATGTTTATTAATCCATGCAAGTGTACCGACCATTGCTTCACGATTCAGGAAATGAGTAGCATGTTAATCTTAATCGTCACAGATCCCCACAAAAATAATAAGAGACAAGAATAGGTGTATTACCCCAACGATTGGATGCGCTGGTTTTACACGCACAGCTGGTGAAGTCAAGATGATCCCTTCCAGTCTGGTTCTAATATGAGCATACAGCGATGCCTGCAAAGTGACAGCTAGTGATGAGCTCATGAGAAAGAGGAAGATTAAGCGTGTTAAATGAGCATCGTCAGCCAAACCATTGCAACCAGGCTATTTTGTTAATGCTTTGCACCATTCTCCGCCCGGTAGGGTATCCATTGTTGACAGGCCCAGAGGAGTAGGGTCAGTGTCTAATTCTGGCCTAAACATTGAAGAGAAGAAGAATAAATTTGACAAGCCATACCTTTAAAACAACAGCGCCACCAGTGGAGTGTCCGAGTAGAAAACAAGGAACCCCTGGATTGTCCAGCATAATTTTTTCAAGAAGTACTTCCTGCTCACAGATGATTATAGTAAATACATATTACACTGCTCCTATCAAAAAAGAAAATCAGTAACAGCCTGTATTAGCAGGAAAAGACAGAGACTTACCATGTCTTCTATAACATAATCTAGTGAAGGCACATAACCGTGCAGACCATCACTGCCACCATGGCCTGTTATACGTTGGCTGAAGTTAGTTAGCTAAAAGAGAGTGCAAAATAAAATAGGCATGTGCGTAGGAAAACTGAGATTGAGAACCATGTTTTTTTTTGAAGTGCTGCTTCTTTGACAAAATACAATTTGCAAGGTAGGTCAAATAGCATGACAGCCTTAGCAACAGGCCACATATTTTACCTTTGTATGTCTTATCAAAAGGCAAATATTTGATTCCAAAATATTATCATACCACTATTAGTTTGATGTATACATAATCCACTGGAAAAACTATTCTTAATAGTTTCCAAGTCTTTTTGCACACACTAAACTATTAGTATTCAAAAGTTTGTTCGATTTTAGTGCTCCAAGCAATAATTAAGTCAAATCTAACAATATGCCTTGGAATTGATCGGTGCATTATGACATCCATTCCAAATATAGCACTGAACTTCCACCAAACCAATCACATTTAATATTTCCTTTAACATAGCAGAAGTAGACATGTTCAGAAAATTAAAAGTAGGGCTCCTTACCAATCCAATCCATTGCATATACTCCAAAACCACATGCTGTCAGCTGTTCGGCGAAATGCAAATACCTTCCACTGAACACAAATTAAGATGTACTTAGCAATGCATTTAATCACGACGAAGGGGATAATACAGAACTATAGATACGTCATGTCTACTTGGGAGGAGGATGAGCAAACAGGATTTTCTTACCTGTGCTCATTGAGCCCATGCACGATGACCAAAATGCCCCTAGAGCGAAAGAGGAAAACAATCAATACAAATTAACAGATAAGAAATTTGATAATTGTGACACAGCCAAGTAAATAATAACACAATTTGATGCTCTCGACTTCACATTCTTACAAAAGAGATTGAAAGAGAACCATACTCTTCAGGAGGTGTCACACACATTAATTCATCAAATTTGTCAGCATTATTAGGAGTGCTGGATTGGTTAATCTCATTGTGGTTATCCGAACTACATACTGGGCCATGTGGAGAATAATTCGGCACTTCGATTCAACAAGCATAGAATATAAAAAAATTTAGCCCCTTTCTTAATAGCTAAAGCTAAAGTTTCCCGAGTCACGTTGAGCCAGTACGTTAAGGTTTTTCATTGACAACTGAGGGAACATGAGTTGGAGATAAGGATTGGTTTATATGCTCCTAATCCATTCCACTTTACTTGTTCCTCCTTTCCTGTATTTCTAAGTTGCTTCACACTATGACAAGATGTTGCACAAAGCTATCATCAATTTAGTGTGGCTCTGCGACTTGGACGCCTCCTCTCTTCCGCAACAGTAAAAAGAGAGGCGATTTTCTTGGACCTTCACCGTCGACCCACCTCGCTCGCCTCCGATCTACGGATTCCCCCTCCTCCGGCGGTCGCCTCGGCGACGGGAGGGTGGGGAATCTGTAGATCGAGGCCTGTACATAGTGTAGGGTTCGGAGGTTTATCAGCCGGCGTCGTCCTGGAGGTGGGGATGGCGGCGGTGTGGAGTGTGGTGGCGGCTGCTTCCCCTTCTCGCGTCGGAGGTCCTCGGAGCTCCTGCGCGCGGTGGTCGTCTTCATCGAGGTCGCTGTTCTTCGGAGCGGCGGCGCTCGGTGTTCCCCGGCCGGATCCGATGCGGCGGATCCGTAGTATTAAAGTGGAGGAGATGGTGTTCGATTCCAGCGCGACGGTGGCGGCGCTCCGGCGAGTAGGATCGGCAGATCCGGCGATCGGCGACTTCCCAGCTGCCTCGGGGCTGACTCCTATCCAAGGCGTGAAGCGGAGCAGCGGCAGCGGCGCGCCACCGACGGCTCCCCTGCGGCGTCCCCGTCGAGATCTAGAAGAAGGACCTCATTGTAATTTTATGTTTCTTCTGGGTTTTTCTGTAAGATCGCTGGTTTAATATTATCTCTTCCATTCCGCAAAAAAAAAAAAAAAAGCTATCATCAATTTAGTCAACTTGTTCACGTTGCGAAATGCGAAGGACATAACGCGTACAGAAATATGACAACCTAACGGCAGCGGTCCTGCGAAGAGGACAAATTCAATGCATCCTAGAGAGGGGTAATGAACCGAGGACTACTGAATGCAAAGAACAGGAGCTGTGAGAAAAATGGATGTACTCGCTCGCACGGCACGTCTCTGAACTTTCACAACAGAGTCTGTAAATTATCAGATATCGAGTAAAACACACTTATCGCGTGATCGGAACTGCAGCAACTACGGAGTAGTGTCCAAAATGTTCATCGCGCCATTGTGGCACTATATTTGCTAGGGAAAAATTGGAACTTTAACTGAAATTACAGGCCGTTGGCATCAGAGAAGACCCCCAAAAGCCGCAAGAGAACCATTCAACACGCAAAAGACGCAAATAGCCACAAAAGATACGAAGTTTTTCCAAGGGATCAGTATACCCAGTGAACAAAATCCGAAATGGAAGAAAGTTTTCGCAGAAGAAACAACGCGATTGACTGGTTCAAACGAAATAACAAATCACGCAAAAAAAAGTGCCCTTTCTCCGAGCTGAAATCAACTGCCGCAGCTACCGTTCCCCACCGATAGAACAAAAATGATCGATTTTTCCACGAGCAAGAAAACTGGGGGCACACGATCCACGAAAGCGAAATCCACAGAAACCAACAAAAGGAAACCACCAAAGAAAAAAGCCAATTTGCACGGCGACCGAAACCGCCGCGGTCCACGGAAGGTAATCACAGGCGACGAGGAACGGCACGGGGGATCGCTCACCTCATCTCGGCGGCGTCGGCGGGCGCCCAGACGCGGCAGAAGAGCGCGTTCCGCCTGGCGCCAGCGATGACGAAGGTGCCCCACCTCCTTCTCCCGCCTTCCGCGCCGTCGTCGTCCTCCACCATGGCCACCTCCTCCGCGAGCGCGCGGCGGCGGCGCACGTCCTCCTCCTCCACCGCGGCCCTGCTGCGTCGGCGGGTCCTGCCGGCCTTCCCCAGCCCGGCGGCGGCGTCGGCGGGGCGGCGGCGGCGGCCGAGGAGGAGGAGGAGCCAGAGGAAGAGCGAGTGGAGCGCGACGGCGAAGCGGAGCAGCGCGCGGCGGGACAGCACGGAGCGGAACACCGGCACGATCCGGCTCGTCGCGCCCGACGTCATCATCATCTCCTCGCCGCCGCCCACCTCCATCGCCGCTCCTCTCCTCTCCTCTGATCCTCGGCTTGTTGTTTTTTCGCCTTTTACTTTTTCTTCTTCGCGTTTTTGGAGGCGAGGCGGTCGCGGGCTTCGTGGGCCGTCCCGCGTATTTATAGCCGCGGGCTAGCGCGTGGTTTGTTTGTTGTTTCCTTCCTGGAAATCCGTATGTACGACTAGTTTTTCTTAATTCTCCTGAGTGGGTCCCACTCACAAGCCAACGGCTTATCATGGTCCCGCATGTCACTCGCGCAGCCGTTGAGTCAAATATATCGCATAATTTTCAAATAAAGAGATATAGATGAACTCAGATGCACATAAAAAACTTGTCGATATGGAACATACAAGCAAGATCTAAGTGGTAAAATTATAGCTTAAGCCGCGGCGAAATCATTTTCATTGTGCCACCGTAGGTTTTGTTGGTGATGGACACCGACGAAATCACCCACCAGAGGACTTGGAAAGACATCTAGAAGATCAATTCACATTTAATCTCCGGCAAATAGAACCGGCTTGTACCATGCCAATGACATTACACATAAGAGGTTAATTTTTTAAAAGGGGACAACGGCTTAGCCTCTGCATAAATCGAGACATAAGAGGTTACTAAAAACAACATAGTCGCATAAGATGTCCATTAAGTGACAACAAACTCTGACAAGAACCAACTCGTCATCCATGAAGACCGGAGGGGACAAAAACCTCATAAGCTCTATTGGAACGCAAATGTAGCGCATCGTCGGGATGGAATTAGAGCCATATGACTTTTATTCGAGATAACACTGTCATCACCTTACAAGTGATGTTGTTGTAACACAAAAGGAAAAAAAATCTTCCTACAATATATGGGAGGTGAAAACACCATCCTCTCAGTCCACAACACCAGAGGGGTGGCCAGAGACAGTGGATTGGAGATTAGAGAGGTTGGTTGCTAGGGCTCTATCAGTTTCTCATCTATACTTGGAAAATAATGGTTGATTTTGTGCATGGAGAAGAAGGATAACGTGTGTGGCATGATTAAGCAATTGATCCATGCAAGAGCATGCCCGACGCTTCTCTTAGTGATGACATGTCATATGATTAATGTCTAGGAAGCTTGTTTTATTCTCTTTGTTTGTGATTTTTGTTGTAGGATTTCACTCTAACTGTGGTTTGAAACTAGTAACTCATTAGGTTCACACAAATCTCTTGAATTGACATTTTTTGGCTTGAAGAAATGCCAAACCAAAATACCCCATTAACATTAGCTCTCCATGAAAAAAGGAGGTGATCCACCGACACGAGAGATATACAGGACATGTATACGATCAGGATCATCTCCATCAATCACTATTTTTAGCCACTAAATGTCACTTGGGGAAACCTAGTTAATATTACTTGGGGCAGTTCATGTTCTCTGAGACTAAAATGTTGACTCCAACTTTAGCAATGATCCATATTTGTTATATCTTGTTTGTCTTGTGTACTTGACACATCGGATCCATTTATAATTGGATATATGTTTTTTTAGGTATTTTCATGTTGTGTTGACTAGGGAGGAGCTTCTGAGGGATCGCTGGAGATCTAAATCGGGAGGGAGTGGAGGAGATCAGAAGGGGATGACGGGGTGGTGAGCTCAAGAGACGGCAGAAGAGCTCATGAGGGGCATCAGATTGGCTGGAGTGGAAGATCAACAAGTGAGTAAGTGCTCGGTAAAAAAAAAAGAGGTTGGAGAAGGAGGTGGGCACACAAACTGCACGATGAGAAGGAAGCAAGACGACGATGCACCCATTGGTCTTGACGACAAAAGTGTGCATTACTAGCTATGCCACTGGTGTAACACCATCATGTGTTTACTTTAGAAAAAGCGAGTAGGTACGACAATGATTGGTGAGAAGCGGAAAATTCGATGTTAGTGTCATAGTGTGTGATTTTGGGGAGGAGTAGGAGGGTCTACCCCCTCGCAACAAGTAGGAGAAAAAAAAGTGGTTAATAAGGAGCTCTATATATTTTCAACAGCCCCCCCCCCCCCCCCCCCCCCCCTCTAAAATGAGGAATAGGAGGGAGATAGGGCGATGGTTGGAGTGGCTCTAATAGTTCAGAAAAAAGTATGTACAACATATGTATCAGAGGAATGAAAAAGGCTTTCGGCCGAAACCACTATTGTGCTATTTCTTGCAACTTTTGGGAGTGTGAAACATTGTTCCTTCGTGAATAGAAAATCAAACATTTAGATGTCAGATAGGCGTTGAAGCAAGTGCCAAAAATTGGACAATTGAGGCGAGCAATCTGTGGTCTTCGAGAGAAAATTGTTTATGTCTTTTCCTTTGGGAAAAACCTGATTTTCAACGCCTAATGCTAACTGGATTGAACCAGCACCGTGCACTTTGTAACGCTACCCAACAGCAGCGTCCTACCACACAGACGCGTCTCCTCCTTCCTGCACAGTAGAAGTGAGGCGATTTTTCCCCTCCCAGTCGATCCAGCTCGCCGGCGCAGATTCGCCGGTTCCCCCCCCCCCCCCCCCCCCCTCCGCCAGCCGCTCCGGCGGCGGGAGGGTGGGGAAACCACGGATCCGTCTGTTTATAGCTAGGGTAGAGTGGTTTCCTCACCGGTGGCGCTGTGGAGGAGGTGGTGCCGTGGGTGAGGTGGTTTGCGGCGGCGGAGTTCTCCTTCAGCGGCGGGGTTCTTCGGAGCTCTTCTGCTTCTCCGCTTCCTCTCCGGTGCTCGCAACTCCGAGGAGTTGCCGTGCGCCGTCTTCCCGTGCCAGGAGTCCGTGTGCGGCGGGTCCGGCGGCTGAGCTTCAAGAAGATTCGGGTGTTTGCGTCCAGTCGGAAGGCGATGAAGACGAAGAATGGTGGAGGCCCTCCGGGTTCGAGGCTCGCTGACTTCCCGTCCGCCATGGGACTCCGGCCGATCCAAGGTTGCAGAGGCGGAGCGGCGGCGCGCCAGCGACACGTCTTCTTCGGCGACGTCGACTTCGTTATCCTAAAGGACTTGGTTGTAATTTCTTATTTCCCGAGTACTGTTCTGTAAGGATACTGGATTAATATCACCTGGTCTTTTCCGCAAAAAAAAAGTAGCGTCCTACCACGGGTAAAATGTCGCCGTCACAATTATTGCTGGAATCCCGATGCTGCAGCGGAATGCGACGCATACTTTGCATTGTCTCCGACCTCGACCGCCGGCGACCAGTGTGAGGCAAAATTAGCAACTGAAAATCCTGCACCGGCCGATCGACGAGACCCAGATTAACCTACCTTGCCATGGATACAAACAAGGGCACAAGGCTGTTGCAGTGTTGCGCACCAAACTTCAGTTGGCAAGAGTGTCACTCGTGGACGTGATCAAGCCACACGCGTTCAGACAGTTAGGGCACGTTTGGTAGCCTGCAGCAAGCCGGGCCAGACCCGCTGGCTGCAGAATCAGGCTGATTGTTTGCTAGCCTGCAGCTCAAAACTTGCGTAGCGCGCTTCTTAAACCACCCTCGGGCCAGGCCCAGTGAAAACGGCCGATTCGGCCGTTTCCACAGAGCCATGCGCGTTCCTCTTCTCTCTCCTCCTCGCGTGCAGATTTCCCATCCCGCCTGCAGCCGCTGCGCTCGATTGGGAGATGGCGGGAGCTCGCGCGCTGCAGGCGAAAACTCGGCGGGAGAGTTTGCGTCACCTCCCGCCCGAAACCATCCCCTATATACACCCTCTACTCTCACCGCTGGTCGGAGTCCACCATTTTCATCAGTTCGAGATCTTCGGTCGGAGCTCGCAGGTAAGCGGCGGCGGCAGTCTTCGTCGGCAGGCAGTAGCGGAGCGGCGGCGGCACCCTCGTCGGCACGGAGTGACCTCGTCTTCGTTCGTCCGCATCCATGGCGGTAAGTTCCGAAACCTTGGCTACCATAGTGTTCATGCGTGTAGGTTGTTCTAGATCTGAGCTGTGTTTGAGGTATGCTGTGATGTATGTACGATCCATGCTTGTAGCTGATGAGCTAGGATGCGTAGATCTGTTAGATTCCATGTAGGTTCTCACATGTGGCCATGCTCTCTAGATATGTTAGCTTCAATGTCACATCATTAGTTCATACACATACTTGCCTTTGCTTACGGGGTTCACAATGTTAGATCTGGTAGGCTCATAAGGTGTGTTATCGTGCTGGATGTAGGAGATGAAGAACGAGGATTTTAATATGTCACTTGTACCTATTGGGGACTCCCAAATCCCATCCTCGTATGTCGACGACTCTCAGCCCATCATCGACTTCGGCATGACCGAGAGCACGTACGGTGCTGTGAACGATGCCATAGGCTCGTTAGCTACGACGTTGAACCAGTAGATTGCGAAGACCAAGGCCCAGGCAAAAGCAACCATGAAATGGCTCCCTTTCATGTCCACCTTCGTGCTCAAGCACATGACCACTCTCATCAGGACAGGGGTTAGGACAGACAAGGGTTTCAAAGAAGTGCATCTGAAAGCTTGTGCTAAGGCTCTCTTTGCCCACTGTGGGGCAGAGGTGACCTCAACTCAGGTGTACAACCACCTGAGGAAGTGGAGGCTGAGGTGGGTACAGGTGAGCAAGCTCAGAGATTTGAGCGGCGCTCAATGGTGTGAGGAGACCCACACCATCATCCTGGAGGACGCACACTACACGGGCCACATAATGGTGAGCACCTGTGTACTAACAGTAGGTTCTTTTCAAACTTGTGCTAACCATCCTGCTCTAACACACTCATCTTCCAATCGTAGGATCACCCCAAGGATGCTGAGTTTCTTAACAAGCCTATTCTGAACTACCCACAGATGCAAACCATCTTCTCGTTTGGTTTGGCCACCGGCAAGTATGCCATGGGGTCAGGTAATCCCCTTGGCACTCCTATGCCGGAGGATGGCGATACACAGGAGTCTGAGAGCGTGCTCCCTGATGGTCCTCCGGGTAGGAATGGGGATACACCCAGCCACGCCCATGGACTGAAGAGGAAGAGAGGTGCCCTTGCTGAGAAGGAGATCCAGGCCTTTGCCAGCATGACAGAAGCTGTGAAGGAGGTTGCCCAGGCCATTAGGGAGAGCAAGCCGACGGACATGCACCCTGACATGTACAATGCCGTCATGGACTCTATTGGGTTCACTGAGGAGGCTCTGATGGTGGCTCTCGGCCACCTCGTCGACCACAAGGCACAGGGTGTCAACTTCGTCGGCATGACAGAGCAGCACCGGACCCTCTGGCTGAGGAACTTCATGGGCAAGTACTACAACGAGTGATCTCGCACTGTCGAGGTGGGGAGGGGTGGCAGCAGCAGATGCATGAAGAAGTTGAACTGATGATGTCGATGTATATTTTGGCTTAGCTAGGGCTTACAAACTACTCTTATGGCCTGTATATTTTGATGAGGTGTAAATACTAAGCCCTCAGATGATGGTGAACTTGTTGGTGGTGCTGGTGGTAGGATGACACCCACTTTTTGATGTGGTGGTAGGTTAACACCATAGGTGTAGGATGAACTTGTGATTCTACTTTTGTAAGTATCATGCATGCTCCACTAGTTCTATGTAGACGCGTTCTTAACCTTCGGTTGATGTTGTTCATGTGTCTAGTTATCATGATATGATCTATCCCTTCATCCTTGTGTCCTTTGCAGATGAACTGGTACGTTGTGTACAGAGGAAGGAGTCCAAGAGTGTACAATTCTTGGCGGAGCTGCCAAGAACAGGTGGCAGGGTACTCCAACAACGGCTACCAAGGATTCGATACTTTGCAAGAGGCTCAGGCGAACTACATGAACTATCTGAACACCATCCCCCTTGGAGATCACGACGTGATAGAGCATCAGGTCATTGCTCAGGCCATACCCAACGTGGGTAATGAAGTGGGTAATCAAGTGGTTGGTTCTAGGATGAAGAACTTCATAATCATCGTCCTAGTTGTGGTGATTGTAAAACTCCTTCTGTTATAGTGTATGATCATCGTAGTGTATGATCATTGTAGTAGTGTATGATCATGTCATGGTAATGTCACCATGTTTGAACCGTGGTAACCGTAGCCGGCTGCTTGCAAGCAACCAAACAATGCCCCTTTATTTAAGCGTAGCCGAAAAGCCCAGATTTGGACGAACCAAACAATGCCCCTATGTTCTCTCATCCCATGCGACTAACTCCGCTGCATCCTACCAAACATGAGCACCAATTTGGCTCCCATCCATTTTTCCGTGGCCATGCCCTCCAGGCTACCAAACGCGATGGCCATACAGACTACCAAACGCGCTCTTAGTGAACCGGCGACGCTCAGCCGGTTACAGTGCCGTGATCGATCGCCGCGTTCTGGGACCCGACGGCCCGTAGCTCCAGCTAGCTAATCACTAGGAGCACGGCCGGGGACCGTTGCCGGCGTGCCACGTGTGTACCTGCAGCTAACTGCTGGTCCCTGCCGGCTATCTCAGTTGTCGGGCTGCTCGTTCGTTTGCATTTGGCTGCATCGTCGTCGTCCTTGGATCTTGCAGAGTCGTCGTCTTGGATCTTGCATAGTCACCAAGGTACTGTCACACGAAAGATGGTAGTGGCCGTGAGACAGCGAGGGTGAGAAGGACGTTACTTCGCCGGGATCGATGGACTCAAACTTCTCGATCCTATCAACGGCAGTGCCATGGGGTGACCGGCCTAGCTCCCTCGTCGACAACACTGCGCACTCAGTTGGCTTCTACCGTAATAAATTGCCCCTTCCTTGGAAATCTTGCGGCAACAAAACAAAACCTGAGAGTGCAGCACACACGTCTTTGAGAAAACGAAGCACGCACGGACGTGTTTGCAACTATGATCCGGTGTCGATCGGTCCACCAAAGATGCCCACATTTTCGGAGCAAACACCGCAGATCAGTCGAGGAGCGATCAGACTCCCTGAAGCTGCCAGCCAGCCTACCGGTGAAAGAAACTAGAATAAAACTTCCAAAAAGTGTCGTCGATGTAGCTAGTATGTTCAAATACTCCGACACTTAATATGGACGGAAGGGAGTAATAAACAAAATGAGTAGTATTATCCGATCGTTGGCATAGACGATTGCAGAGCACTACTAGAAAATGGGCCTTCCGTCCGGAGCTTTAGCCCCGCCCGTGTTTGGTCCCGGAAGTAATGTGATCATTAGTCCTGATTCTAAAGGCTAGGACGCTGCACGGGACACAACTGGCTTTAGTCCCGGATCAGACGAGACCTATAGTCCCCGTTGGAGATACTAAAGAGGTTGCGGCAGGCTACGACTATTGCATTTAATATGAAATAATTCATATCTTTAAATCAGTAAATCAGAATTTAACAAATAAATATCTAAATCGATTAGAAAAATGAGAGGAATCCAAATGTGATAACTATATCAGATTTTGCATCACAAAAACTCATTTAGCTAGGTGAAATTACTTTCAAAAATTTCACATAAACTCATTGTTGCCACTTAGAAAAAGGGAAATGAATTTATAAAAATAATTTGAAAAATCATTTCGGAACCATTATTTTGTATACCAAGAAACACCTTTTTTTATCAAATATGATAACTTTATCATAAATTATACCGTGGGAATGGTAATAACTTTGTCATTTGGCTTGAAACTTGTAGATGTTTATATATGATAAAACTTTTGTGAAGATTGTTTTTGAATAATTTGTCAAAAATCAAGTTTATCATTTTTCATAGCAACTAGTACACATAAACGAACTCCATGCCAGACGATATCTTTTTTTGAGTTTTTTTTCACTTATTTGATTTTGTTTTAAAAAACGGGTCAAAATGGCCACCATGACTATTCATCGAAAGAGCTCGAATTCTCTAAAAGTATCGATATTTGTATGATATAACCACTAGTTGTGTACCATAAAATGATTTTTTAAATATTTAGACCGAACTATCAAACACTTGTAGTTCAAATTTGGATTACTTCTAAAAATCATGATAAACTTTTTTAACTTGGCAAAATTACATAGAAATCACGTAAATTCGAAATACTTGGGATTATCCATAAAATGTGGACTACTCTTTGTGACAATTAGATGGGTGCCATTTTTCACCATATTTTTTGTACTTGGTTCACAAAAAGTCATTTTTGCCACTTAGAAAAAGGAAAATGATATTTATAAAAATAATTTGAAAAACCCCTTCGGAACCATTGTTTTTTATACCAAGATACACCTATTTGTCTAATATGAGAACCTTATCACAAACTATGTCATAGGAATGGTCATAACTTGGTTATTTGGCTTGAAACATATAGATATTTATACATGATAAACCTTTTTGTGAAGGTTGTTTTTGAACAATTTTTCAAAAATCAAGTTTATCATTTTTCATAGCAACTAGTACACGTAAAAGGACTCCATGCCAAAGGATATCTTTTTTGAGGGTTTTTTTGACTTTTTTCTTCAAAAAGGTCAAAATGGTCACCATGACTATTCATCGAAAGAGGACAAACTCTCGAAAACTATCGATATTTTTGTGATATAACCACTAGTTGTGTACCTAAAATTATTATTTTAAAACTCAGACCAATCTATCAAACACTTGTTCAAATTTTGATTACTTTCGGAAAATTAGCATAAACTCTTTTAACTAGGCAAAATTAGATACAAATGAATAAAATTCCTAATACTTGGGTATTATCCATAAAATGTGGACTAGTCTTTGTGCGAATTAGATGGTGCCATTTGGCACCATAGTTTTTGTACTTGGTTCACAAAAAATGTCATTTTTGCCATTTAGAAAAAGGAAAATGATATTTATAAAAATAATTTGAAAATTCCCTTCACAACCATAACTTCCTATACCAAGAAACACCTATTTGTCGAATATGAGAACTTTATCAAATGCCGAGGGAATTGCCATAACTTGATCATTTGACTCCATGCTAGAGGTTTTTTTATAGCAAGTTTATCGATATTTGTATGATGCAAAAGATGATATGGATAACATATTTGAATTCCTCTCATCTTTCTAATTGATTTTGACATTTATTAGTCAAATTTCAGTTTACGAATTTAAAGATATGAATTATTCCATATTAAATATTACTCCCTCCACAAAATGATGTCTCCACTTTAGCCTAAGATAGGAGAAAATTAAGAAATCCTTTTGTTGAGGGAGAGAGTATTACATAATCACTGTTATTTATTCAAAAATATTAGTACATAGTCATTGTTATTTATTCAAAAACATTATTACATAATCGTTGTTATTTATTCAAATAAATTTTGAAAACTTAAACAATGAAAAAGTGTAACACTAGGACTCAAAGGTTAATATGATTGATAGAATAATAGTATCAGTAACTTCTAAGTTCTCATTTGGAAGCTAATTCCTAAAGAACTCAAAAGTTAAGCGTGCTTTGGCCAGAGCAATTTGAAAATAGGTGATCGAATGGGAAGTTTGACTAAGCACTTTGACATGAGATTAAATGTATAATTAGAGATTAAGTGTGTGGCTAAGTGAGAAATTTTTCAGAATAGAATTAAGAATTGAAAATAGAATTGCAAAAACTCCTGGTTTGTGGAGCAGTCGTTACCAACCAGGACTAAAAATTATCCAGCCCAGCGCTCTACCGCAGCCACCTGAAGTATTTAGTCCCGGTTTGTGGCCAACCGGGACTAAAGGACAGGGCCTTCAGTTCCGATTGCGTTCCAACCGGGACTAAAGACCCTTCCCAATCGGATGGTGGTAATGTTACAATGCAATGACCGATCACTGCGTGCAGGGCTGGTCCAATGATTTTTTTGGCCCGATGCAAATAAGAAAAAGACAATTTATACTGAACTCTTATATTTCTTCCGATCTTATTTTCAACATGTTATAGTATTACAAGTATAATTTTAGATTTGTTCACATAGTTTAACCACATTATATACAATATTACATTATTACTCTATATAGTTACTGTGTTTTTTATGTTTGTAATGAATTCATTGAAACATACTAAGACGTATGTTGTAAGAAAGTTTGTCCTAGAACTATGTTTTCTATGATGCATAATTGATATGATTTATAAATATTATGAGAAAGATTCACACATAGTATTATCTAACTAATGTTTCAATAGAAGTTTCTAGTGTATGATTAAGTCAAAAGAAGTATAACAGAGGGATGAAAAAAAACTGGTTTCAGGCCGAAAACACTATTATGATATTTCTTGCAACTTGACGGGAGTGTGAAACATTATTCTTTTTGGGAGAGAAAATCAAAAGAATTTCAAAGTCAGAAATGGAAGTGGCATGCGTACGCTACAATTCTCCCATAAACTTAGTCATTACTCACTATATGAAAGCTGGCCAATTTTGCGCTCTCTCAGCGATCCGGTTACTGTAGATTATGACTCACTATATGAAAGCTGGCAAATTTTGCGCTCTCTCAGCGATCTGGTTACTGTAGAAAATTATTTTACTCACTATATGAAAGCTGGCCAATTTTGCGTTCTCTCAGCGATCTGGTTACTGTAGATTACTGTAGAAACTTCACTATATGAAAGCTGGCCAATTTTGCGCTCTCTCAGCGATCCGGTTACTGTATTGAACAGTGCGTGGCCGTTTTGCACAAAAGCCCCTCCACTTTCCGGAAAATTGCGAGTCAGTCCTTTCATATATAAGTAAGACCTAACCCTAGAATGCAACTCCCTGTCATTTTCCCCACCCGCCTCCACCCCGACGCCGACGCCGCCGCCGCCCGGCCCTCGCGCCTCGCCTCCGCCGCCGGCGGCTAACCCTATGCTCGGAGGAGAGGCGGCACTGGGGTCGCTGCACGCCGCGGACCACGCCAACGCGTGCGAGCCCATTAGGAGCAGCCCCGCCGGCTCGGGCCCCGGGATGGCGTTCGTGCTCATCGCGCGCGGGAACTGCAGCTTCGACGGCAAGTTCCGGGCGGCGCAGCGGGCGGGGTTCGACGCCGCCGTCGTGTGCGACGACGAGGACAAGGCCGGCCTCTACTCTAGTGAGTTGCCCGCCGCCTCTGGTCTCTCACCCTCCCTCCCTGCTACTATGTTGCTCTGCTATGCCGGTATCAGCTTACTTCAGTGAACACTCGGTAGCTGGTGTTTTTTATAGAGGCGTACTTGGTCAAATCGCCGAATGAATTTTGTTTCTACTTTCTGCCGGATCACGGTTCGGAGCACACAGTTAAAACTGGACGATAATTGAAAGTGGGAATCATCGGATAGTTCAATAAGAGAATGTGGCATGTAAACTGTCATTCTGGGATTTGAAGATGAACACCAGCTTACATTCCTTACTGTTAGTGTTTTACTAGCCATATAGCTATATGGTTCCTGTTCCATACTTCCATGCTTCGTTGAGTAATTCTGCGGTGCTGGCTGTAAGTCAATGGCACTTCTTCGAACTTGATATGAGTGGTTGTTTTATTTTATTTTGTGTGTAAAACTTCCTAGGGAATTCATAACGTAGATATATATATATATATATATATATATATAGAATAGCAGGGGTATATATAGGACAGGACTATTCTAGACAACCCCTATAGTGTTTGTAGAATAGTTATTCTAGACAACTTTCCTATCCTAAACACCTTCTTTATCCCGAACCGACCACCCAAACACGACCGTACCGAGAAAAAAGAAACTACTCAACCCGTACGACCCACTCGCTCGGTTCCACCCACCTACTCCCTCACGTCTTCCTGCCCCACCGGAACCAGTACCCACCCGCGCCCTTCACCGCCGCCGCCACCCTGGCCGGCCGCGCGCCGCCCCGCCTTCGTCCCCAACCTCCTGCTTTGTGGCGGCTGAGCACCGAGCCGTCCTCCCCACCTTTGCGCGTGCCGGCGGGCCGCCCCCTCCGTCGAGCTCCTGCGCGTCATCGACGGGGCGCAGCATCCCCTCCCCCGACCTCCCGTGCCGCCATGGCCTGCGCGCCGCCGACCACCCTCCAGCCCGCTGCCCCGCCTCCATCCACTGCCGGCCCGCCTCCTTAATTTCGCCCCCCATTCGATTTTTCCATGGATCCCCGCCCTCCGCCGGCGAGCGCAACAGCACGCGCCTCCCCCTGCTCCACTCGCGCCGGCAAGGAGCCCCTGCTCCCACATGCACGGCCAGGCGCCGGCCCATCCGCGCGTGGCTCCCTGTCGTCTGCAGCGAGCCGACTCCGGCCTCCTTCCTGCCACAAGCGCGGCTCCTCCGTCTCCTTGCGCGCCGCCAAGACCACCCCCCCCCTGCGCCCCGCTCCTCCCTGTTCGTGCTCGTCGGCGGGATCCGGCTCTGTCGCCACCGCTCATTCCCGCGAGAGTGGAGCGCGTTGCTCGATGGAAGTCAACGCAGGGCACCGTCGAAGTCCACCATAGAGCCCATGGGAGGTTCGCACGGGGAACTGGCGCTGGAGACCTCGTCCTCCACGGCTCCACCACAGCGGTGCATGGCCTCCCCTTGCCGCAGATCCTGGGGGTCCAGCGGAGCACGTGCGCGCCGGCGTGCGCTCCCTCCGTGGCTTTTCATTGACGACCGTGCGCTCCACCTCCAGCCAGAGCGCCTCCCTCCCATCTCCTGCCGGCGTTGATGCGGCAACCTAGCTCCTCCCAGCGCGACTGCCCCGGCCCATCTGCAGCTTGACACACCATCAGCGCAGCGGGCCTTTTCCTACCTGGCGTACTGTTTTTTACGGCGCGAGCGCCCGGCCGTGGAGTTCACCGTGCGCGGCAGCGGCGGTTCACCACGTCCATCCGTGGAGTCCGCCGTGCGCTGCAGCGGCAGTTCATAGCGTCCGGCCGTGGTAGTTGATCGGCCTGGACGCCGGCATGCGCAGCTCTGTTCCTGCCGCTCCCCTGATGCATGATTTGGGGCACTCCGTTCTTTTGAGTTCGCTAGACGATGTCAAGGACAACCATGGAGTTTACTTCGCGATTTAGAATTGTAGGTAATGTAAAACTCCAAACTGCAGCTGGCACTCATGGGTGCTTGCTTTTGCAGCTGGTAATACGGGAGGTTCAGATCAGCGTTTGGAGGTCCAAAGCGGAGAGTCGCAGTGGTGGAGGTTCAGCGCTTGGAGGACGCCACTGTGGTTTACAGGCTCTGCATATCCAGCCACCAGCTGCTGCTTGCGCCTCTGCTTTGCAAGTCATTTGGTTCGATCCACGTGAAGAGTTCAGATACAGAGAAACGCTAGCCTGCTGCTACCTGCTATTCAGGATGAATTGATGCTGCTACGGTGCTAGGAGTACCTATTTGTCTTGTATTGCACCATGCGATGGTAGAAGATAAGGCTAAAACGAGTGGTTGAGAAAAATCAATGTTGGTTTTTTTACTGATAAAATCAACGCTCGTTGAAATTGGCAAGTATTTATTGCGTTTTTGACGGATAAACGCAAGTACTGAACTTTAGGATGAGTTTAGCAAAAATAAAAATAGGTTTTACAAAAGTAATTTTACGGTTAAAAAAATGGGATGCTTAAGATGCATGATGAGTGATGATGCCAAAAAGAAAAAGAAAAACAAGCAATTTTTTAACCGGGAGAAACCCCGGGTGTTGCAATAAGTATTACTCCTCTTTCTTTTACATTGAAACACATGTTCATGGTCAGTTTTAAATTTTCATAATATGTGAAGTTCACTTTATAGTTCAGAGAAGTTCTAATTTTGTGTCGGGTGAAGTTCACTTTTTTGTCGCTGCAAAGTTTCAGTTCATCAATGTGTTAAGCGAAGTTCACTTATTTTAGACGTGCAATTCACTTCAGCCGCACATAAAAAATCATTGTTGGCTAATACAAACATTGAGAACGTATGGTTCTGAAGTTCTCTTTAATTTAAAGAGAAGTTCAGTTCTTAAATATTCGGAGTTCACTTTTCACAAAAAAAAGAATTAAATGCATTACCAAGAAAAAATCGTTGTAAGAAAATAAGGAAAATATAAGTTCACTCGGGGGTTCATCTCGTATTAAAACGGAAGTTCAGCCACAATGTTCACCCCACGACATCCGCTTTGTATTAAACGGAAGTTTATCCCACGCCGGAAGTTAATAAACCCCTTTTTTTTTGTGTGGCTGTGAAGTTCACTTATTTGTTTGCAGAAAGTTCAATTCGTGTCGAGCGTGGAGTTCATTTTTTCGGCAAAAAATTTCAACTTATCCGCGTGAAATAAATGTTCACAATTGTTAGAAGTTCACTCTCATAAAATTCGAAGTTCAAAATACATAATCTATAAGTCCAGTACGAATAACAGCTTGAAAATTGAGAAAATGCTATAAATACAACAGTTAGTATATCTAAAATTGCTCTTAAACCATGTAGAATTTCGAAAAAAAAGTCATAACAAAATTATGCGATATTTTCATACCTTTTCAACGATATATCATTTGCATCGTTCAGGTAAATGGTTTGAAAACCATGAAAAAAACAGTTTGCGGTATTGAACAATAAATCGTGATCGGAAGTTCACTTACAAAATAAACGGAAGTTTACTCACAAACTAAACGGAAGTTCACTACCGTATATAAAGGAAGTTCATTATACTCTGTTTTTCGTGGCGGAAATTTTAGCACAAAAATCATTGATACGAGCTCCGCTTGTCCAAATCAGCCGGCGCCACGTGCTATTGGTAAGGATATGAGTCTAATTTGACTGTCCCATGCTAACTTGTCCAATCCGAGCACCACAAACGTGCTAATTTTAAATCGATTCCCATTTCTTCTAATTTCTCTGTTTTTTCGTATTTTAAAAATTAATAAAAAACCGTTAAGAATTTCGAAAACCTTTCTACACGAAAAAGTTACGCCTATTAAATATCTTTCCAACGCCATATCATTTGTTGCTTTTTGATAAGCGGTTTGAAAGTAATTGCCAAAAAACAGTCCGCTGGACATTAATATTAACAAAACAGAATTGTTTATTTTTGAATCTGCTCCTAAACCGTAATGAATTTGGAAAATATCGCAGAGATAGGAAAGTTGCGCATTTACCATAGCTTTCCAACGGCATATCGCTTGTATCAATCGGATGAGCGGCTTGAAAATGGCGTCCAAAATACAGTAAAAAACGGAGAAATCCGCGAAAACAGTATGTAGTATATTTGAAATTGTTTCAAAACCGTAATGAATTTGGAAAATATCGCAGAGATAGGAAAGTTGCGAATTTACCATAGCTTTCCAACGGCATATCGCTTGCATCAATCGGATGAGCGGTTTGAAAATGGCGTCCAAAATACAGTAAAAAACGGAGAAATCCGCAAAAACAGTATGTAGTATATTTGAAATTGTTTCAAAACCGTAATGAATTTGGAAAATATCGCAGAGATAGCAAAGTTGCGCATTTCCCATAGCTTTCCAACGGCATATCGCTTGCATCAATCGGAGTAGTGGTGTGAAAATGGCGTCCAAAATACAGTAAAAAACGGAGAAATCCGCGAAAACAGTATTTAGTATATTTGAAATTGTTTCAAAACCGTAATGCATTTGGAAAATATCGCAGAGATAGCAAAGTTGCGCATTTCCATAGCTTTCCAACGGCATATCGCTTGCATCAATCGGAGTAGTGGTGTGAAAATGGCGTCCAAAATACAGTAAAAAACGGAGAAATCGCGAAAACAGTATTTAGTATATTTGAAATTGTTTCAAAACCGTAATGCATATGGAAAATATCGCAGAGATAGCAAAGTTGCGCATTTCCCATAGCTTTCCAACGGCATATCGCTTGCATCAATCGGAGTAGTGGTGTGAAAATGGCGTCCAAAATACAGTAAAAAACGGAGAAATCCACGAAAACAGTATTTAGTATATTTGAAATTGTTTCAAAACCGTAACGAATTTGGAAAAGACGTCAACATGAGAAAGTTGTGCAATTTCCATAGCTATCCAACGGTATATCGCATGCGTCATTCCAACAGACGGTTCAAAAATCGCGTCCAGAAGTTCACGCATTCTGAAAACCGCAGTTCAGAAAGTTGTCTAGAATACTTATTCTAGAAGGGAGTCTAGAATAGCAGGGGTATATATATATATATGACAACGCCCTGTATTTGCAGAACGAATATTAAAATTCAATATTGTTATTTAGCAGTACAATGCTCTTTTTCCTTTTAAAATTGGAGATGGGCATGCTATGTTTCTTGATTTTTTTGCATTGGATGGTATGCTGTTTTTTAAACTAATGATCTGCCTCTGATTTGTTTTTCTGTTTTTCTAAATATGAGCGAAAAAATTGCACATGTTCACTTAAGGTGAAATCGGGCATATATGAAGATAGTGTGCGCCTATAGCAAACAATGCAAACTGTAGCTCGGTATGTTATTAATACAAAAGGACCATCAAAATGATTATACCATGCATATGCATATCTGTTTCTCTCCCTTCTTTTCTTCAGAAAAGATAAAGGAAGAAAGAGATAGGTTTACTTATTCTTTGTGCATCAGTCGGCTAAATTTTCTAGAATTATTTGACCATGGTTATAGTGAGGTAGTTACTTCTAGGAAAGATAGAATTGTGTAAAGGGGAGGTGGTGATCAAAATCGGAAAAGTGAGGTGTCCTGGAGCCCTGGAGTTCAATGGACGGGCCCAAAGGGTGCTTGCCACTAACTAGGAATTTCATTCCACTCAGTTTAATCAATGGCTAATAATCAATGGCAGGGTGATCTTAAGCACCTAGCTCCTGCTTATGTGGACGTATTAATGCTGGATATTTTTTTTCTGAAAAAGAGCTCCGTTCTCTTGATTTAATTTCACACAAACAGACGAATCACCTATGCAGCCATTTGTCATTCTATTAATTAGGTCTTTAACGTGGATGTTTGTATTTCTTTACACGCTACCAGATAGTCCATAGAATTGTTCAGCTGAGAAGAAAAATAAAGAGCCAGATAGGAGTTAGCAAGTTTTGTCATGTATTGCAGTTCTGTAGTTCAATTATTCCTTATTGCTTAATTTCTTGCCTTCGAATTAAAAACTACACATTGTTTTTTATATTTCTGGTTATATGGTTGATTAAAATCCTGAGAGGAACAGAGCTGGATTCTTTTCTTTATGCTTACTGTCTTCTAATATTTGGCAGGTTATTCTCACATGAACATTTCGTGGTTCAAGAGTTGGTCATCTAACTTTCTGCTTAATTCTTTTGTAGCTCGGAGTTGATACGAAATGATGTTGCCTAGGGTGCTGTCCCTCGACATTACGTGACTATGATGAAAGAGACATGTTCTGCATTTTTCTTTTACCTGGAAATAAGCACAACAGGCAGGTAGTTCCTTTTACTTGGTTGTTGTGTTGTTGTCTCGCTTATAAATAAATAGACTATGCCAGTGTGGAAACCCCATGATGCTTGAAGATATAATTTAGTGAGATAACTCTAATTCTGTACTTAAAAGGTTTGTACCTTGCTGAAAGTATCTGGGGTAATTTCACTTCTTGATTCTAAGTACTCCTAAGTTTTTCGTGATCTGTGTGCATTCTGTTTCTCAGACATGTTAATAATTCTCTAACACTATTTCTTAATTATAAATAGTCCTAATGTTATTGATTCAATCCGAGGTAGTTTTGGATCTTCCTTTACGCTTCTTAAAGTATTTCTGGGAGTGGATAATTATGTCATTTGAATTATGTGCTAGATCTTCCTTTACGCTTGTTTATTGTTGATACAAGTGGAAGCATGCAAGGAAAATGTATTGAGAGTGTTAAGAGTGCCATCTCAACTGCTCTCTCCGAGCTTGCGGAAGGAGATTACTTCAATATTGTAACATTTAATGATGAGCTTCATTCGTTTTCATCCTGTTTGGAGAAAGTGAATGACAAAGCAATAGAAAACGCACTCACCTGGATCAACTTAAATTGTGTTGCCGAGGGTGGCACTGAAATTATGCATCCTTTGAGTGAGGTACAATATTGGGAAGACTATACCAGTTGACATCTATACCTCTTATAAAGCAAAACCCCACTAAGTTCATTTATAATTTTTCTATCTTCACATGCAGGCTATCCACATCATCGCGTATTCCCAACCGTTTGATCTGATTGTCTTCTTGATTCTCAACCATCCGATCTGTTTCTCTCAACATTTAAGTCAGCCACCTAAGCAAGTTTGTCACTAACAAAAAAAGAAGTGTACATGCCATCTCAATTTTTATGCACCCTGTAATCTTCTCCACAAGACTTTCCTTCCGCTGCAGTAATTAACTGCATTTGTCTCTTCCTCTTCTCCACCGTTCCTCCTCCTCAATCTTTTGCTCTTCTCCACTATTGCTCCGGCATAAAGGACACACGCTTTAACTGATGAAAGCATCCAAAAGCACACATGCTCAATATTCTCCCATGTTCCTCCGGCTAAACGAACAAGCATGCCTTCCCATTTTCATTTTTTTACTGGCAAAGGGCCAAGCAGGACATCAGATCCATCAAGCTGCCGTCGCTTGCTGACTATTCCCGCCAGTCGCTTCCCTGGTAGCCTGTGCTCCAGGAGATGAGCGGATGGAAGAGGGGTAATAGAACAATAGCAGCAACTATACTAGCAGCATGGACGAGGATGCAGCCTACCTGTTCAGCGTGTCCCTCTAGCTTTCACCAATATGGTATTTTCTATTTTGTTTCTCCAAGCAATTATATTTGATTACGTCCATTTTTTTTTCATTTGGACATAAGGTTACTTCTGATCTTCCGCATGTACATAAGGTAGAAGATATATCTTTAGATCATACAGTGCAATTTTGTTTTTCTATCTTCCCACACTAAACATTGATTGATTGCTAATACAGTTCATTATTTTTTTTCGTGTTTTTTGTAGCAGTACAAATACATCAGTTATGCGTAATACTATGATGCTAACTTCATAAGGTAGAAGATCTATCTTTAGATTATACAGTGCAATTTTGTTTTTCTATCTTCCCACACTAAACATTGATTGATTGCTAATACAGTTCATTGTTTTTTTTCGTGTTTTTTTGTAGCAGTACAAATACATCAGTTATTCGTAATACTATGATGCTAACTTGCCCAAAAAAAATGACAAGCAGGACATTCAGTTTACACTGAGCCACGTGTTACAAGTTCTGTAAGCACTTTTGAACTGGATACTTGCTGTCATTTTCTGATATAAAAACATCTCATATATGGGGTTTCATTTTGCACCGCGAAAATTCATAAGACACTTAGCAAAAATCCCTACTTATATTGATTTTACTTACTCAATATATGTGTAGATTTTAGTTTTGTAATTCTATAATATTTTCCTACGCATTCCCCGCCGCAACGCGTGGGGGTATCGTCTAGTATAACTAAATAGTTCATCCCCACTATCTATTTCTCTAAACATGCAGCCTATCCACCTCAGCAAACTGCCACATCAGCAATTTTCTTCTTTTTTTACATTTCTTTTCGCTAAGAAATAATTCCGGTGCGTGGTTCGTGCGATCTAGGAGTATTATAGAAGCCCATTCTTTGGCCCATTAGCATTAAATAGAAGCAACAGCCCAGCACAACTTCCCTTCTCCACCGAACTGAATATGGACCGAGTTCCTACTCCATGACCAGCACTTCCTCTTCTCAATCAATGTCCACCTCATCGTTCTCTCTTCCTCTCCCCGGCGTTTCCGGCGAGCAACAACAGGAAATCGATGCAGGCATACGAGAGGTTCATGATGAATTCCCCCTATAAATACCGTAGTTCACATCGACGCATCATCCTCCAGTACGTGTGCGTGTATCCTTCCCCTGCCTGTCATCTTCTTCTCCAATTACCTCGCTCCACTTTGCTCCACAATAATCACCTCCTCCTGATCCACTCTGATCATCATACTTCTCTCCTTCTTGATTCAACCGACAGTCGTCTCACCATCACGTTCTCAACTCCAGCGGCCGCTCTGGCAACCCCTGTCCACCCGGTTGTTGGTAGCCCTGATGGATTTGCTATATTTGAGTCGTTTGTGGAGATTGGAAATTTTCCAGGTTCGACAACGAGTGCAACTATGATTTCCTCCCGGTTTTAGTCTTCTACTGTACTTTTTACTTGACTCCAATGCTGCAGGTGCAGGCTGCAGGGAATGGCCTAAGTATCATAGGATTTTTGAGGTTGACAGTGACTACGAGATTCCACTTTAACTCTTCTCTTTTATTGTGAGATAAATTCCAACACTGCATATCAGCATACGCAAGGAATATCTCATTTATCATGTCTGGGCCTCTTGCATTTCTCCTCCTATTTCTGTCTATTTTATTTATCCGGTTTAGTCAGAATTCAGTAAGATGGCACGTACCTCGCCTTCAGGAACATCTAAACAGAACACAGCCTAGATAAGTATCAAGTTCCTTTTTCAATTTGTTGCAACCTTATATAGACTGCTTTGATACCATTATTATTTTATTTTCTTTTTATTTGCAGCGCCGTTGCCTTAAAAGTTTAAGAGCTAAAGAGTAATCTATCGCTGATCATGACTTTTGATGTTCAAACAAGCACGAGGCTGCTCATGTTTTTCTTCGTGGGTATATTCAGATATTGCCTCTCCAGTCGACACCAAATATTGCTTAACTATCTGAAGTACCGTTCGTAAGCAAAATAATCGTTTGTATTACCCATGTCAGGCTTCAACTTTGTGCTGCTTCGAGTCTTTTTTTTTTCATACTGATGTAATATTCTGGTGTTCCTTCCCTGTCATGTCTAGGCATGTGTATGTTAAAGCCAATTGGGAGTCTTTTACCCCCATATCTATATCTATTGAACACAAAATATGTTGTATCCTCTATCTATGCTTGGTTAGTGGGTTATGCAGCGTCCTTCCTATACAAATGTCAGTCTATTTTGTCCAATTCATATTCTGTTGCTTTTACAGTAATATAGGTGATGCTTACTGTTGCAAACAAAGAATAAAACCATGTTCATGTCTTGGTTACTACCAGAGTTGCATGTCTTACAAAATATTGATGCAGGTCTATTCGAGAAACCAAGGTAATCCACAACATTTGAAACTTTTGACAGCTAAATCTCTATGTGACGGTAATAATTCAAATTTATATATCGCTATAAAAGGCTTTAGCGGTTATGATTAAAATATGCAAGATTTTCAAAGGCATCATGTGCAAACGGATATATCTATAGTTTGCAGAATGTCTAAGAAAATAAAGTCCCTCTCGCTTTTGAATTCCTTTTATCACTACACAATCCCAATGCCTGCAACGAGCGTTTCATCATCTTGCGGGCATAGAGTAGTTGTGCTTGATCGTAGAATTGTAACCTAATGTCATACTTGGTGTCAGCCAAAAGATATTAGGTGTAAGAGGTGACTTTATTTGGATCTAAATTTGGACAAAAATGAGTTACCAATACATTAATTGTATCTAACATTTGGTTAATGTGAAGTATCAACGCCTATACGTGCGTTCAAATGAGAATAATCCACTAACCAAAAAAATATTCGCAATAAAATAAAACATAACTTACGTTGGATATAAATTTAAGATATATATAGTTTCCATAATATAATTTTTTTTGTCGACCATGCTTTTTAAAGATTATAGTGTATGTGTCACTGCAATCAAGATTTTTATCTTTAAACCAACAACTTAATTATCTAAAGTATTGGGCAGTGTGGCAATGCTATTATGAATGATTATTACCGGTTGTGGATAATTTGGTGGTGCAATCGTATTATGAAGACTGCCGGTGACAAGACATGCAACAAATTGATTTTTGATTAAGAGGTTGAAATTGTGTGTCGGCGAAGTAAGTGTGTGTTCATTTTTACATCGTACAATAGTTAGTTTTAGAACACCTTTATTGAAGCGCTAGGAAGTAAGTGATCAATATATCACTACTTACTTTGAAAAGACAGAATATGTGGCATGCCATCTATGACAGAATCGATCCACAAACTAAAGTGATGCAGAGTAACCGTCACAAAAAACTGATTTAAAATAAATGTCATGTCTTATCTAACATTACATCTACACTAGCTGAAGAATTCTAGATTTCAAATTCCATTTTTTTGAATCTTTGAAAGCATCACCTTTAAAAAAAAATCAGCATGCTAAACACTCATGCCCTCGCATTTGCGAGGGCCACCTTGCTAGTTGCAGTAATTACATGTTGTCATCTCGACAGGAAGGAACCGGTTGCATGCAGCTGCCTTCCAAGGAAGTCGCCAGTCACAGGACCTACCAACCGGGAGGCACCGGTGACCACCGGGAGCTGGGAGTAGCGAGAGAGGAAGCAAAACGGGCTACACGGGGCTGGGAGAACGAGTTTTTTCAGGGTTATAATGAGGCTGCAGGGTCTAAGAAAGCCCACCTCTAGCCCGACGACGTGTTTGGATAAGAAACTACCACGCAAGTGTTTGGTGGTGGGACAACTTTGGAAAAGAAGACAGCGACGGGTGGAGCGTTATGCTTCCGAGAAACCCACGGCCTTTAATATAGTGCGGCATACTTTCCTGTAATTATGTGTATGCAGAATTCCTATTTCCCTTATTTATTTTCTGCACATATCTATGTATTTTTACAGGTTAAATATTGAATTTATGAAAATATCTGTCAGATGGTTTTTGGAGTATACATTCATACACTATTTTCATGTAATTGTGTCTTATGGAAAATTCCATATTTCCTTGGTTTATTTTGTGTACATATCAATGCAACAGGTGCGGCGTGACGCCGCGCGAAATTCCACTAGTAAGCTTTAAATGTCGGGCAACTGAGGCAAGCAATCTGTGGTTTTCGAGTGAAAATTGCTCTGGAAACCTGTGGTCAACCGTCAATGTAGACTGAACCACCACTGCGTAGCGTCGTACCGCAGGTAAAATGTCACCGTCCGTTGTCTGCATCGTCTCCGTCCTCGATCGCGGGCGAGCAGCCCGAGGCAAACTCTTCACCGGCAGAGACCCGTCCCAAATTAACCTTCCTCGTCATGGATACAAACAAGCTAGCTGCTGCGCGCCAAATCGTACTCCCGCAACAAACTTCAGTCAGCAACAGTGTCGCGGATGTGATCAAGCCACACGCTATGAGGTTAGTGAACCGGCGACGCGCACACTGCCATTACTGTGCTGTGATCGATCGCCGCATACTGGGGCCGCTTCAGCTGGCTAATCAATCACTGGGAGCGAGTGCAAGGCCGGCCTCCGTCGCCGGCGTGCCACGCGTGTACCTGCAGCTTAACTGCTGACTCTGATGGTCCATGCCGGCTGGTCATTGCTCTTTTGAGGCTGGCTATCTTAACTGATGTACACACGGAGATCGAAGGTGTTGTGCTGCTCGTTCGTTTGCATGCATTGGTTGCGTCGTAGTCGTCCTTGGATGGATCTTGCAGAGTCGACGGGTGCTTACGTAGGAGAGCGACAGGGCACATGACGTGCGTCACCGACCTACTGTCACCGGAAAGATGGGAGTGGCCGTGAGATCGACAGCGAGGGTGAGAACGACCTTGCTTGCCGCTGGGATCGATGGAGCCAAACTCCTCGACCTTATCCACGGCAATTCCATGGGGGAGGCCGGCCTAGTTTCATCGGACGACAGCCAAGAAGCCTCGGGAGCTGGCGTTCGTGATCATCAGGAGACGCTGGTCCGGGCTCAGGCTATCTGGTACATGAGCAGGGTTCGCCCAGGTAGTGGCCCTGCACACACAATGCCACAAGCAGTTCAAGGTTTCCATATTCCTTGTTGGTTTTGGAACACATGGGCCGGTGGCAAGCTGCACCATGGCATCGAGAGTGTGATGTTCTGTGATGCACAAAGAGTGGGGCGGACCCAGCTCAATTCATGGGTATTCAGTTGAATACCCATTATTTTCGGCAAGAAATTTTGTATATATAACATCCATATGATATAGTTTAGGTATTCAGCTAATACATCAGATCATGTGCACGATATGTCTGCTCCTTGCGTCCAGGAACTGCCGTGATCAAACCCAACCCCCACCTCACCCCATACAACAGTGGCCCATAAATCAAGTCCATCAGGATACGAGCCATACGGCCCACATAACGTTACTTTGCATCAAAAAAAATTAGCCCTTGCTTCGTTTATTTTTTCTAAGTCTATAAATCTGCAAATTTTTAATCATGTTTCTAAATAAAAATTCTGTTATGTGATGGCGATTTGTGACGTTAGCTAGAGGTAGTAAAATAAAAACACTAACAAACAGCCAATTTGTTTAAGTATGAAGTCCTCAATGTTATGAAATAAAAAATTGATTTTTTTTTACTTTGAATACCCACCACCCAAATCCTGGGCCCGCCCAAAGACGGGGACATGTGCTGATGTCCCGATGAGGCCAGGGATTCCTCAGCGGGCAGCTTCTATGAAATGACGAAGAAACAACTCAAGCTCGCAAACTCTTTTGTAAAACTATTGAACCCAGACACATCGTCAGGATTATTTCGAGTTCCTGCCATCTTGGTTACAGTGAGCACTCAGCCTCTGCTTGGCAAGCTGCCGTCTTGGAGGAGAAGTGGTTTTAGTCTTGTATACTTTGAGCGGACACACTTGGAAAGAATGCCATCATGGAGCCCCGGAAGCTTCAGTCCTAGTATTTATGTCTCTGTTTTTATAACTTCTTTTGAAACGCCTCTGTTTTATAACCGAAACAAAAGTATAGGGCAGAAGTTCGGTTGAGCCGTTGAGCAACTGGCATTCTACAAATGTGTTGTCAATGCTGCCAAAGGTGTCCTTTGCTGTTCAACTACAATCCACAACTGGACTTTATTTGAGAATCATCTACTTCAGCAAGTTCTTTGCTGATCCATCTAGTAACTTATCACTTTCTTAAATGACTGAGTGTCCAGCGAAGGAGAATATTTAATGACTGAGTTTCCAGTGAAGGGAAATCAATGGCTTTCTCTAAAAGGTTATTGTTTTGTTGGGAACCATCAGTACCAATTGGAAGCTGAAATTTAGTAGTTTCACAGGTTAGTGCCAAAACCAAATTGAAGCCAGAAAATAAACCATCTAAGACGAATTGAATAACATTCCAATAATGGTCGGATACTACCTAAATGGAAAGCGATCAAGGGTGGAAGTAGTATGGTAGAGACTGGAAACCTCAATTATCTTTTTGGCACGCAAAATCATAAGCAAAAACGCACATGAATAAGAACACGGCTAGTCCAGAAAAGGAGCAACTTTGATACAAATAGATCGAATAACATTACAATAGTGGTTGAATGATACCTAAATACGGTGAGAAAAGCATGGTGGATGAGGCATTGCAGAGAAGCCGTTATACGAAAGATCATTGCACAAACTACCTGTCTATTCTACCTTTTCATCAGCTATTAATGTTCTATCAAAACGTCGACCTGGCATGATTCACACATTTTGGGACAATCCTCTTTATATAGTAGCAAGAGGCGATTGATTTCACTGTAAACGGAAAGTTTAACGTACGGTCCAATAAATATTTTGGCCCGAGAAGAATAAATATAATACAATTTATAGTGAACTTTTTTACTTCTATGTATCTTATTTTCAACATGCTATGGTATTACAAGTATAATTTATATTTGTTCGCTTAATTTAATCACATAACTGACAATGTTGGTGCTTTTTTGTTTGTACTGAAATCGTTGAAAGATACTAAGATTGTAGCAAAGTTTGTTCTAAATCTGTGACAGTGTAAAATCTACATAATTTATAATAGTATGGTGACAATTCATACTAACGTCTCAACAGAAGTTTCTAGTTTACAGTGAAGTAATCATCTTTATAGAAGCTTGTAGAGTATAAATTGAATCAATGACATTACTTTTTAATGAACAAAATTGTCTAGCAAGTCAAAATTTAACGAAGTGTGCATGCTTTGTACTCGTTATGAAAACAATATTGGTTTAGAGTAATCACTAACGGAATCCGCGCATTCTCTTGTGGAATACATTTTTACATATAGTTATACTAGTTTTGGACATATTATAAGTGAAAATTCTACGAAAGTTGTGCGTTTATTACCAAACAAATTCATTCATGTTATAGTTTTTACAAGGAAGAAATGAATAGTATGAGTGATTATTGTACTAACATTTTAAAGCCATTCTCTTTTGGAGCTCTGGGCGGTTGCCCTTTTTGCCTGGCCTATGTGTCTACCCTGGGTACGTAGATAGGACAAACTAGGTCGCTCAAAGCTTTCTTGCTTGTGTTTGAGTGCAAACCTAGATTTCATTTATCGGGTATCAAACGGAAACTGCGAGCAAATAAAACCATTCTGTTCCAGATTGTAATCCCTAATGAAAAAGTACCTCCAAAAAAAGATGTGTAGTTCGGTGGTTCGATCAGAAAACGCAAAAGAAAAACTAAAAGGGAGCATAATCGCACCTCCTTCTATACCATATATTTTTTATTTTTTCCTTTTCTAAAAAGAATAAAGAGAGTCGGCCGAATCCCCATGAAAATTGGGTTATGAACGAAAATCTTCATAATCTTCTTTCGGTCCCATAGTGGAATGCCTTTATGCCAGCCTGTTTCCTAAGTAGGATAAGTTCATTTTATTTTACCAGAATTGGAGCCAGGCTCTACCATTTATTCACAAGATCCAGAAAACCGTAATTTTTTATTGCGTTCAAAAAAATCAATTGAATTTCTTACGACATGCTATTTTTTCCATCCTCGTCGTGTCAAACCACCGAACCCCGAGGACAATATCCATTTATTCGCATAAGACATTGACTTGGGTCCTAGTCTTTTCGCATAAGGCTTAGCTTAATATGATGAACATGTTTTTGCCTCCAAGGCGACATTGTCCTCAAAAAGGTTGAGGGAGCCCTCGTTCCAATGACCTCATATTTAGACGGAACATGAGCGGGAATAAAGGTGAGGGGGCTGTGGCCGCAGTGCGAATCTCACTACTCACCACACCGTATGCATCGTCTCCGTCCTCGATCGCGGGCGATCAGCCGGCCCGAGGCAAACTTCTCACCTGCAGAGACCCCTCCCAAATTAACCTTCCTTGCGGCGTTTTGGCTCCCGGGAGCATATGCTCCCAATATTTTTAATAAAATATAAAAAATTGAGAACTTATCAAAAAAATACGAAAAAAATCATGCACGTACCTGTCGATGACACGCATGACCGTGACAAATTTCGCACCGAAATAACACCGTATGCCACCCTCGAAAAAATGACAAAACTCTGACAGAAAAATGAGATCACAAAATTTGAATTTTCTGTCAGAATTTTGTCATTTTTACCCAGGGCGCATACGATATCATTTCGGTGTGAAATTTATCACGGTCGTGCGTGCCATTGTCAGATACGTGCATGATATTTTTCGGAATTTGTTGAAATATTTTTCAAAAAAAATTATGCTCCCGGTCATATGAGCCCGGGCTCCAATATGAATGTCCGTCCTGGTCATGGATACAAACAAGCTGGTTGCTGCGCGCCAAATCGTACTCCCGCACCCACGCAAACTACAGTCAGCAAACAGTGTCGCGGATGTGATCAAGCCACACGCTATGAGGTTGGTGAACCGGCGACGCGCAGACTGCCATTACTGTGTCTGTGCTGTGATCGACCGCCGCGTGCTGGGGGTCGCTTCAGCTGGCTAATCAGTGGGAGCACGGCGTGCCACGCGTGTACCTGCAGCTTAAGCTCTGGTCCCTGTCGGCTATCTTAGCTGACGTATGGTACCCACAGCGAGCGTGTCGTGCTGCTAGTTCGTTTGCATTGGTTTCGTCGTCGTCGTCCTTGGATGGATCTTGCAGAGTCGACGGTGCTTAGGTAGGAGAGCGACAGGGCACATGACGTGCGTCATCGACCTACTGTCACCCGAAAGATGGGAGTGGCCATGAGATCGACAGCGAGGGTGAGAACGACCTTGCTTGCCGCCGGGATCGATGGAGCCAAACTCCTTATCCACGGCAATTCCATGGGGGAGGCCGGCCTAGGTTCATCGGACGACGGCCAAGGAGCCTCTGGGGCTGGCGTTCGTGATCATGAGGGGACGCCGGTCCGGGCTCAGGCTATCTGGTACCGCCGTACCGGATGGTGGCCAATCCCCTGATTACTGATGTTCCGATGAGGCCCAGGAATTCCTCAGCGGGCAGCTTCTATGACACGACAAAGAAACAACTCAAGCTCGCAAACTCTTTCTCAAAACTATGGGACCAGGGTATCGTGAGGAGTATTTCCAGTTCCTGCCATCTTGGAACAGTGAGCACTCAGCTTCCGCTTGGCAAGCTGCCGTCTTGGAGGAGAAGTGGTTTCAGTCCTGGATACTTTGAGCGGGAGAGAATACCATCATGGAGCCCTGGAAGCTTCAGTCCTATTGTTTACGCCTCTGTTTCTAAAACTTCTTTTGAAACACACCTCTGTTTTTATAACTGAAACAAAGAGTATAAGGAACATGTTCAGTTGAGCAACTAGCTTTCTGCACATGCATTGTCAATGCTGCCAAATGTGTCCTTTGTTGTTCAACTACAATCACTAATTGGACTTTATTTGAGAATCATCTACTTCAGCTTGTTCTTTGCTGATCCATCTAGTAAAACTATCACTTTTCTTAAAGCTGTCCTTTGGGATATAAGAAATCTTTTGATGATTAAGTTTCCAGGGAAGGGAAATTAATGGCTTCCACTAAAAGGTTATTGTTTTGTTGGGAACCATCAGTACCAAATGGAAGCTGAAATTTAGTACTCCAGATTGAAGCCAGAAAATAAACCACCTAAATCATTGAATAGCATTCCAATAATGGTCGTGTACTACCAAAATGAAAGGGGATCAAGGGTGGAAGCAGTATGTGAGAGACTGAAAATCCTCAATTATCTTTTTGTCCTGCAAAATCATAAGCAAAAATGCACATGAATAAGAACACAGCTAGTCCAGAAAATAAGCAACTTTGATACAAATAGCTCGAATAACATTGCAATACTGGTTGAATGATACCTCAGTGCCTTTTCTTCCGGCAAAAACAAGAGTAATAAATACCCTACCGGTACCAAGCAAATAACCAGTATTACTAGTCAAATTGTTTTCTATGAGAAAAATATATTCTACCTTTTCGTCGGTTATTAATCTTCTATCAAAATGTCAACCAATAACAATATACGTAATGATATTTGAGACTACAGTTGTATCACCTTCACTGCTGCCAGGTGCAGCATTGATAGACATTTCGAAAACATGGAAGTGTTGACACGAAATATCCATTCAACACCAACCACAAAAAGAATTATGCCTTCGTCCCGAGAGAGGAGAGACATGCGATTAAGGTTCCCCAGCCTCCCATCAGTGTCGCCGCTAATTTGCCCCGCCTTTGTGGCCTTCGTGCCATGGAGGCGCGGTGGATTTTGGTCCTCGGAGGCCGAAGGGCTCCTTTTTGGGTGTTAGGGACAAGTTTTGTTGGGGCGGTGCTCAGATGGCCGCGATGGAGCCTTGTTTCAATACGGTCTCCCCACCAATGTCGAGAATCCTATGAGAGTGGTGTGGTATCGAGGATTCTTCTAGCGATGGCGTTCTCCGGATCGTTAAGGAGTTTCATTGGTGGTTCTTTCTTCTTCTTCGGCTCCAGGACGGACGCGGTCTTCTGTACACGTTCGACGACTTCCCGTTCGGAATCAACAACATCAGACAGGCTCCGGGAGGAGCGACAGTGGTGGCATACCGTCGACACGGTTTGGAGATTAAAGATGAATGGTATCTCAAGGATTTCTATCTAATTTCCGTTTTTGTTAAGGTGTTTTTTATTGTTTGGTGCTCCTTTTAATGCCAGGGTCCTATTCGCAAAAAATATCTACTCATTATCTAGCTCAGTTGCATTTAATATAGCTAACAGAGTAAATTTAAAGGTTTACATTCGTGCTTGAAACATTTCGTCAAGCGATCTTTATGGCATTCCATACTATATTGTCAATGTTAAATTTGAAAATGCCACCTCGCCAAGGCCCTGATTTTTGTCCGAAATACCCACCAAAATTCGGGATAATTTTTAGACTAGACTTCTAGAAATACTTGGCACACTGAATTTTGGGCACCATAACTCAGAGTGTGAATTGAGAACTCAAAAACATTTTTCAGACCATTGGATATGACACACTAGAACTGCCATATGGCCAATATACTCTTTGTTTCCATCTGCGGCAATCTTCGCATACCCAATAGACTTGTATAGTTTGCGGTACTCTAGACCGGCAAATTTCTGCTTTGGAACGAAGTTGACTAGGACTGGATCTCCATCCGCAATCTCCTCACAAATCCACTCATAGTCTCCATCGGTATAGTAGACATTTTCTCAATTCTATACGGCTTGGCGGCCTTGAAAAGAACAAATGAGAAGAGATTTTAGTTTCAGAGCCATCTAAAAACTATCAATTCACTCTTGCAATTACCGATAATAAGGTTCCTTCACTATATTGACACACATATAAGAACGTATGCAATCCAATAGACTAGTATGACGGGTTCTAGGATAGATTAGCAAGAGGCCTAGGATGCTTTCATTGTAAACGATTTTTTTTTGATACGTACATGGCCGGCAAGGAAAAAAAATAGCGTGCTATCAAATATAGCGTGGCCCTCCTCTAGAAGCTATATAAGATATAGCGTGATATAGCGAAGTTACATACAAAATAGCGTGACGAAAAATTACGAGAAATAGCCCAAATATTGAGAAGTTCAGCACTAAAAACTTGTGCAAAGCAATACATGAATAACTAGGTAACCATATTCTGGCACAAATAAAAATATGAGGCTTAAAAACATGAAAAACTAATATACTAAAAGACAAACTGTTCTAAACTATAATCAGAATCATTGACATCATCTTTAGAATAACTATAAGAACCACCAGATTGCGCACCATCATCATCACCTAACGTTATTTCCAGGTTTTTTGTTAGCGTAGTTATAACGTTACCACGTTAAGCGTGGTTTAGCACGTATAAAACGTAAATAGCGTCGTAGCGTCAACTTTAGGCTAAATATAGCGTAGCCTCTCCAAATAAGATATATCGTGCTATTAACCGTGAAATAGCGCGCTATTTTTTTCGTTGATGGCCGGTCCAATATTTTTTTTGGGTCGAGTAGAATAAATATACTATAATTTATACTGAACTTTTCTACTGATTTCGATCTTATTTTTAACATTTAATAGTATTACAAATATAATTTTATATTTCTTCACATAATTTAATCACATAAATGACATTGTTGGTGTATTTTTTGTACTGAAATCACTAAGAGATATGAAGGTGTATTTTTGTATTGAAATCATTGAAAGATACTAAGATGTATTTTGTAACAAAGTTCTTAAAACTATGTTTTCTACAATGTATATCTACAAAATTTATAAATATTATGGTCAAAATTCATACTGATGCCTCAATAGAAGTTTCTAGATTATGAGTAAATAATCATCTTTATAGACACTTGTAGAGTATAAATTGAACCAATGACATTACCTTTTCATGATCAAAATTTTCTAGCAAGTTAAAATTTAACGAAGTGTGCATTCTTTGTACTCACTATCAAAATTGTTTCAGAGTAATCACAAATGAGAAAACTTAGTGAGTATACTAGTATGTTTATATGTGTAAATTTTATTTTGTTTTATATGCTCTTTGTGTAATAATGTGCTTGTTATCATCTGACACACGTACCCCACCAGTTTATGAAAATAAAACGTGCTGCATGGATTCAAACATCGAAATATAATTAGAAAATAGAGCGAGCGGGAGGAGTCAAACAGACCGGTTACGCTGAGGCGAATATCCCATGATGTCGAGGCTAACCCCTCGACATTGTTGTGCTCCTTTTTTTCCGTCCGAAATGATGGCTCAGTATCTAGGACGTCCAAACTCCAAACAACATAATTTGGGATATTCAGGGCTGAAAACTCCCGAATGTCTAATATCTATAGCATGATTTTTGAGTCGCGAGTCGCAAGTGAGTCGCCAACCCTCCGACTCGCTGTATAGTCGACGAAAATCGATGTATAGTCGCGTTGAGTCGCTGTATAGTCGCGAGTGGCCGTGATTTTTGAGAAACGACTCGCTGTATAGTCGGCGACTATACAGCGACTCAAAAACCATGATCTATAGTCAATGCAAACATCGAAACGAGTAGTAATAAATTTAAAGATATTATTTTGTGTGCTGATTTTAATTTTTTTTGCACAAAACATCACAAATTTATTTTTTCACGTATGTGCAATAATTGGATATGTTTGTTGTAGTGTGTGTTCACATTTTTTGAATTGTTTTACTTTCTCCTGGATTTAGTACTACAGTAGGTCGCTCCAAAAAGAAAACCGATCCCCAAATCAAGATCCTCAATCCGAACCGGTTTCTTGCAGGGTGGAGGATACTTTCAGTGATACTTTCATCAAGTATGGGGGCGGAGCAACTTCTCCTGCTTGGAATCCCTAGCTGAAGGAGGGAGCCATGTTACCGGGAGCAGGAAAGTCGACAGCACCGACGGCGGCGACGACGGCAGCAGCAACATGTTCACCCGCCTCCTCCGCGTCTTCAGCCGCAGCAGCGAGCCACCCCGCGTTTGCAAGCCGCGCATCTACTGGCCGGGCACACTTTCCGACGAGGACGTCACGCTCGGATTCCCGACGGTACGGACCAATGCGAGATGAGGTCGGAGCTTCTCGCCAGAATTCAAACATGCTACCAGCGGGCGAAGATCCAGGACGCCGCCGCCGGCTTCTGTTTCGGTCTCTTAGATCCCGTCTCCAACATCAACGCCAACACCTTCATCGACATGGCCGTCTTCGAGACAGAGGAGGCGGCGGAGGAAGACGATGATGATCAGGCCAGCACGTGGACGTGGCATGGACAGACAGATGAGCTCGACGAGGACATGAACCAGCGGTCGCTCAACGGCCTCCTCACCTTCCTGGCCGTCCTATTCCCCCACCTCAGCGACGCGCAGGCCGTGTGGTACCTCCACAAGGCTGACGCCGACCCTCTCTTCGCCGCCCGTATCATCATTAAGCACCGCCGGATGGACCAGAGCTTCGTTTTCCGTTCCGATGCTACGGCAGCAGCCGTCGAGGCGGCTCTATGCTGCGCCGCCGCTGCCGCGCGCCACCCCAATCCGAAGCGGTTCCTCACAGGGTGGATGCTACTTTCACCGAACATGAAGAAGCTCGCCGCCGTGCTATCAGGCCCTAGCGTCGTGACCTCCCACTACTGGAAAAGCCTACCAGTGACGGGTCCAAAAGGCCCATTAGTGACGGGCAAACCGCTCGTCACTGGTAACTAGTCACTGGTAATATGTTACCAGTGACGGGCACCCGCCCGTCACTAGTATATACTTACTAGTGACGGTCATTTATTCGTGCCCGTCACTAGTTACTTTCCATGGTAGCACCCGTACACCCATAGCAGCGACGGGTCCTTTACTCGCTTGGTAGTTTGCCCGTCACTCCATATATTTTAGAAATAAAAAAATATTTTTAAATAAAAGAAAATATTCCATTTGCACATCAGTACCACAACATGATCACAGACACTTCATAGGTAAACAAAATATGATCATAAGTACTACAAAGTGGAATTAGTATCGATTACACAATATCTAAAACAATTTGCTGTCAAAGTTCCAACATGTGCTTCCCATGACTCATCAGCTCCAGCTGCTACCTAGAAAAATTATATCCCAAACTAACGGAGTAGCCACCGATTTAGGCAGAAATCCAGCAGGCGCGGCATCCAGACATCCAGACAGCACTTCAGTTGACATCACAGCACGCCTACAGCACCACCCAACTCGAGCTTTTTAACATCCAACTGCATGGAGCAGAAAATATGACACTTATTCAGTATTAGATCAAAGGCATAATCCTTTCCTAGTATATACGCCAAAGGACCATATATACTTGGTAAGATATATAATATATAGGAAGAAAATATTAGAACAAATGCTGGTGAATGTTTCGGTTAAGTTGAGATTCTTATCTCTACTAGAACATATGTACGTGCACTGCACGTCTATGTTTTATTGTAAAAACAACTGAAACTGCACGTCTATGTTTTATTGTAAAAACAACTGAAAAACAACAATCGACCATATATGTGTCATGGTCTCGGGAACATTGCTACGGTCTGATACCAACCAATTATGTGCAATGAAATGGAGTCGATCTCAACGAACAGTACTTTCACGTCTTATATTAAATTGGCAATTGACACCAACAATTTTCGTCATGATATTTCACGTCTGATATTTTAGTCAAGAACAAATATATAGTGATGCCCCATACCTCATTCGGTGATCATGCATGCTTGATCAATTGGGTTGCAGCCGCCTTTGTGCGTGAATCATTAACCTCCAACGAGTCATCACCGCAATAGAAAAGCCCAGATTCCCGGACGACCTCGCTGTTGATGGTTTTTGCTAAAATGTCCTGGATGCGTGTAAACTCTTTCTTGCATTCAAATGGATTGGACTCCAGATGAGTACCGAACAACTGAATGTCTACACTTTTGTTTAATGTCTGCTGTGACCTCACAAATTTGTCCATATGGTAGCAGAGATAGTAGCCACATGACACGCTATCCTGCTGCTGTGTGCAACTAACATCTGTATAATGCTTAAAGCATACACGACCTTTACCTCTTCTTGGCACAGTTCCACCTCTGAAACAATGTTGGAAGAGAGCATCATCCAGAATCTGTGACAACACCGTGTAATCCCTTTGTGCCCTATTTTTAAGTGAATCCAAGTAAAAAGCCTTGCATTCCTTCACCATGAGAATTATCAGAACCCAGTGACCCCTACGCAAACATGTGAAAACAATACAAGTTCATCAATATCGTTGGTCAATAATAAACAGCCCAAGTTCAGTGCAAAGTCACAAACTAGATCGAAATGCAGGAAATCTGATTTAAACATCATACCGTACGAGATAATAGATGGCATATATACAGGGGCATATCACAATTGTGAAAAGGCTAATCATGAGGAAAATTATTAAGCTGACCATACTTTACAACCTAGTGATGATCCACATAGATATTAAGCAGGCGAGAAGATTAAGAGACTAACAATTACTGCAAATTATAGTAATAACCCTGTACATACAATTCTCTATCGAAAGTAGGAAGACTGAGTAGGACTTACGATGGATTGTAGGGCACTAGTATGTACTTCTTGTCCTTGTTCTCTTGCAATGCAGGAAATATACACTCCCACAAAATAAGCTCAATACCTTCATCGGAGCTTAGGTTGTCGTCGTGCATGTGAAAAGGATCAGCGACTCCAACACTAGCAAGTTCTTTATTCTGTCTAGTATCTCTGACTAGGTACAGCGCCCATAGCCTGACAAGGGAGGACTCGAGCAAATCTAGGTTGAACATTCTAAAGATCTCCGGAAACTCTATATAGAACTTGTCTCCGGGATATTTGTACATGAAGTGGTGGTAATCCTCTGGAACCCTGGCCCTGTAATGTGAGGCATTGCCTTCATGACTTATTTCCACCTCTCTAATATTCTGATGCAGAGCCTTCATATCGACAGAAAGGCTCTCGAACTCATCCTCTGGTACCAAGGGCTCACCGCGGATATGATGTTTCCGCCATTTACCACTTGCTCGCTCTCCTTTTGCGTTCGTTGATCCATAGGACAATGATTTTTTCAACCTTTTCTCCTTTGTCCCCGTCTTGTCTTTCTTCTTCTTACTTCTTACATGTTGCGGTTCTGGAGATGTCGCCTCATCAGGTGAGTTCCTTTTTTTTGCGGCACAATGCTTGGGGGCCACATACGAATTGGACCCAACCCCTTGGTCTTTATTCATGTTATCCTCCTTGCCTTGATCGCCATCCAGGTCCTCGTATGTTAGAGGTGCGCAAATACCAACTTCATTTGCTGGGGTGGTTGCCTTGCGCGAGTACTTAGGGGTTGTGCGAGTGGATTTCCCCACCAACTTTATCGCATCCTTTGGCCACTTCATAACATACCCCTTGCATTCTCCTAGCTTGTTGCAGCCCGGCTCGGGGTGGCACCCAGCAACATCCATATCGACAAAGGGGTCGAGCACCTTGTTTACATCCACCCTTGCCATGTCTGGTGGTAAATCCACACAATGCAGCTGGTTCTCCTTGGTCATTGGATGCACTCGCCCATGTGCAACCGTCACCATCTTCCCGTCCATCATGGGTGCCAAGAGATGGCAGGGAGTAAGGTCCTGCGAGACATAAGTTGCAACAATGTATGTCAGTTACAAAGAATTAAAATATTGTTGTTGACACAATTTTATTCACATCTATACACTTACAGTGATGTCGTCTATTGGATTCAGCGACCCCATTGGGACGCGTGAGAGAGACGTGCTGCTACTGATCCGTCCACCAATATTGGGCGACTGTGTATGCACGTCATGAGGGATCGACAGATTGGTATTTGGATGCATGGGTTGCTGTCCTTGTTCCGCCAATATATGCCTCACCGTCTCCTCGGCAACCGCCGCCACACGTGGTCAAATTCAACCTGCATGCGGGCAGTGGATCTGGCTTTCCTCCTCTCACGGCCAACCTCCTTATCTTCAGGCAAAAATACCTTCCAGGCAGCCCCAATCCCCACGCCTATCACACGGCCTCGATGCTCCTTCCCTCCAAGAGCCTTTCGGAGAGGGTCCTCCCACCTCTCGCAGTGAACTGAGTCCACAGAGCTCCGAGTTTGAGGCTCTTTCTGCATCAAGCTTGTTTTAAGTTAGTATCCAAGTGTTCGATATAGCAACAAGAAGTGCAAATAAAAATGGTTTAAAGCTTACCATGAGCTTATCATGCACCTGCACTAGTTTAATTGATTTGAAGACCGGTTCCCCTGTCACCGGGTCATAAGATGCGCGAGCCCTCACAAAATCCCTTCCTCGGCCTGCCTCGATGTAGGAGAAAGGGGGTTCTTTCCCCTTTTCTTTTGCAATTGCGTCTTCCTTGTCCATTTTGGCTTCTTCCCTAAATAACCACGGCTGCCGAGTTTGTGGTCCAGTTTGTTCTTCTCCCGCATTTTCTTCCCTAAAGAGCTCTTCTTCTTGAAATCATCACCGGAGTGACTTGCAAGGAACTGTTTCCAATCATCCTCTTTTATTTGTGGCCATCTCTTACTGATCACTTCCTCAAAATCTTGGTCCTTCATTTTGTTCGCTCTGTGTCGCCATGTACTCAAGGCTTTGGTCATCATGCCCAGTGCTTTATGTCGAACCTGACTTTTCATTTCAACATTTTCAAAGGTATAACGGTTGAAGAGCCTGTTGAACATCATATCTCTCAGATTCTCCATATCCTTTGCCCTTATGTCAGTGCATGTGATCTTCACAGTTTCACGTACGATGCAGCCTACGGCATTGCTGAAAGTCTTGGCATGCTTGACAGGACTTACAGGAACTCCTCTGCCATCAATTTTAGTGATTTTGAAGGTATCATTGGTCAACTTGTTTGGTTTCCTAGGCTTGCGGGCCTTTTTTTCCTTCGATGGCTGTTCTTGTGATGTAGTTTCTTGTGCAGTACCTTCTTCAGTTGCAGAAGCAGGAGATGAATCGAAATCATCAGCAGATGACTCGTAGCTGTCAGAAGATTCTTCCATTCCTACAAACAGTTTGAAAATATTTCAGAGTTTAGATCAACGCTTCTTCAATCAAACCTACAGAGATACACAGATAACAGGACTGAACATGCTACTCCTGTAGCATTGCAACACAAAACCATAGCCTCGCACAATAATTTAGGAACGGAGCTAGTATTAGCATTCATTTGGCCTCGCACAATAATTTACTGGATAGAATTATCACACTATTAATGTTCAGTGGGATAGGATGCATATGCTCCTCCCTCAGCATTCCTACTGATCTTATAAATAGATGATTAGAGCCAACTAGGGAGGTGCTTACAGAACACACGATCGAAGTTACATCTGTTAAAGTGCTAGATTATATATACATATACTAGTCATCAAAATTCCAATCCCTTTATTCAGTATATTGTGGCGATCGAATTATCACACACACTAATAATGTTCAGTGGGATAGGATGCCTATGCTCCTCCCTCAGCATTCGTACTGATCACTAGTTCAGTACTATATATCTTATATATAGATGATTAGAGCCAAGTAGGAAGTTTATTAGTTGGTTTTACTGTCAGCAAAATTTCAGAGGTCATAGCAGTCAGAACTCGGATGTCAAAGATTCAGCAACTAGTAATTTGAAGCGTAGGATGCGGGAGGCCTTACGCTGCGGGGGAATTTGAAGCGTGGCGTCGGCGGCGTGGATGCCTGGCGACGTAGGCGGCGGGGAGGAATGGCGGGGTCGGCGGCAGCGTTGGGGCCGTGCGACGGCGGTGTCGATAGGCGGCGGGAGGTCTGGGTTGTAGGGGAAGAATCAGCGCGGCGTCGGTGGCATGGATGCGTGGCGGCGTAGGCGGCGGGGAGGAATGGCGAGGTCAGCGGCGTTGGGGCCGTGCGACGGCGGTGTCGATAGGCGGCAGGAGGTCTTGGGTTGTAGGGGAAGAATCAGCGCGGCGTCGGTGGCGTGGATGCGTGGCGGCGTGGTCGGCGGGGAGGACTGGCGGCGTCGGCGGCGTGGAGCACTGGAGGGATTTGGGAGAAGGCAGTTCTAGAATTTGGGAGTGCTCGGCGAGATTTGTTTGCCGCGAGTGGTTTTTTTTGGCTTCCAGCTAGATATTTGGCTAAGCTACGCGGGCAGTTCTAGTTTTTTTCTTTTTGACTATTTATTATTTACATATACAACTAAGAATATACAGAACAAATCAGCAAAAATAATGCAAAATTCATAGCATCAATAAAACTTAGAAAAAACATGAAAATATAGGAAAATTCATAACGTCTTCGTCTTGGATCAAAATTAATTATGTTTCGGTTTCATCATCTTGAACAATCTTCTCAACGGTAGTCTTGATTTTCTTGCTTGTATAAGTTAAACCCTCGGAGTGACTACGTCTTTTGAATGGACGATTGACGGATAATGTTGTTCTATTCCTTCTTGTACGTTCGGAGTCTTGGGTAGCTTCATCATCTTCATCTGTATCTGGGTCATCGAATTGGTCATAATCTTCTTCATCAACAACACCATCCACCCCGACGATACTCCTTTTTCCTCTTCTCATGACTACACGGTTTGGTGACTGTGGGTCGGTAATATAGAAGCATTGTGCCACCTGTTTAGCTAATACCCATGGCTCCTTTTTGGCACTTATGGCTTTCACATTTCTCTCTCCAATAGGTGTCGGTGGTGGTATGAACATGGTAGTGAAATTGTCTTCGTCCGTATCGATTCTTTCTGCCCACCTCACTCGAAACATGGGGATAACAGAGATGGTGTAGTCTAGCTCCCATATCTCTTCGATCCTGCCATAGTATCTATCTTTTTTGTTCCCAGTTAGTGCCTCCATCGTCACACCACTGTTCTGGTATACACTTTTCTGGTCTTGTTCCTCTGTATAGAATGTGTATCCATTGATGTCATATGCTTGATGTGTCACGACATTGACCAAGGGGCCCTGTGCCAAATTGTAACATCCCAAAATTATTATCAGGTTTATATTCCAAAAATGAGAGCCAACAAAAACTTTTGTTGTTTATTGTATGTTAATTGCTTTTGTTACTTGAGTTGTTGTCTTGCTGATTGTGTGAGTGTTTGCACTAGTAAACACTAGTAAGAAAGAAAGAAAACAAAATATAAAATCAAAGCAAGAAAAATAAAAGTGACAAGTGGTCACATGAAAATCTCCAAGTGACAAACTCAATTATTTTCAAACCAAAGTCAGTGGAGTTGTAATGTAAACACTCCCCATTTTGTTCCTACCACTTTCCCCTCTCAAATATTATTTTTGAATTAGTTTTAAAATTCTAAAATAAAAACAAATGGAAATAAATTCAAATAACATAAATAAAGTACTATAAAAGAAAATGTTTCAAAACATTTTATTATTTTATGCCAATTTTTGTGGAGCTTCTGTACATTATGGGAAGGCCCCACAAATTTTTGCAAATTTTTCTAAAATGTTTAAATGCCCTAATTAAATCCTAGAAAACCTTCTGGATTTAACAGAAGGACTAAAACAGAAATAAAAAAAGAGGCAGAGAGGAGGCAGGGGGTTTTCTGCAAAAATGTCATCCCCTACCTCTCTCCCTCGCCCCGACGTGCCGCCGTGTCGCCGTGCTGCGCCTCGCCGTTTCCGAGCCGCCCAGGCCCCCCCTGCGCGCGCCCGGTGCCTCTGCTGCCTCTGCGTGCAGGAGAGAGCACTCGAGCCCCTCCCCGCGCCATTACGCGCCCTCTGCCCCGATGCATCGCCGTGGCATCCGCGGCGTCGCCGGCCAAATTGGCCCAGCCCTCTGCGCCTCGACACGCCCAGCTCCTCTAGACGCTTCTAGAACGTGTCCGGACCCCGTTAAGCACCAAGCCGCCACGAGCCTCTGCACCCTCGCCGCGTAGCCGAGGAATTGGTCGCCGTAGACGCGCCATGGTCGCCGCCGTGGACCTCGACCACCATGGACCCCCCGAGCCTATAAAGCCACCCCGAGACCTCACTGAAACTCCACACCCCTCCCTCGATCTCTCCCTCGCTCCAATTTGGTCTGTGCACCGCCAGAGGGCCGTGCACCGCCGCACCCGTCGCCGCCGTCAAGGTCGATCATCGCCGCAACACCACACCCTCCCATTCTTCCCTCTCTGGCCTGCACTTGCTTCCCTCTGCTTCACCGCACTCACCGCACCCTTTTTCCCTCTGGATTGTGTCCAGATTCGCCGTGGGATCATCGCCGGAGCTCGTGCCCGTGGCCGTGGAAGTTGCAGACCACGCCGTCACCGCTACACTCCGTCCCAGCAAGCACAACTCGCGCCACAACCTTACCCGAGCCTCCGCCGTCGATTCACGTCATCGCCGCCGTCTGCCGTGCCCTCTAGGTGAGTTTTCCGTCCACCTCGCCGTCGCCGGCGCGGCAGCGCCGCTCGTTTTAGGTCGCCGACGTTTGTCGACGACGTGGGCTAACGTGAGCCGTTGGATCTTAATCCAACGATTGCGTACCGCTTCGGTTAAGTGAAGAGAGAGAGAGACTGACGGGCGGGCCCCGCTCGTCAGGATTTTATTATTTTCCAACCACGCACTGTGTCGCTGACGTGTAGGCCCCACTAGTCAGCCTTTTCAACATTATCCAGAGGAGGGAATTTTCGAATTTCAAACTTCTCTGAATAATCAGTACTGGATCCAACTTTGAAATTCAATATCTCGAGATTTAGGAATCCAAATAAATCAAACTCAACTGTTCTGGAAAGCTTATGAAATTGTTTAACCAACACAATTGGTCTCATGTCATTTAATTAAATAAGTAAAAAGTATTATTGAAAATGCCACAGAAGGTTTAAATCTAAACTTGTTTGTTTCTGATACTCTGTTAGTCCAAATAATTCCAAACCAATTTTGCTAGCTTAGTACTGCCTTGTGTTAGCTCCCCTAATTTTGGTAGAATTAATTAAGCAGTATTAATTGTTGACTTTAAGATAAACCCTTCTGGACTAAAACAAACAAATATGTTTATTGGTTGATCCAAATGAGTTAGGACCAATTTTGTTAGCTCACATATAGCCATGTTTAGTTACCCCTAAAAGGGTTTAATTTTTGGAACAATAGAATTTAATGGTAGCTAAAACTTGATTATTAAGCTACTGGATTCAATCCAATGTGTAGGGAGTTTGGTAACTCCAAATGATCCAATTCAAATTGGGTTATTCTACACATCAGTGGCTTTCCATAGAATTTTAGTTTGTATTTTTGTGACCAACAGAACTCAAGTTGTGGAATTAAACATGAATAACTAGTTTCTGCCATAATTTGGACTTAATTAAATAATGTTTAATTCAATTTTTGAAAACCAAATTGTGTGGTTTGATGTGTGCAGTAGCTAATTGTGATGTTATGATGGTTATGTTGAGATGATTGCTTGTATAGCTTAGTGATTGTTTGCATTGTTTGTTTATTAATTAGACGAGAACGTTGTCGGATATATCGAGGAAGGAGAGTTTGCTGAATTTGAAGAACAAGAGCAAGATCACTTTGCCAAGCAAGGCAAGCTATTCTCTGAGCTTGCACTACAACATATGCATCTACTTTCATAACATGTTTTACTCTCAAAGCAAGATTTATAAAACCCATTTCAAAATATATGGATATTATTTTGCCACCCTATGTAGTAGTTTATATAAAACTTTAGGATGGGAAAACAATGTTGTTTATTCAAAACTCCTTTGAAATTTCTTGTGAGTTTATGGAATGCCGAGATGTCGGTGTTGTTGGAAAGTGGAAAAATGGTGATGTTTATGAAAAATGCACAGTGTCCTAGTACTATGGAAACCAATCCTACCCTGTGCGACCACATTTACCACATATGGGAAAAGGCTAGTCATGTAGTTTGCTCTTATTAGTATGGGATACCTCATCGACGGAGATGACTCCGTTATGCATGAGGGGATGGTCCGAGGATCTACCCCCTGACCCGGGTCCTCACACAAGTTGGTGGGGAGGATAGAAGGTTCCACCATAAACCGCCGGACAAAACTATGAGTCCTCACACTTAGGGTTTCTGACGGGAAACCGGACTGGGTGTCGATGGAAAGTGTCATATGGGAAGGATCCTATACTAGCATGAGCAAATAAGAGGCTATGGCCGGCGGCTTACTTCGCATACACCTGGTATGGCGAGACGTGGCAGACACGATGAGTTGCCGGATGGATGTGGGTTAAAAGCGTGCTACCTCTGCAGAGTGTTAAAACTATTCGAATAGCCGAGTCCTCGGATATGGACAATTGGGAGACTGTCCTAAGACCTTGTGCAAGTTTTAAAAAGGCTTTGAGTTTTAAAAGAAAAATGAAGTGGAGATGTTTCCTACACCTATACCAACGGATCGGTATGAGGTGGTTGGATGAAAGTGGACCATGACGGGCTATGGTCGGAAAAAGGGGAGTTTTGGAAAAACAGATGAAAATGGTGACTTCTTTAAAATAGTTATAAAACTCTTCTTACCTTTTTCAATAAAGATATAGAGATGTTTTAAATAAGAAAAGTTGTCAACTAAAATAAAACTGGTGCATACTCATGTTGGGGTAGTTTGCGAGTACATTCAAATGTACTCATATTGGTTTCGTCCCTGGCTATTGTCCTAGCCAGACTACGAGGAGGAGCACTACGCCGAGCAGGAGTATGGCGACTTCTACGCCAACTAAGGATCTCCACAAGTCAGCTGCCTGTCGGGTCATCGTTAGAATATGATGTCTACTACGCCGTAGCTTCCGCTGATATATTTGGTTTGGCCCATGAAGGCACCTATGTAAGAACTTGGTCTAAATGACCATTTATGTAAGACTTTTATTCGGTACTGTAATGGATGTAAACTTTGGTATCCAATTCGGATTATGTGCAACGACAGACTGATCACGGGATCGTTGTGTTAAGCATAATCGGGTATTTCGGACAGCTAGTCCGGGGTCCCCACAGACTTGGTATCAGAGCCATCCTGACTTTAGGAAACCTTAGTTAGCATGGTCGTTTGTCAAATGTTACAAAAGATGAATTTCTAAAAAGAAAGGAATGAAGTATTTTCGAAAACTTATCTCCAATCCTCTTACTTATGCAAAATTTTACTCTCATTAAATATTACATTTTCCTTGTATCCCTAAAATTTTGTACACCTCTCATTAAGTTTAAAATTTGACTCACTTGTTGCCCTACTATATTAAAATTTTGATATACTTGTCACCTAACTAACTTAAAATTTTGCTTAAAAACTGTAGATGGCACTCCACTGGACCGAGTTCGTTCAGCTGGAGAAGGACAGCAAGCTGACGTTTGAGAGGGACTTGTTCGAGTTGACCAAGCTGTTAGGTCGCCCCGCTCCAGAGTTTGAGGGAGCTCAGATTGATGTTCACGGTGTTGGAAGGCTGAGCTGGCTCATCAGATCGTCAGTTCGCAGGAACATCAAGTCTCCCAGTTCCAGGACGCTCATCTTCACCACCAAGGAGGCCACCTGGGTTGACGGTCTCTGTACTGCTACACAGAGGATGCTAGCCCGACTTTGTGAGGAGCACAAGGCGGAGTTAGTAGACTCCCGTTTCCGGTTCTACGGGAGGCGCAACTGTGATGGACACCCTACTCCTTCACCTTACCACCCGATGTTTGGGAGCTACATCATGGACATGGAGATCTTACTTCAGTGCACTCAGGATGATCTGTTGCGCACTAGGATTCAGCTCCACTTTGACCGCGAGTCGCTCGTTGAGCTTCGCGAGAACGAGATGAAGCTGATGGTGGAGAAGGTTGCTCTTCTCAGGAAGAGGGCCCAGCTGAGGAAGACTATCGTGAAGCTCCGCACGAAGGTGGCAGAGCAGGACGGACTGATTGAGGATCTAGAGCACCATACTGACGAGATGGAGGAGGAGGGCGAGGATCTCCGCAAGGAGAACGACGCTTTCCTCAGTGACGATGATGACTTCGTGGAGGAGATGGACTGTGAGGAGGAGGATGATGAGGAGGAGTTAGTTGACGAGGAGGAGGAGCCACTCGAGCCAGTTCTCGAGGACGAGGAGGAGGATCCCGAGGAGCCAGCCTACCAGTCAGATGCTGACGTGTTAGAGCTGGAGGTTCCACCTCAGTAGGCGAGTGACTTGATCACTACCGCAGGATTAGGTTGACCCCCTATAGCTAGTCGAGTAGTAGTAGTGGTTCTTTTGGAAACCAGATGTTATCCTAGATGTAAGGTGATGTTGTAAGCTTGATGTTGATGTGAACTCCTTGATGTGTTGTTTGTGAAATATAAGTATGTTTGTCTTGTTTAAATCTGTGTGAACTATTTTCATATAAATCTTAGATTAATCAACCACTTGAGAGATCGTCTTTTCCCTTAGTCGAACTTTTCTTGCCTTGTCTCTTATACCCGGTGTGCTTCAGGATGCCCCCCGTCGGCAGAAGGAGGATCAGCACCACCACCACCGGACCCAACCCCCACCCAACTTCTCGCACTTATCATGGAGGAGCGTGAAAATGCCCGGCAAGAGCGCCAAGCTCATCTCGCTGCCTTACAACAACTCGCAGCCGCTTAACAACAACAACAACAACAACAACAACAACAACAATGGTGGTAATGGCAATGGCATGAAACCAGCGATCTACCTTAGGCGATTTTCAGAAGACCAACCCACCCACCTACTCCAAGGGACTTCACCCACTAGAAGCCGATGATTGGCTTCGCACCATCGACAATAATCTTGAAGTTGCTGCTGTGGGAGAAAATGAGAAAGTGTTGTATGCAACCCACTATCTCGCTGGACCTGCAAGAGCTTGGTGGGAAACTACCAAGACTCTCCAGCCAGCTGGTCATGTCATCAACTGGGCTGAGTTCCAGGAGAAGTTCCGCAAGAAGCATATTCCCAGTGGACTTATTGAGAGGAAGAAGGATGAGTTCCGCAAGCTGAGGCAGGGAAGTAGAGATGTGGTCGGTTATCTTGAGGAGTTTACCGACTTATCTCGGTATGCTCCTGATGACACCGACAAGGAAGAGAAGAAGATGGAGCGTTTCATGAGTGGACTTCATGATGAACTTCAGTGTGCTTTGGTTATCCATGACTTCCGTGATCTGGAGTCACTTGTGGACAAAGCCATCCAGCTGGAGACCAAGCGCAAGTCGATGTATGAAGGTCGCAAGAGGAGGATGAATGCTCAGGAAGGTTCGAGCAGCCAGAAACCTCGTATCTTTCAGCAGAACACCAGGCCTGCCTATCGTCCACCCCAAGCTCCACGCCCCAATTACCCTAACCGCCCAAACAACTTCAACCGCCCCAATGACAATAACCGTCCCGGAGGAAACTTCAACAACTTCACCCGCAATCCCAATGTGATCTGCTTTGAATGCGGCAACAAGGGTCACTACTCCAAAGAATGTCCCAATCCCAAGAGGAATGTCCAGCGCCCCAATGCGCCGGCACAGAACAATGGTCAAGGCCGCAATGGAAATGGAAATGGCAAGAATGCCGCACCTCGCGGAAATGCTGCTGTTGCCAAGGGTCGTCTGCACCACATCAATGCTGAAGAAGCTCAGGATGCTCCGGATGTTGTGCTGGGTACGTTCCTTGTCAACTCAGTACCTGCAACTGTTCTGTTTGATTCTGGTGCTACCCATTCATTTGTTACCCAAGAATTTGTTGCTAAGGGAGGTTTAGTTAAGAGCCTCTTACCCAAACCCATGGTCATCCAAATCCCAGAATCCACCGTAGAGACCAAGATGTTTTGCTCCGATGTACCCCTTGAGATCAAAGGAGAAAAGTTTCCAGTTAACTTAATTGTTCTGGGAACCCAAGGCATCGATGTTATACTCGGTATGAATTGGTTAGCCAAGTACCATGGTCGAATTGACTGTGCCAGAAGAGCTGTATCCATCACCACCGACAAAGAAGTAGAAGTGGAGTATGTGTCTGAAACTAGTCAACCTCACCCAGGCTGCCATGAGAGCATAGCTCGACCCGCCCTAGATGAGATCCGTGTTGTTCATCTGTTCAAGGATGTTTTCCCAGAAGAATTGCCTGGTATGCCGCCAGATAGGGATATTGAGTTCATAATTGAGCTTATCCCAGGAACATCCCCCATATCCCAAAAGCCTTATCGGATGAATCCGGAAGAACTGGTTGAGTTGAAGAAGCAGTTGGCTGATATGCTAAGCAAAGGTCTTGTCCGCCCAAGCGCTTCACCATGGGGATCACCCATTATTTGTGGACAAGAGAGACGGTACCACACGCCTGTGTGTGGATTATCGCAAGCTGAATGACGTGACCATTAAAAATAAGTACCCTCTTCCCAAGATCGAGGATCTGTTCGATCAAATGAACGGAGCCCGAGTCTTTTCAAAGATCGATCTTCGGACAGGATACCATCAGTTGAAGATCAGAGAGACAGATATTCCCAAGACCGCCTTCACCACTCGTTACGGTTGTTTGAATACACCGTGATGTCTTTTGGTCTGACCAATGCCCCAGCCTATTTCATGAATCTCATGAACAAGATTTTCATGGAGTACCTCGACAAGTTCGTGGTAGTTTTCCTTGATGACATCCTTATTTATTCCAAGACCGAAGAAGAGCATGCTGAACACCTGCGTCTAGTTTTGGAGACCCTCCAAGAGCACCAGCTGTATGCCAAGCTTAGCAAGTGTGAGTTTTGGCTCAGTGAAGTGGCATTTCTGGACATATTGTATCTGCTGGAGGAATTTCTGTTGACCCTGAGAAGATACAAGCCATTCTTGACTGGTTATCCCCAACCAATGTTTTTGAAATCCGAAGCTTTCTCGGACTTGCCGGTTATTACCGCAAGTTCGTTGAAGGATTTTCCAGTATAGCCAAACCTCTGACCCAACTGTTGAAGAAGGACAAGAAATTTGAATGGACTCAGAAGTGTGAGGATAGTTTCCAAGAACTGAAGAAGAGACTAACCTCAGCCCCAATCCTGATCATGCCAGACGTCACCCAGAGTTTCGACGTGTATTGCGATGCATCACGCCTCGGACTTGGTTGCGTTCTGATGCAAGAAGGCAAAGTTGTGTCGTACTGTCCCGGCAGTTGCGACCGCATGAAGAGAATTACCCAACCCATGACTTGGAGTTAGCTGCTGTGTCTTTGCTCTTAAGAAGTGGCGTCCCTATCTTGCGGGACATCGCTGCGAGGTCTATACAGATCACAAAAGCTTGAAGTATATTTTCACCCAGAAAGATCTGAACCTGCGACAGAGGAGATGGATGGAATTAATCAAGGATTATGATATTGGAATCCATTATCACCCCGGAAAGGCTAATGTAGTTGCCGATGCCCTTAGTCGCAAACCTTGCACCCTGAATGCCCTGATCCAAGCCGAACAGCCAGCCTTGTTCAAAGACTTCCAAGATTTTGGACTAGAGCTTGTTAGCCATGGTTATCTCGCCAATTAGAGTTAACCCCAACCCTGATGGATCAAATCAAAGAAGCCCAAAAGGTCATGAAAGCATAGAGGGAATTAGGAAGAAAATTTCCCTCGGCAAAGCACCCGGTTTTACCGAAGATGCTGAAGGAGTGCTGAAATTCAATGACCGTATCTGTGTGCCCAATGTCACGGAACTTAAGGAGTTAATCCTGAAGGAGGCCCATGAGACCCCTTATTCAATCCACCCCGGCGGAACCAAAATGTACCAAGACCTTCGAGAAAGATTTTGGTGGCATGGAATGAAGCGAGAGATTGGTTCATTCGTAGCCAAGTGTGATATCTGTCAGCGAGTCAAGGCTGAACATCAGCGACCCGCTGGATTGCTTCAACCTTTGAAAATTCCCGAGTGGAAGTGGGATGAGATTGGAATGGATTTTATTACCGGACTTCCAAGATCCAACCGAGGCCATGATTCAATCTGGGTCATCGTTGATCGACTGACCAAGGTTGCCCACTTTGTTCCTGTCAAGACCACTCATACCGGAGCTCAGTTAGCAGACCTGTATATTTCCAGAATAGTGAGCCTGCATGGTGTGCCTAAGAAGATTGTATCTGATAGAGGCACGCAATTCACCTCAAGATTCTGGAAATCCCTTCATGAAGCCCTCGGAACCAAGTTAGCCTTTAGCACAGCTTATCATCCCCAGACCGATGGCCAGACTGAGCGAGTGAACCAGATATTGGAGGACATGCTTCGCGCATGTGTTCTATCCTATGGTTCCAAGTGGGAAGATTGTCTTCCGTTTGCAGAGTTCTCGTACAACAACAGTTATCAGTCTAGTCTGCAAATGGCCCCTTTTGAAGCCCTTTACGGCAAGAAGTGTCGTACACCCCTGAATTGGTCCGATACCGGAGAGAGCAAATTGTTCGGACCAGATACCCTCCGTGAAGCTGAAGAGCAAGTTCAGCTTATTCGTGAACGCCTCAAAACTGCCCAATCCCGTCAGAAGAGTTACGCTGACACCAAGCGCCGTGATCTCACTTTCAGTGTCGGAGATTATGTTATCTCCGAGTGACACCCCTCAAGGGAATGCAGCGTTTCCATGTCAAAGGAAAGTTAGCGCCAAGGTATATTGGACCCTTCAAGGTCATTGCTCGTCGAGGAGAAGTATCCTATCAGCTGGAGTTACCCCAGGAGTTAGGAGATTATCATGATGTCTTCCACATTTCCTTGCCAGCCTGATGTTTTCAAAAACATCGACCACCTCTCCATCGACCTGAACCAAGACCTGACTTATCGTGAGAGACCCCTCAAAATTCTCGAAGAAGATGTTCGTGTTACCCGAAGACGTGCGATCAAGTTTTACAAAGTCCAGTGGACTAACCACTCTGAAGAAGAAGCAACTTGGGAACGCGAAGATTATCTTAGAAGCGAATTCCCAGACCTCCTTAAAACCAAGCCTAGCAAATCTCGGGACGAGATTTATTTTAAGGGGGGAAGGATTGTAACATCCCAAAATTATTATCAGGTTTATATTCCAAAAATGAGAGCCAACAAAAACTTTTGTTGTTTATTGTATGTTAATTGCTTTTGTTACTTGAGTTGTTGTTCTTGCTGTTGTGTGAGTGTTTGCACTAGTGAACACTAGTAAGAAAGAAAGAAAACAAAATATAAAATCAAAGCAAGAAAAATAAAGTGACAAGTTGTCACATGAAAATCTCCAAGTGACAAACTCAATTATTTTCAAAGCCACCCCGAGACCTCACTGAAACTCCACACCCCTCCCTCGATCTCTCCCTCGCTCCAATTTGGTCTGTGCACCGCCAGAGGGCCGTGCACCGCCGCACCCGTCACCGCCGTCAAGGTCAATCATCGCCGCAACACCACACCCTCCCATCCCTCCCTCTCTGGCCTGCACTTGCTTCCCTCTGCTTCACCGCACTCACCGCACCCTTTTTCCCTCTGGATTGTGTCCAGATTCGCCGTGGGATCATCGCCGGAGCTCGTGCCCGTGGCCGTTGAAGTTGCAGACCACGCCGTCACCGCTACACTCCGTCCCAGCAAGCACAACTCACGCCACAACCTTACCCGAGCCTCCGCCGTCGATTCACGTCATCGCCGCCGTCTGCCGTGCCCTCTAGGTGAGTTTTCCGTCCACCTCGCCGTCGCCGGCGCGGCAGCGCCGCTCGTTTTAGGTCGCCGACGTTTGTCGACGACGTGGGCTAACGTGAGCCGTTGGATCTTAATCCAACGATTGCGTACCGCTTCGGTTAAGTGAAAGAGAGAGAGAGAGAGACTGACGGGCGGGCCCCGCTCGTCAGGATTTTATTATTTTCCAACCACGCACTGTGTCGCTGACGTGTAGGCCCCACTAGTCAGCCTTTTCAACATTATCCAGAGGAGGGAATTTTCGAATTTCAAACTTCTCTGAATAATCAGTACTGGATCCAACTTTAAAATTCAATATCTCGAGATTTAGGAATCCAAATAAATCCAACTATTCTGGAAAGCTTATGAAATTTTTTAACCAACACAATTGGTCTCATGTCATTTAATTAAATAAGTAAAAAGTATTATGAAAATGCCACAGAAGGTTTAAAATCTAAACTTGTTTGTTTTTGATACTCTGTTAGTCCAAATAATTCCAAACCAGTTTTCCTAGCTTAGTAATGCCTTGTGTTAGCTCCCCTAATTTTGGTAGAATTAATTAAGCAGTGTTAATTGTTGACTTTAAGATAAACCCTTCTGGACTAAAACAAACAAATATGTTTATTTATTGACCCAAATGAGTTAGGACCAATTTTGTTAGCTCACATTTAGCCATGTTTAGTTACCCCTAAAAGGGTTTAATTTTTGGAACAATAGAATTTAAATGGTAGCTAAAACTTGATTATTAAGCTATTGGATTCAATCCAATGTGTAGGGAGTTTGGTAACTCCAAATGATCCAATTCAAAATGGGTTATCTTCTACACATCAGTAGCTTTCTATAGAAATTTAGTTTGTATTTTTGTGACCAACAGAACTCAAGTTGTGGATTTAAACATGAATAACTAGTTTCTGCCATAATTTGAACTTAATTAAATAATGTTTAATTCAACTTTTGAAAACCAAGTTGTGTGGTTTGATGTGTGCAGTAGCTAGTTGTGAGGTTTATGATTGTTATGTTGAGATGATTGCTTTTATAGCTTAGTGATTGTTTGCATCATTTGTTTATTAATTAGACGAGAACGTTGTCGGATTTATCGAGTAAGGAGAGTTTGCTGAATTTGAAGAACAAGAGCAAGATCACTTTGCCAAGCAAGGCAAGCTATTCTCTGAGCTTGCACTACAAATATATGCATCTACTTTCAGAACATGTTTTACTCTCAAAGCAAGATTTATAAAACCCGTTTCAAAAGTATATGGATATTATTTTGCCACCCTAGGCAGTAGTTTATATAAAACTTTAGGATGGAAAAACAATGTTGTTTATTCAAAACTCCTTTGATATTTCTTGGGAGTTCATGGAATGCCGAGATGTCGGTGTTGTATTGGAAAAGTGGAAAAAGTGGTGATGTTTATGAAAAATGCACAGTGTCCTAGTACTATGGAAAGCAATCTTACCCTGTGCGACCACATTTACCACATATGGGAAAAGGCTTAGTCATGTAGTTTGCTCTTATTAGTATGGGATACCTCATCGACGGAGATGACTCCGTTATGCATGAGGGGATGGTCCGAGGATCTACCCCCTGACCCGGGTCCTCACACAAGTTGGTGGGGAGGATAGAAGGTTCCACCATAAACCGCCGGACAAAACTATGAGTCCTCACACTTAGGGTTTCTGACGGGAAACCGGACTGGGTGTTGATGGAAATTGTCATATGGGAAGGATCCTATACTAGCATGAGCAAATAAGAGGCTAGGGCCGACGGCTTACTTCGCATACACCTGGTATGGCGAGACGTGGCAGACACGATGAGTTGCCGGATGGATGTGGGCTAAAAGCGTGCTACCTCTACAGAGTGTTAAAACTATTCGAATAGCCGAGTCCTCGGATATGGACAATTGGGAGACTGTCCTAAGACCATGTGCAAGTTTTAAAAAGGCTTTGAGTTTTAAAAGAAAAATGAAGTGGAGATTGTTTCCTACACCTATACCAACGGATCGCTATGAGGTGGTTGGATGAAAGTAGACCATGACGGGCTATGGTCGGAAAAAGGGGAAGTTTTGGGAGAAACAGATAAAATGGTGATTTCTTTAAAAAGTGACTATAAAACTCTTCTTACCTTTTTCAATAAAGATATAGAGATGTTTTAAATAAGAAAAAGTTGTCAACTAAAATAAAACTGGTGCATACTCATGTTGGGGTAGTTTGCGAGTACATTCAAATGTACTCATATTGGTTTCGTCCCTGGCTATTGACCTAGCCAGACTACGAGGAGGAGCACTACGCCGAGCAGAGTATGGCGACTTCTATGCGAACTAAGGATCTCCACAAGTCAGCTGCCTGTCGGGTCGTCGTCGTTAGAAAATGATGTCTACTACGCCGTAGCTTCCGCTGATATATCTGGTTTGGCCCATGAAGGCACCTATGTAAGAACTTGGTCTAAATGACCATTTATGTAAGACTTTTACTTCGGTATTGTAATGGATGTAAACTTTGGTATCCAATTCGGATTATGTGCAACGACAGACTGATCACAGGATCGTTGTGTTAAGCATAATCGGGTATTTCGGACAGCTAGTCCGGGGTCCCCACACAAATAGTACACATCTAATGTCTCCTCATCATCCTTCGAACATGGGTTTTCGTCAAAATATTTTTTCAGCCACTTTGCAAAGTTTGTGTTGTGTTCTTTCGTAAGCGCGGCACTTGTCTTTTTGGGGTTCTTCTATTTCAACATTTCCATGTGCATACGAACATAAGGCCGGACCACCGAAGTGTGTTGCAACACCACTAAGTGTACTCTGTCGTAGTCATCTGATCGACTGATTGTAGCGTTGTGCACATGTAGATCCTTCTTTCCACGGCGGTGACCCTCACCACCAAGCCTCCCAAGGTGTCGACTAGCAGGTACACCGATAGGTTTGTCTACTTTCATGAAATCCGTGCAAAACTCGACGCACTCCTCCGATAGAAAACCTTGGATGATGCTTCCATCTGGATGGGACCTGTTACGAACAAAGCGCTTCACGACACCATTGAACCTTTCTAGTGCATACATGTTGTGTAGGAACACGGGACCTAGATCGATTATCTCCGGGACTATATGGATCATGAGATGCACCATGATGTCGAAGAACGAGGGAGGAAAGTACATCTCCAGCTCACATAGTATGACAATGATGTCTGCTTGGAGTTGTCGGCAACGCTTCTTCGTAATCGACTTTTGAGAGATAGTGTCAAAAAAGTTACAGAGGTCCAACACTGTCTTTCCAACCCATGGCTCCATAAGTCCCCTAATTGCAACCGGAAGTATCTGTGTGATCATAACGTGGCAATCCTGCGACTTCATACCGATTAGTTTGTGGCTCTTCATGTCAAGATGTCTCTGTATGTTTGCCGAGTAGCCCGAAGTAACCTTCACACTTTCAAGGCACTTGAAAATTTTATCGAGTTCCGCCTTACTAAGAGTGCAACAAGCGGCGGGACAATCCGTCTTGATTTTGTAACACCCCTTCCTTCATTGCTCTTCTCCTCTCTTGCCCATAGTTCTCTTCGTATCCCGAGATTTTCCAAGTCTGCTCTTGCTTTCGGCCCATCTTTTGTCTTGTCTGGCAAGTGGAGCAAGAGACCGAGCAAGCTCTCACACACATTCTTTTCGACATGCATGACATCTATGCAATGTCGCGTGTCAAGAAAAGGCCAATACTCCAAGTCCCAGAATACAGATTTTGTTTTCCACACACCTTCCAACGGCTTTACCTTCTTCTGCTTCTTTCCCGCCTTAGGGCATTCGGCCTAAGAGTTCAGCAGTTCCAATATATCTTCCCCGCTCCTCTTACGTGGCGGTGACTGGGTCTCAACTGTATTGTCGAACTTTTCTTTTTCCTGTCTCCATGGGTCATCTTCTGGAAGCCATCTTCGATGTCCCATGTACACGATTTTCTGAGAGCCTATTAGGCGACAACTTGTTGTATCATTCATGCACTGCACGCATGCATTGTATCCATGGACACACATGCTGGAATTATATCCCAAGGCTGGATAGTCCTGTACTGTTGTGAGAAGCAAACCTTTCATATTAAAGACGTCTTCTCCATAAGCGTCCCATACCTCAACCCCTTTCCATAGTGTCTCCAACTCCTCATACAATAGTTTTTGGTACATGTTGATAGCATTCCCAGGTTGTTTCGGCCTTGAATAAGCAAAGATAGGTGTATGTACTTCCGCTTCAGACATAGCCATGGAGGGAGGTTGTACATCCACATAACAACGGGCCAAGTGCTGTGCCTGCTACTCATGTTGCCAAAAGGGTTTATTCCGTCCGTACTCATACCAAATCTGATGTTCCTTGGGTCTCCTCCGAACGTGGGAATTCGTCGTCGATAGCTTTCCACTGGCAAGCATCTGCAGGGTGTCTCATCACGCCTTTCTCAATTTTCCGTCCCTCCTCATGCCAACGCAACAACTTTGCCTCATTCTTGTTTGCGAATAGACGCTTCAAACGGGGAATAATTGGAAGGTACCATACAACCTTTGCAGGAGCACCGCTCATCAATTTTTCCACGGTTTCCGCTTGTGGGCTCTTTCCCCGCTTGAACCGGGATGCATTGCACTCTGGGCACTTTTTTAGCTTCTCGTGCTCCCCACGATAAATGATGCAATCATTTGGACAAGCATGGTATCTTACCACCTCCAATCCAAGAGGGCACACAATTTTCTTGGCCTCATCGCAACTCCTAGGCAGCACGTTCCCCTTCGGCAAGACCTTTCTAAGATACTCCAATTTATTATCGAGGCTTCCATCTGTGTCGTTGTGGACCGCCTTCAGCCTTAGAAGTTCGAGCGTCACCGATAGGCGGGTGTACTCGGGATCGCAGCCGGGATACAAGGGGGTTTCTGAGTCTTTCACCAGTGTCTGCAACTTGGCCCGCTCTCTGTCAGCCGCTCTGTCGTTATCCGTGTCTTTCAAAATCTGCTCTTGCACATGAGGGTCGTTGACCATTTTGGCCAAATCATGTGAATCCGCTAGGGTCTCCTCTGCATCATGTACAAAATCTCCGGCTTCCGTCATATTTTCTTGGGCCGACTCTTCATGACGCGCCATGTCATCGGACCCTTCGCCATCGACAACAACCTCAGCCTCCTCCCCATGACTTGTCCACCTTGTATAACCTTCCATGAAACCCCAACGCATGAGGTGCATGTGGAAGGACCCAGATTTCCTTTCATACAACGTTAAGTTCCGACAAGAACTGTACGGACAAGATATCTTCATGCCACCCTTTCGCAACATATCACCCTCCGCGGCATCAAGAAACTCGTTCACATGATCATGGAAACTTTGTGTCAAGCGGTCCTCCGTGTACATCCAACTTCGATCCATCCCTAAAATACATGTAAATTCAAATTTAATTGGGAAGAGCAATTCAAGATAAACGGAAAACAGGACAAGTTTCTGAAGCAAAAAGTAAAAAAATGTTGCGCCCAATGAGACTTGCGAGTGATTTTGATTAAATACGTGGAACGGGAGATATTAAATATGTAGAACGATGGTACCTTGGAGTAGTGCGTTCTCAACAGCGTCGCCCAACTGCCTTCTACTCGTCTCCAATCTCCTTTCAATTCGCCGCCGAACTTGATCGTGTGCTAGGCCAAATTAGGCGTCGCCCAAATCGATGGAGTTGTAGATCGAGCTCGTTATTTCGTACGACAAACAGGGGGGTCGATCGACCTTTATGGCAAAAGAAAACGAATCACCTGGTCCGACTCGGGTTGCAATTTTCAAGTCGACCGGGACTCCGTGGCGGACGAGACGTCAACGGCATCGATCCGCATCACAGAAGCACTCGGACGTCATCGCCACGCGACACCATGCCAAATCCGAGCCTTTTTTCTTCTTCTTTCCCTCGCGCAGGAAAAAGTGCTGGACGTGTGCAGGATGGATCGATGCGCGCAGGAAGCTGCACCGAGTCAGGAGCGACTCGCACGCATTGCGCGCTGCTGCCAGGCTGGAGAGAAGCTGGACGTACACGTACATGGATCCATCAGGCTACCTAACGATCCACGAGTACTACGGTTGGAATAGCTTTTACTACCATTAAATTCCAGGCTACCCATTAACTCATCTCGTTTTCTTCTTCTGAAATTTTTTCCAAAGAAAAACAAAAACAACCAGCGACGGTCATATAAACAAGCCTGTCACTATTAATACTAACACCAGCGACGGGCAGCCCTCTAGACCCGTCACTAGTATTACCAGTGACGGGTAGGAATATTCAACCGTCACTGCTATTTTCTATGGGTGCCTACCAATCTTTACTAGTGACAGGCATAATGCTGCCCGTCACTGATAACTGTTATCAGTGACGAGCATATTTTTACCCGTCACTAATGTGCTGGCGGCTGTAACCTATTCTGCAGTAGTGTCCACTGACTTGTTCGCGTCCTTCCCGACCATGGAACCTCCTCACCCATCAGCAGCTTTTCACCTCGAGGGTTCCTGGGACCTAGCCTCGTCTCGCCTCGCCACTCTCAGTCCAGACCTCGGAGGGGCGGTCTTTCCTGGTCGGACAACCATGAGGCGTATGCTTCTCGCCACTATCCATGGATACTACCTGCAGGCACTCGCCAGGCTGCCCAGGGATCAGCGCCTGCTCTACAGCATGCTCCGCTATGGCCACTGCTTCGGCCCGCTTGACCCTGTCTCCAACATCCTCCTCAATACCATCTGCTATAGCTCAGCCTGCCCGCTTCCTCCGTTCAAAGAAGATTCTATGATGATCAGCACTAGCGCCTTGCTGAGGATTGCAGTCCGGTCCTTCTATGGCCTCGTCTCCTTCCTGTGCACCCGCTACGACGCCCTCACGGTTGATCAAGCTATGCATGATCTGCTGGTGGCTGGGGCTGACCTGCGAATCGCTGATCCCAACTTCCACGCTGATGTTCCATTTTCCAGCGTCCAAGAAGCCTATGCCGCTGCGGCCGTTGCCGCACGCCACCCAAAACCTCAAGCGCAAAGTGAGGTTTTCTGTCAGTTTTTGCAAATGGCCTGCATTTATCTCAAGGGCAGCGGCCCACTCTCCCCTGAGGTCCTCTCCAGTGCCGCGCAGCATCTGTCCTCAAGCTACTTCCAAGGTCAACTGCTGCCAGAGACCCAGGTGTTGGATAAGTTGACATACGCTAGGGTAAATAAACACAGAAATAACTTCTTGAACCAGCATGCTAGAGTCGTCCGAATGGTGAATTCTGCAATGGACATGTACAACACTCAACCTGGGGTTAGTATCTTTTGCTGCTCACTTTCTCAATCATCTCACCCTGCAAAATAATCTACGTTTTTGTGTGTGTGTGTGCGTGTGTGTGTTACGCGCAGTTTTGAATTAATTTTCTTTGCCTTGTTAAGGTACCCAAATATGAACTGCATGTTATTTGCGGTGTCAATGAGAAAGTACGTGGCCCTGAATACATCACTGGCAACAGCCGGAGATATTATCACTCCCATATCAATTTCCTCGCCACGTGCAAAGACAGCCAATCTGCTGGTGCTCTTCCAGTGCTATTCTTTGCCCAGTGGAGCAACGATGGCTCCAAAGAGGAGTGCTTCTGCTGTCCTGTTTGTGTGCCACCTTTGAACTCGGGTATGTTCTTGTTTTGTCCATTCTAGTCTCATCGTTTTCACCAAGCTAGAAGATAATTACTCCCTCCGATCCTATATAAGTTTCGCTGGAAATGAGTTGGTTACGTACAAACCATTAGCATTGCTCACGACTCTCTTTTAGGATCAGAGGGAGTATCTTTTATTAGGTTGTCTACTCCACATTGCTCTCATCTTGGGATAACTAACTGCATGACCTAATTAAGCAACCCCCTCCAGATAATTTTGATGTTTCCACCAAGATATTTTTTTTTGTAATAATAGATAAATATGCAGAAAGAAGAAAAATGTAGTCTCGTAGTCGCTTATGATTTATTTATCTGGGTATAGCACATTGTGTCGGAAAAAAAATCTGTGTTGGTCATTCCATGTGTCATTCTGCTCCCGTTTTTTATATGCATGTCTCAAGAAATTGTCTTCACATCAGTAAATTTTTCACTTCTATTTATTTAGTATTATGTAATAGTAGGATGTGACTTTTCACTGTATATGGCAGAACAAGTCCGTTGTCTTTACTGTGAATACGAAGGGAGCAGAATTGTGCATCCAGCAAATGAGAGTTTCCACGGGCGTCACATGGAGCTTGGGAAGATGTTGTGCGGAGGACTATATTCAGAAAACTACACCAACAACTACATCATCGAACAGAGCTGCCCCTTGGCCTTTTGGGTAGATGATCTGGAAGACGACTCCATTTACTCTATTAGCCGTATTGCTGATGATGATAAAGAAGATGGGTTGCCCCCCGTGAGCTTTCACAGATTGGTAAGGTTAACGCAATGATATCACATTGTACTGCTGTCAACCAGTGTGTTAATGCTGACCCAGGTTTAGCTAGTATCCTAAACCCTTGTCTCGGAGCAAGAAGTATTTGCAAAATGTTCCAACCAATGGTCTAATATCCTTGCTCTGGTAGTACGTATTTGGAAAATGGGATTTGCTACTACTGTCAGTGTCGTTGTTTCGTTTAACGTGTTAACATATGGGAAACTGCCAATTTACTACGCAGTTTCAAACTTCAGCGGATCTTTTTCCCTCATCTATCTAGCAAAACAATACTATCCACCTAATTTGTTTGTTTCTCGATGGGCCTTTCCCTTGCCATTGTCAAACTTTGTGGCCCATTTACAGGGCGGAGCTAGGATTTTTGGTCGATGGTTCACTCAAAATTTTGGCATGAACTATATCTATAATATTGCAAAGCTTCAAGCTTAGATCATTTTCAAAACAAGACCATACAACTCAAAGACAACTTAAACAACCGAAATAGGATAACATATATAGTTGTTCCGTTAAAACTAAAGGACGAATACATACCGGGCACATGAAATCCAAAATACTTGTTTACATATTAAATAAAGTAGTAAAAAACTCGGAAAACACCTTTTGATCCCGAGCACTAGTGGTCCCTCTGGATAAAAAAAAATCGGAAATGATATTTTAAAGTTTTAAACAAATCTGAAAAAATTTATGCATGTTAATAATGATCTATCCCACACAGGTGAATTTTTTTGTGTCGAAATACCTTATCTTCTGGGCTGCACAAAAATAACAAATCTTGTATATTTTGAAGAATTGAAAGTATGTATATTTAGATCCACACATTTGTCATTTTTGTGTAGACTAGAATATAAAATATTTTAAACCGAGATTTTGTACGTTTGTGAGATATATCATTGGCAACATGCAGAATTTTTTCTAGATTTTTTTAAAATTTATAAATATGATTTTTTTATTTTTTTAACTAGAGGGTTCACTGGAGCCCGGGAGCAAGAAATCTCCACCGTAAAAAACTGTGTAACTTTATTACTAGCTTCTGTCTTCCTGTAAAAATAAACAAAAAATGCAAGTTAGATTCATGAGTTTAAACAAGTAAACTAGTAAAGAAAAACATGTATAGTCACTCACACTTTAAAGTTTCCCTTGTCGAGTCTTCACCTTCTTAAACATATCAAACACTTGATCATTACTAATGGTAGAAAACATGTCTTTGTCCACATAGAATCATGTCTTTCTCCACATAGCAAATTAGATAATCACCCATAAAATCGTCACCCATTTTATTGCGCAATTTTTTCTTCACAACATTCATACCTGAGAAGATTCTCTCCACTTGTGCAGTGTGTTGGATATATGCCATAAGAGACAATAAATATATTTGTATCATGATTAATGTATTATATCTTTATGCTATAACTGTTATGGTCTATAAATGTGAGATTTATAGGGAAACACATACGCACGTGTAAGGATATAATCAAACCCATTTACCCTTTGTCATGTCTCTTGAACGAACTCGTTAATACTGGATGGCGAAGTTTTCCAGCCATGGACAAGTGTTCTTGTCATTATTAATGGGAGCATATTGTTAAGTTAACAATATGACTGGGAAGACCCAAATATATGATATACTACGAGATCAAGTTTCGTATAAATAGTATAGTCTAGGTTTGGTTGCTTGCTTATTCCTTAGACCATGAGAATGTATGGTTATGTATATTGGAGAGGAAGTTTTGACATAGTCAATCATTACGGCCGTAACAGGGTAATCAAAAAGGCTATGATTGGGTAACCTCAAAGGTATATTATAACCATAGTAGTTCAAGACTGGGAATCACACCTCTTAAGTATTAGAGAGATACAACCAGGATCCACTCTAGTGTGAAAGTGTCCATTGACAAGTCTGCGTAGACAAGGTAATGATATGCAAATATCATGGGATACTTGAACATGAGTAAAAGAGTAAAGGCATCGTACCGGTAACAAGGATAAGGTGACATAGTAAATAAAAGTTATCATTTACGGTAATGTCATATATCTCGCCTTGGGTATTTGATGAGTATCATGATGGTGATAGGATAAACATATTAATCAAGAAGGTTCAAAAGAGTGTCTTCCCATAACGGTAGCAGCTATACAGAACGTCCAGGTTCTGACACTGGCAAAGTGATTGGATAAGCACTTCCAATTATAGTTACACGTCATCGAACCTGTAGGGGTCACACACTTAAGGCGTCAAGGTCTGATGTATTCGTAGTGGTTTGAAGTAGATAGGTTGTATCATCTGGGCTGGTTCCTGGCGTGATAGAATTACATTCGGAGAATTAGATTATAAAGAAAAGGAAGGTTTATAAGAAGGGAAATAATTGTCCAAGTATATTCTGTCGGCAGACACTAGGTGTCTCGGATCATATAAATATGTTTGTATGATAAGTAGTTAATTCTGGGAATTAATTAGACAAAATATTTATTGATTAATTATTTAATTAATTAATTGAAGTTATAAAGGCCAATAAAAGGCGGCTGCCACATGGGCCACATGGGCCCACATGGCAGCCGCACCACCGCAAGGTGGTGGGCCGAGTCGGCCGGCCAAACCCGAGTGGGCTTCGGCCCACGAGGAAGGTGAGGCGGTGGCGGGAGGCCGAGACGTGGCCGGCCAGGAGGGCCCCACCCGTCCGAGTCGGCGGCCAAGGCGGGCCCCACCCGCAGGTCAGTGGCCAGGCGGGCCCCACCCGGGGTCGGTGGCCGAGGCGGGCCCCACCAGGGGCGGCGGCAAAGGGAGAGGCGGTGGGGAGGGGAGTTGGGGTTCCACCCCAACTCCACCTTCCCTAGCCAAGTTGGGCAAGGGGAAAGTTTACCCTTGTCCAAGTGGAGTTGGACTAGGAAATCTTTCCCCTTTACAAACAACGCTACCCCTTGGAGCTACTATATAAACCACACCCCGGCCTCTATTCGAGACACACAATAGACTTGAGATTTCTCCTCAGAGGCTCCCAAGGTCTAGATCTATTCTCTCTCCCTCTCTCCCATGTGTTGGGGCTCTCTCCACCATACGCATACCAGTAGCACTTAATCCTGGCACGGCGAAGCGCTACTGGATCTTGACGGACGTACGTGTGCGAGCTCTCAGAGGGGTGACGCGACATAGTTGTTTGACCCTCACTCGGTTTGGATCAAGAAGGCATACGAGGAATCGGCGATATTCTCACCGTCAGGCTTGACCATGAGAATCTTTATCAAGCTTCATCAACTACGTCGGCGTCATCGTCATCGACATCGACATCGTCACCGACAACTCTTTCGCGACACGTTGTTGGTAACGATAGTACTATCCTATCTTGTATCTACATAGTTGATCATGGACGTTAAGTAGGTTGGAAGATTTTAAATTCTGCTACGTAACCCAATACAGTGGCAACCGGCAATATGAGTACTAGCTTTAGAAGATGATACACCAATGGAAAAGTAACATGCTTATTTGTCTTTCCGTATATCATCATTTTGATTTGCCAAAGTGTTTACCAACTCTCAAAAATTCCTTTATTTTTTGACTCTTTTGATTCATCATGGCCTTGAAAAGCTAAGCCTTGACGCAACAAGTATCTAACAGAATCAATTGAAGCATTAAGCCGAATACGATTTTTCTTTTTGTAAGATCAGTTTGCTTATTGAGAGCAACCTGAATTGACTGATCTTGATTCATCAAAGCATCACATCTTTTTACTGTTACATTATGGAAGCTATTGACATTTCCCTTACACATATGAGTATCCAATCTCGATTTCTTGTTCCAACCGTTCCAACATTTAATTGCAAATGCATCAGTGATTTTTTATTGGGTTCAACCAGCTGATTACACACATAGTACTACTTCGATCGGCAAAATCCGTTGGTGTCATGTGCACCCAACGTGTATACGCTGGATCCGCCCACGCCTTACTTGAAGAAGTTGATATGCCTCTATGAAAAAAAATGATAAGAACATCCATTTAAGAGGACACAGAACAAAAAGAAAAAACTTGTCATATGACTGCATAGGCCCATCTTCTCGTCAGGTGGCCGCTGAATTGGTAGGGCTAAGGGGGGGTATATTTCTTAATTCTTCTTCATTTTTTTTTACATTTATTTATTAGAAAAATTTGTATTGCTACTTTTGTTACTTTGCATCAAAAATTTAAGTTAACACATTATATTCTATCTTCTTTGTTCATGTCACATGGAACCATTTTAACCAGTTATCTTGCGATCAATTTTCTTTTATATGTGACATAATTAATGCATATTTGAACATGTTTTTTAAACAAATCGTATACATGTCATTTTTCTCCATCACTCGAAGTTGCATGAACAACATGCACATATACATGATTTGTTTTATATATGGTGGACATATTTCAAGAAAAGATATTTTATATACAAAACATCTTTACTTGATGAATTTATAAAATTATAAACATTTTTTATGAAATGTGCATATTTGACTACATGACATGTTTCATCGACAGCAAAAACATCTTTACTTGATGAATTTATAAATTATAAACATTTTAGAAACTTATATTTATTCTTTAAAACTAAATATGCAAAAACCATAAGAACCAAGGTGTATCTTTTTTATCAGAGGTTGAATCGATCATCCGAAGAATTAGGCATAAAATTAGGATACATTCTGGGGAAATAAAACATCCATTGAAGAGAAGCAAACAAAACGCTTTCATAAAAATGCTCGTAGAATCGAGAATGAAGTAAAACTTGGCAGCTCTCTTCACGCGGGGCTATGCTCCTTGGGCCATCACGGTTCGTTGCTCTGCATCATTCATTAGATCCTTGTTATCAATGCCAACTAGATATCATAAGTAAATGTATACTGGTTGTTTAATCCTTTGATAATGAAAGTTTGCTAAAGAGAAATAATCATCAGTATGAGTCGGACTCAAAAAATTTGGATCCATTTCAAATAGCGAGAATTAGATTTTTATCCGTCTTCATATCTCTTTCAATCCGGAGAATCAAGAGATGTGTTTTCATAATCATTCCGTATATTTTCAATTACACTTTTCTTGGAATAATTACCAGTTACATGATGAGACAATCAGGCGAACAACTGGAGAAAGCCAAAAAAACAAAAACAAATTGAACATACACTTGCATCAGTTAATTCAGTTAACATACGCGAGTAGATATATATATATACACATGGTACCATAAAACAAAGACAACGTATTGTACACATGCATGGTGCATAGTAGTACACACAGCAAACTTGACACATGGACAAGATATTTCTCTTTGGTCTGAACTAAACCTTACTAGCTGAATGTTTTTGTTTTTTCTTCTTTGTAGCGAAACCTTAGTAATATCACTAATAATTCCTCACTGTACATTGGCAATTTTGTACATAGCTTTACGGATAGATTTCACGATCCTCTTGCGTTCGGTTGGCAAACAAGTTGGATACTCTTCAATTAATTCCTGATGCAGTTGAGGTCCTTGGTGATGGCGGGTATGCAGCTGGAGGTCCTGGTGAGTCTGCCGCCTTGGGCGTTGTCCCTCGGGCTGATCGACTTGCCCCTCTTCCTGAGGATCTCCCTCATGGCCTCCGACTGCACGAGCACCGGGTTGGCGCGGCCCAGGCGGTTGAACCGCCCGCACACGCCCATGTGCGCCGCCAGGGCCTCCTCTGTCGTCATCCGGCTCCTGTCCACCTCGGCGCTCACCGCCGCCGTGCACAGCCCGCACACCCACCTCCCGCAGTACCGCTCACGCACGCGCCGCACGTACTCGGCCGAGCACTCCTCCGTCATGCCGCAGCACTCGCACCGCGCGTCGTCCACCTGCTCCGACACCGCAGGCAGCCTGGCCGCCGCGTCCAGGACGGCCGCCTTCTTGGTGAACTCCAGCGCCAGGTCGGACATCGCGCGCTGGAGACCCTCCATCGAGATCCTCCTCGGCCTCTGCTGCCTCGGACGCGCCCCCATCGTCATGGGCGCCTCCACCAGGGATGCCGTCGCCGGCGCCACCGCCGCGTCACCATTCGGCGCCATTGATCAAGCTAGCCTGATGCAAGAAACAAACCACAACTAACTCGAGAACTGTAGCTACTGGATAGTGTGCTTTGATCGGTTGCAAATGTGAGTTGAATCAATGTGAAGGGGAGGGCGCGAGATTTATATACAGCCGAGGGTTTGGGCACGTATGCATCCACCTGGCCACGCACGGAAAAGTGCAGCTACGTGTGGAGCGGACGAGCCGATAGCTCGTCTCTGCTCGTGACAAGATGAAGCTGGAAATTTAAAAAGGGGACAAAGATCAGTAGGAAGCTCTCAACATGTATGGCTACGATTAGCTAGCGGTTACCTGGTTCAGACAGTACTGTGCTACGGCCTAATACAAGGTCTCAAGTTCTCAACATCTCACGCTCGTGACTCGTGAGGGAGATCTTAGTTAATGTGGCTAGAGGTAGAGGGGAAGGTGGCAGCTACCAGATCGAACTGCTCGAATTTTCTTGTCCACAAATAGTACTGTTTGTGCTTCCAGAAAATCAATTACTTGTTGGCGAGCGAAACCCATTTATGCATAGTTGCAACTTGCAGTGAGATGCGACGGATATTCAGAAAAGTTACTCATGACTCATGTGTTCAAAATAGGTGGCTTATTTTGTTCACTAATAAATCTTTGACCAACAATTACTCTCTAAATTAATGTATTCTTGTGTCATGAAATTGATAGCATTATATTTGTACGTGGAGTTACTTGTTATGATATTGTATTACACATTACACAATCATAGCGTATTCTTTGAATTTTTTTCTCCTAACGACACAAAATATGGCACCTATATTTTAAAATGGCGGGAGGAATATAAACAACATGCTTGTTCCATCCATGACAAAGAACGATTTCCGATGATTGCATGAACAACCATGTTGTAACAATACCACTGAAAAATCATTTAATTGCTGCACAAATTTAATAATACTTCCCAAGAAACATGAGAAAGAAGCTTCTCCTCGTCTTGCTCGCCTCCTCCTCTTCAAAACCTCAAATGTTCGGATTTTAAAGTTCCTTTAAAAAGTAGTAGCATATATACTAAAACTAATGGTAGATAAGCAGGTTAGATTTTGAGCACTATCGGTATGTACCCGCGTGGAAAAAACTTTCATTTCCATCATTTTGATAGGTTAATCTTGTGTAAGACGACACATCTAACATCGGGATACCGGAATACCAGGGGGAGGGGGAGGGGGTTCTAATCATCACCCCTAATCTTTGTGAGAAGCTTGTAATGTTTACCTTTGCGACGGGGATGAGGAGGTGGTGCATGTCATGGGGAAGGAGGTTGCGGCTCACTCGTGTGATGTGTGGCTTCAATTTCCCCTCGTTTATTTTGACGAATCGGGCCCATAGTCAAGAAGAAAATACCGCTCATCTTTGTGAGACTTGTCGTTGAGTCACCTCTCTGTCGAACTTTGTGAGTATCGACCTCGTTGTCGGTTGTCCCTCTGTTGATCTTGGTGGAGCAACCCAACTCGTGGAACAAAGCTATCCTAGCTAAGCGATGACAACTTTGAGAAGCTTTTAACATCGTGCAATATTTATTTTTGGCCCGGCGAGTATAAAGGAAGACATTTTTATACTGGACTTTATACTTCTCTCGTGTTATTTCAGCATGTTTTAATATTACAAGTACATTTTATATTTGTTCGCATAGTTTTCCACGTAACTGACACCATAAGAAAATATAGTTGGTGTAAGTTTTTGCTTGTAGTGAATTTATGGGAAGATATTAAGATGTATTTTAAAACAATTTGTTCTCTAGAGTTATGCTTTCTACAATGCATAATTTGTATAATTATAAACCTTAAGGTAAAAATCCATATAGAGTGCGATCCAAATAATTTCTCAATAGAAGTTTGTAGTGTATGATGAAGTAGGATTCATCATATAAACTTGTAGCGTATAAACTGATCTTTTACACGTGACAGACCGGATTTTCTGAGGGGGGGGGGGGGGGGGGGGGGGGGGGGGGGGGGGGGGGGGGCAAACCAGGGAAGCAAGCGGGGCCTATTCTATTAGTATTTAATGCCATCAAATGAGGGCCATCGATGGAAAATTACAGCCTAACGCTATTTTATAGGAAATGTCCAAATAAAACCTTGAACTTGTAGGTCCAAAGTCAACAACCTTGGTTTCACGTGGCGATGTGAATCCCGGTCGATTTCAAACATTGAGGCATTTTGATTTGAAGTTTTGCTGATGTAGAAAGTTATCCCGGTTGGGATTGTTATTTTCAGGTGCGCCAAATAGATACTGGGTTGAGATTGTCCGGGATTTAACAATTCAGTGAGCCAATTTCAGGGATTGGAAGTTCGATATTCAATTTAGCTAAGGTATACAAGTTTCAAGGTTCAGTTTGGACTTTTTGCATTTTTTTTTCTTTCGTTACTACGCGCAGATCGTAGAATAATTAGCGTTTTTAACACACTCGACATTGTGATGGTGATCCAAACACCGCAGCCAATATTATTTCGAAATTCCTTAAGCGCATCATCAATTGTTTCTGCTGCATCGTGGATGTTCTAAGCCGCTTAATGGGTTCCTATTTGTAACTCTGGTTCACTTTCCTAGGATGTATTCTAGAAACAAAACAATCGTTAGTGCCCGTATGCATGTGTCTACTTGTTCTTAGGTCCTCTCTATACTCGATTCAGCTACCAACAAATTTGGATCATTTGCTAAGAAATGGTGGGTTATATTTGTTCGTTCCTTTTTTATTTTGCAATTAGTATGCTAGCATCGACTTAGCCAGCATGCTGGCGTATCGACTTGCTCGAATTTTCTCGGCAACGAGCAATTAATAATAAGCTGGTACTCCCTCTGTTTTTAATTACCCTGCGTTTTGGACTAGTCAAAGTCAAACTTTGTAAACTTTGACTAAACATGTAGTAAAAAATATCAACACTTATAATATGAAACGTATATAATACGAAAGCATATTTTGTGGTGATTCTAATACTATTTATTTTCTATTATAAATATTTATAATTTTTTCATATATACTTGGTCAAAGTTCATAAAGTTTAACTCTGACTAATCCCAAAACGCAGAGTAACTTGGGACAGAGGGAGTATACTGATCCCGCTTCCAGAGAATCGATTGCTAAATGCCAAGAGATCCTAATCATTTACGCACGGTTGCAACTTGCCGTGACGCGAATACTATTGGAGTTGGTAGAAATGGTGTGCTGCTGGTCACCTCTTGCCCACTCTTGGATTAAGAGCGACTTTTATATAGATTTGGCTAAAGTTGACGTATCTTTTATATATATATATATATATATATATATATATATATATAGATAAGTCCACTTTTAAACAAATCTAATATACTTATTTGAAACGGAGGGAGTATTCACCAGACGAGACCATTTTCTCTCCTCGAACTCTCGAAGCACAGTCTCAAATAAGTTTTTTTTTTTTTTTTTTTGAACAAGGGAGGGATCCAACTGGATCCCGACTGCAATTATACGGTGGGCTTACAATTTACATCAACGGCCTCAGTAAAAAAAGAAATTACAAACAAGCCTTTGGCTATTACAGAAAGGACCTCAAAGGAAAAAAGAGGAATGCAATGTAGTCCTTCTCCACCGTGAACTTCGAACAGCTCAACACGGTGACCGTCAATGCCTCCGCCGGGGACGAAACCACTTGGTGCAAGCATGACGTTGGACGCCGCCGTGGAACTGGAGGAGGGCCTCCGCATCGGCACCATGGCCTGGAGGTTGAAGACGCTGCGGTGTACAGAACACCACAGCATGGAGCGACCCCATAGGTCTGAGATAACCACGACGCAGAATCGTCGTTGTTGATGATCTCCACAAGCTGCAGTCAAAGAAATCCCCCGGAGAGCTTCAGATCCAAAGAGCCGGTACTTCTTCTCGCATCCACTGCAACATAGAAGCACAGATCCTTCTTCTCCAGAAACTCTGCCAAACTTAGCTTCCCACCACCACTCCAGATGCACGGATCCGCCAGTCAACTCTGAACTCTTGCCACCAGCCAGAGGAGGTAGATCAAAATAGATGCAGAAGAAAGCTAAGGATTCAGCCTTTTGGAAGCCACCAGATCTTGTCCTCTTTTTGTGCTCCAACCTCTGGAGCTCATCAGCCAGAAGACGAAGAACAGTCGAAGTCCAGAGCCGGCCGGAAGGCCCCAGATTCAAGCTTCCTGTGCGTACCTTATTAGGAGAGATGCGAGCCTCCATCAACTTCGCCTGCTGCTCCGCTTGCCACCGACGGAGTGCAACTAGGAAGAAGAAGGCGTCGGCGCGCCGGATCTGGCCGCCGAGATCCAGCGACCTACTCTCAGCTACAACGGCATGAAGCCACAACCTGGCATGAAGCCAAAGAAAACTAGCTAGAATCCTAGATCTACTATAAACATATAGCGCACGACCACCTACTCCAGCATCGCACCGGCCAGCGTACCCGCCGGGGCAGAAGAAGGAGAGGGCGGCGACGGAGGTCGAAAGTCGACCCTCAACTACTGTTTGAGAGCGGGCAGAGAGAGGAGGGGTCCAAATGCGCTAAATCTTACAAACATGGAAACGAAGGTGTCTCAAATAAGTTTACGTACGTGAATATATGCATCTTCGAGCCTTCGAGAGATCAAATTGAAACTCTCCAGAGCGAAGCAATTAACCGATCAGTAGTGATCACGGGCGCTACACTGTCCACAAATTCAATCAAGACACTGCAGGCCAAGCGATGTGCCAATGAGTGAACCCCCCTCCCATATAACGAAGCAAGTCGGTGATCTCTACCGAGTACCGACGTGTCGTGCCTTGCGTGAAAAGGAAAACGGCGGAGGAAGAACGCGATCAGACCCTCAGCCACACCCAAGCCTCCTAGCCGCCGGCGACGACGCCGTACCACCGCCCGGCAGAGAGAAGAAGCAGCCACTCATGTGAAGAAGGTCGCATAATCCATCCGGCGCGCCGCACCGGAATCTGAACCCGCTGAATGAGCACGACCACCGCATCGACTCCCAGCCTCCACCCAACATCCAGCCGCCGCACCGGCGCCCAGAACCACCAGCACGAACACCAAGCCACCTCCAGCGCCTGCATCCTCCGCCACCACGCCGGCCGATACAAGACCACCACAGGGAACCACCAAGCCCATCTGCAACAAAAACGGAACCCCCACATCCAGACCCCTCCCCCCTCGCCACCGAGGCCGGCCGGAGAGGAAGAACAGAGCGAGGATCCACGACGAAACGGAGAACAGAGAACCCAGACCCTCCACAGCCGAGCTGTGACGGAAGGAGGAAGAGGGTACAAAATCTCCACGCGGGAGCCGCCACCTCCGCAACGGCGGGCGTTTTGGTCTGGGGTGGATCTGATTGCGTTCGTTCCTGGGGGTGCAGGGTGTTCTGTGCAGTTTTGCAGGGCCTGTGTGTAATTTCTATTTCTTGTTTGGACCTGTTTGTAATCTGTACTGTGCACTCTGTTATATGAATCAGATCCTGTTCAAAAAAAAAAAAAAAAAACGGCGGAGGAGCGTGCAAAAGTCACGAGAGGCTCGACTAGACGACGAAGATGTGCATGCTGCATCCTGCATGCATGGATGACACTTTTTCGGTGCACACTTGGACTCGGCGCGTCTCGCTCCGAGAGCTACGCGTCGTCATTAGCTGCGGGCTGCGGCTGTGTGATTGTGCAATTTATTTCTTTCGGCCCCTCCGTGAACCTTGGAGTCTTGAACTCGTGCCAGCCAGCCGGGTGATGTTCAGAGCATTTCTCCAGGGACAGGGAGGCACTCAGCGACTTGATTTGTTCTGGAAAAGAGATGGATTATGTTAGGATGGCAAAAGGAAAATTAAGAGAAAGTTACTGTTCAGTGTTTGTGCATAGCCATACTATACTTATCTTACTAGCGAAAGGGTTAGTTCACTTAGTTGCATGTGATGTGAGTACCAGTGCTCTCATTTAAAAATTAATTTAAAACTATGTTTCAAGGTTTCCAACAAAAAATCAACGAAGAAATATGTACGAGTAGGTATGGTCATCCACTATGGACGCTACAATCTCTGTGCTTTAAGCAATGTATGCTGAAGAAACAAACATGACATACCACCAAGCCTTCTTAATGGAAGAAAAAATAGTGGTAGAAGCCACCAAACAAGCTAGCCATCATTCACCGTGCGGTGACCCAATTTTTTTTTGAAAGCCCACGTATATTCAACAGAGTACCACATACACCGTACATGGTACAAATACAGAAAACAAAGTACAATGCGCATGGGATACAAAACCAGATCCGAAATTGGCAGCTCCACCGACGTCGAAGACGAAGATCACCAGCCTCCTTCTAGCCACAGCCCGAGGGCACCTTCTTCCTTGAAAGACGCCGCATGGCCCGTCCGCCGCGCCGCGACGGATCTTCTGCCAATGAACGAACACGGCAAGCGCCCTCCCGCACCAGCAACTCCACCTTGCGACCCAATATTTATTTCTTGTAATACTCTAAGATGTAGTAATATTTATGAATTCTATTATAGTAGTATTACATCATATAAACAAATAGAACACTAGATCATGCAATTTGTGTAGAGTCACCCCATTTATAAAGGAGCGAGGATCCTATCTTACCAAACACATAGATCACGATCTTGTAATCAATTTGTAACACAAGGCATTGCCTCCAATATAAATATCCCGTGACCAAAGGTTACAATTCGACCTATTGTTTGCTACTCCCTCCGTTCCAACTTAATAGACTTCCTAACCACCGCATATCCACCACATGTGGATGTATATAGACATGGTTATATGTATAGATACACCACATGTGGTGTGTCGAGGTGTGCCCTCGGCAATTCCCATGGTTGTTATACCTAGGGTTGATTGTGTGGTAGAGAACGCGTAGTATCGGTGGAATCGACGGCTGACAAGCTGGATTTACCCAGGTTCAGGGCCCTCGAGTGAGGTAAAACCCCTACTTCCTGCTTGTCTGTATTTATGGTATGAATATGAGGGTTACAAGGGTTCGGCGAGTTGCTGGTCTCGTCGAGCTTTTGGTGGCTATGGATTGCTTCCCTTGATCGATCACCCTCCCAGCCTTTATATAGGAGGCTGGGTCTCAGGAAACATAACCGACCAAGATTACATATTATGGAAAGTCTTAACCAACTATGATTTAATCTAACTTGGGAAGTACTCTTCGTCTTGGGCCTCCCTTCGCGGGCTTCGATTAGTCCTTGGACTTCTTTGATCATCACGTGCACCAGGTACCTTCATGCTGGGATATCCGCAGAGTATAACCTCGTCATTAGCCCCCGAGTACTTGCTTGACTCGAAGAATCGAGCATGTGCTCCCTTCATCGTGCACGTCATAGTCTTCTGAACTTGTTCTTCTGACCCGATGTAATCCTTCAAGCTCCAATTTGTTTCGATTGTATGTGTATGCTAACCGAGGGATATTGACATAGTAGGCCTGATTCACTCGAACATCGAGCTCAGTTAACTGCTTATTTGAGCAAAACCTTACTAGTCTTCAGTCAGACTCGAGTCCCGGACTCGAGCCTGAAACGCAATCGAAAGATTTTGCCTAGGGATATTGACATAGTAGGCCTGGTTCACTCGAAAACCGAGCTCAGTTAACCGCACATTTGGGCGAAACCATACTAGTCTTCAGTCAGACTCGAGTCCCGGACTCGAGCCTGGAACGCAATCGAAAGATTTTGCCTAGGGATATTGAAATAGTAGGCCTGATTCACTCGAAAATCGAGCTCAGTTAACCGCACATTTGGGCGAAACCATACTAGCCTTCAATCAGGTTTGAGTCCCCGGACTCGAAGCTGGAACACTTTTGAAACTTTTGCCTAGGGATATTGACATAGTAGGCCTGATTCACTCGAAAATCGAGCTCAGTTAACCGCACATTTGGGCGAAACCATACTAGCCTTCAATCAGGTTCGAGTCCCCGGACTCGAAGCTGGAACATACTGGACAGACTCGACTCAGGCCGTTGTAGGTCTTACTGATTCGTTCTGCAGTTTAACTTTTGATACCTAACGCGTCCGTCAGGATTTTCATCATGTCTGTTGACACGGGAAAAATTCAAGGGAAAACACTGTTGGAGCGTCCCTCGGCCCAGCTCGATTACTCAGCGGGTCTTACCTTTGCATTTGCGTATGCAGCATCCGAAACATCCGTGATTGGCGTAGTCCGGGAATTTATGAAGTATGATTCTTTGATTTGTGAAGTAATTTAATACATTTAATCGAGTCTGTAGTCGAGTGAATTTCTTACCTTCTTTTGAGAATCTATGAGAGCGCGACAGCGCTCCCATGGGAGTAGCCCCTGAGATTGTGGTTTATTTGCCTTGCAATAGAGGACAATCTCAAATCATCCTTCTGCACTGCTTTGGCCAATCGAAATTTTCTGCTTTTTGAAATCTATGGGAGCGCGATAGCGCTCCCATGGGAGTAGCCCCCAGATTATGCTTTATTTCATTTGAAGTAGAGGATAATCTCAATAACTTTGTTTCTTTTCGATAAATCACAAGAAATTTTTGATGCGCTCCCATGGGAGTACTTTTGCCAGTCAATTGTAATCATGAATCTTGTGTCGATTGTAGTCTGAATCTTGTGTCGATTGTAGTCTTGAATCTTGTGTCGATTGTAGTCTTGAATCCATTACTCGAACGTGGATGCTGTCTTCTCACTTGACGTCATTCTTGACATCGTAGGTGTGCGCTTGCTGTTTTGACTCAGCCCCCGAGCATGTCGAGTGGGGTTTGGTTTTTCTGTTTGACCCAGCCCCGAGTATGTCGAGTGGGGTTTGGGTTTTCTGTTTGACCCAGCCCCCGAGTATGTCGAGTGGGGTTTGGGTTTTCTGTTTGACCAGCCCCCGAGTATGTCGAGTGGCTGTAAGTCTTGTGTTTACTGATTTTTGAGCTAGAATTTTGATGCTTATGTTTTTATGCTCGAGCCCCGAGTGTTTGAGTGGGGTAAAGGCATATATGAGAAATATGGAGGAACATGTATCTTTATTCGAAATATGTGTTCGATCAGCAAGCCGCCTCATTAAAACCTTCCAGTCCCTTAGGTACCCTGGTAAGGGAAAAGAGTGCGTCTGAAACTTGCTGATTCTTTGACATTATGCGCTATTACATATGAGGTTAAGAGATCTATGCATAGAACCGACGCAGGTGCGCCACGTTCCATGGGTTTGATGCTACTTCGCCCGTCTTTGCGTTCTTCAATCGATAGGCTCCTCCTTCGATGACTTCTGTGACGATGTAAGGTCCTTCCCATGGTGATGCAAGTTTATGGACTTTCTTCTGTTTCTCCCGCAGCACCAAGTCTCCCACCATGAAGGACCGTGTGCGTAATCGACGACTATGGTAGTTGCGGAGGTCTTGTTGATAAACGGCTGTTCGTGCCAAAGCCGTATTGCGTGCTTCTTCCAGCAAATCGGCTGCGTCTTCGAGTGCCTTGTTCGCGTCGTTTTCTTCATATGCTTCCACCGTGGTGCATTAAACTTGACGTCGGATGGTAACACTGCTTCCGCACCATAGACCATGAAGAACGGTGTGTACTGTGTGGAGGCGTTTGGGGTGGTCCTTAAGCTCCATAGTACTGATGGAGTTCATCTACCCATGCACCCGCGGCCCTTTTGAGTGGTACTAAGAGTCTCTTTTTGATGCCACTGCATACGAGTCCATTGGCCTTTTCGACCTGCCATTGGATTGTGGATGTGCCACAGAGGCGTAGTTTAGTTTGATGTTTTGTTCCTTGCAAAAGGATTTGAACTCTTCCGCCGTGAAGTTTGTACCATTATCAGTTATGATGCTATCCATTACTCCAAATCGATACATGATCGATTGTATGAAACGAACTGCCGTAGAAGCTGTTGAGCTTGTGATGGGGATAGCTTCGATCCATTTGGTGAACTTGTCGACTGCCACTAGTAAGTGAGTATGACCTCCTTTTGATGATTTTTCAGTGGTCCCACCATGTCAAGTCCCCATTGGGCAAAAGGCCATGCTAATGGTATGGTTTTTAGCGCGATGCGGGTGCATGTGGCTTGGAAGCGAACTTCTGGCAACCAATACATCTTTTGACTATGTCCTCTGCATCCCTTAGCGCTGTAGGCCAGTAAAACCCTGCTCGGAAGGCTTTGGCTACGAGTGATCGACTGCCCGCGTGGTGCCCGCAGTACCGGCATGAATGTCCCGAAGGAGATCCTTGCCATCTTCGAGTGCAATGCATCTTTGGAACATACCTGAGGTGCTGCGTTTGTACAACTCACCGTTTATGATGGTGTATGCTTTTGCTCGTCGAGTGACGCGTCTGGCCTCGTTTGTATCTTCTGGTAGTTCATTGCGAAGTATGTATGCGAGAAAAGGTTGAGTCCATATTGGCTCAATGAGAAGTACCTCAATCGGAGGATCCTCTGTGCTTGGCGCTTTGCTTGTCTGTAGCTGCTGTCGTGGTCGATGGCGTTTGTCGATTGACCTACGCTCTATTCGTTCAAAGAAAACACCCGGGGACTGGTGCTTTTGTGGAAGCAATGTTGGCTAATTTGTCAGCCTCTTCATTGCTTTCTCTCCCTATGTCGTAGTTCGCAGCCATCGAAGCTGCCCTCCATTATGTTGTACAAATCCCGATAAGCGATCATGTTGTCTGCGATTGCATCACAGGCCTTCATTGTTTGCTGCACAACTAAGTTAGAGTCGCCATAAATCATTAGTCGAGTGCATCCCATGGCTTTTGCCATGCGCATGCCATGGATTAGACCTTCGTATTCGGCCTCGTTATTTGATGGGAACTCGAAACCCATTTGCAAGATATAGCGCAGTTTGTCGCCTTTTGGTGATATGAGTATGACGCCCGCTCCTGCTCCTTCATTCTTTTTGGACCATCGAAATACATGGTCCAGGAATTTGATACGTCAGGTACCCCTGGCAATTGAGCTTCTACCCACTCGGTGTGAAAATCGGGTAGGACTTGTGATTTGATGGCTTTCGGGTGTTCGTACTTGATTCCTAGTGGTCCCAGCTCGATGAGCCATTTTGCTACTCGCCCCGTTGCGTTGGGGTTTGTGAGGACGTCTCCAATCGCTGATTTATTGACCACCGTTATCGGGTGTTCTGTGAAGTAGTGCGCCAGCTTTCTTGATGTCATAAATACGGCGTACGCCAATTTCTGATATTGCGGGTACCGCTGTTTGGACGGGGAAAGAACTTCACTTACGTAATATACTGGCCTCTGTATGCTTTGACTATGTCCTTCTTCCATGCGGTCAACCACCAGCACGGTGCTGACCACTCGATTGGTGGCTGAGATGTATAGGTAGAGTGGCTCATTTTCCTTAGGTGCTACGAGGATTGGCGGACTTGTGAGCATCTTTTTGAGTTCGAGGAAAGCTGCTTCAGCTTCATCCGTCCACTCGAACTTGTCTGCTTTCTTCATCAATTTGTAAAATGGAAGTGCTTTTTCGCCTAGTTTGCTGATGAATCGACTGAGTGCTGCTACTCGACCAGCTAGCTGCTGTACCTCATGGAGTTTGGTAGGTCTCTTCATTGTGAGTATAGCTTGTATCTTTTCTGGGTCTGCTTCGATTCCACGTGCAGATATCAAATAACCCAAGAGTTGTCCAGCTGGGACACCGAAGGTGCATTTCTTTGGGTTAAGCTTGATGTTGTATCTATTGAGATTCTTGAATGTCTCCTGTAGATCACTGATTAATGTGTCCTCCTTTTCAGTCTTGATGACGATGTCGTCGACGTAGACCTGAACATTGCGTCCTATCTGTTCTTGTAGACAGTTTTGCATCATGCGCTGGTAGGTTGCACCTGCGTTTTTGAGCCCGAAAGGCATGGTTGTGTAGCAGTAGACCCCGAGTGGGGTTATGAATGCGTTTTGTCTTCGTCTTCTTCTTCATCCGAATTTGATGGTATCCTGAATATGCATCCAAAAATGATAACCGAGCGCATCCTGCTGTTGAGTCGATGATCTGATCGATTCGTGGTAATGGAAAGTGATCTTTTGGACAGCATTTGTTTAGGGCTGTAAAATCTACACACATCCGCAGGGTGTCGAGTGCTTCTTTTCGACCAGTACAGGGTTAGCAACCCAGTCTGCCTTTTTGATTTCTCGAATGAACTTTGCAGCAAGTAACCTATCAACTTCTGCCTCGATTGCACCTCTTTTGGGATCGGAGACACGGCGCATAGTTTGCTTGACTGGTCTAGATCCTGGCTTGAGTTGTAGAGAATGCTCGGCGAACTCTCTGGGGACACCTGGCATATCAGCTGGGCACCATGCGAATATTTCCCAGTTTTTACGGAGAAATTCACGAGCGCATTTTCCTGTTCGCTGGTAAGACTCGATGATATGTTGACCGTTTTTGAGGGATCAGTCGGGTGCACTTGATGCTTTCTTGTGTCGTTGGTTGCATTGAATTGTCTGTCGGATGCTAACCTCTTGTGTTCCGGCAGAAGTGTGCGGTCGTTAGAAACCTCGAGTTTGGCGAATGATTGCTCCATCCCATACATCTCGAGATTTTGTGAAGTCACGGTCACATGAATCTGACCTTTGAAAGTTCCCGTTGACGTGATGACTCCTTTTGGTCCTGGCATTTTGAGCTTGAGGTAGGCGTAGTGTGGGACGGCCATGAATCGAGCGAAAGTGGGGCGCCCAAGTATTGCATGGTATTGTGACTTCCAATCGACCACTTCGAACTCAATCGACTCGGTTCTGAAGTGAGTAGGATCTCCAAACGTAACATCGAGTTGTATGGTGCCTTCTGGGAGCACTGCTTTGCCTGGGACGATACCGTGGAAGGTACTTGTGGATTTTGGCAGATTTTCGACTGATTTGTTCATTCTGCGTAGCGTATCTGCAAAGATTATGTTGAGGCCGCTACCTCCGTCCATGAAGACCTTGGTCATGGCGTAGCCTCCGATTTGGGCGTCGAGTACCAAGGCTGCATGCCCTGGTCGATATACTGCGGGTGGATGGTCCTCTCGATTGAAGACAATCGGAGTTTCTGATCCTTTCAAAAAATCTGTGATAGCTGGGGGTGCCATGACCGCCATATTGACGTGTCGAGTGTGTAACTTTTGCTCTCTATTGGAGGGACGTCCTCGCTGGATCATGTTCATCTGCCCGCGAGTTACGGGATATTTTTGTTCATCTCCTTGCTGCATCTGGTGCACGGCTGCTGCCATTTGTGTTCCCGTAACGGGTTGTGCTGGCACCATGTACACTGGCGTCGGTTGTGCTGGTGTTGGTGCAGGATACACCTGAGTAGGCTGTGTTTGCGGTGGTATGGAATATACCTGTGCTTGTTGTACTTGTTGCGGCGCTGGATATGCCTGAACAGGCTGTGCTTGTGATGTAGTCGACGGAGTCTGCACTAGTTGAGGAGGTGCACGTCCATCTTTTTCAGTCGCAGTATATGTTCAGTTGCAAGTTGATCGAATTCCCTGCAATTTCTCAGCGAGTGATTAGAGCGAAGCTTACCGTCGTCCCCCTTATAAGATGGAATCTGCAGTAATCATCCATCCTTTCTTCGATTGAGCGCTCAGGATCCTTGTCTGCTCGTCTGCGCCATTCTGGCCTTCTGTAGCTATCGCGGTCGCTGCGTCTGTGGTCTCGACTGTCACGTCGATTGTCTATGCGATTGTGGCGCCCTGACCCGACTGCTATACAGTGATACTGTGTCCCCGGTTATCCGATACCACCGAACACACTATCAAAGCATAATAGAGAGATCAAGACTTGTGGAACAACTGGCACATTACAGACTCTACGACACAAAACATATAGTTCAACTCTTATAATAGAGAAAGATAGCAAATGACAACCAGAGGTCACAGACCCAACATTACAACAAGCGGAAGCAAATTAGGTTGTTCTAAACAACAAGAACCAACATATGGCCTAAGAGGCCTACAGATAAACATCCGACGCCAGCTGTACCAGGATGTCCCAAGCTGCCACCTGGGAACCCCAGACTACTCGTCGACGTCCACAAAGAACCCACCTTCGAGATCGGTGAAGTCCTCTCCTGAAAATAAGCAAACGACGTTGAGTTCGACGAACTCGCAAGATTAAGAGCTAATATATGCTCGATGATTGGCTTTCAATGTTTTATGGCTGTTTTGCATAAAGCTGATTTTATTTCAAAAAAAAAACATAACTCCCTGGCATCGACTAATCAGATTATTTTGAAAGGGGGTAAGAAGTAACTCTTTTCTTTGATCACCTTTCTCAGAGATCAACCATCACCAACCATTGTACCTGTTCATCAAAGGCACCTCCCCGAATCACTCTCGAGGAAGCTCACCTTGCATTTGTGAGTGGTACCTCTAGTACCCAGTTTTTAATCATTCCGTTAAAGTTATTCTATGATCTTACCTTCACTTCCCAAGTCGTCCATAACCGCGGACACGGCTTTTCGAAAAGATTTAACCCTGCAGGGGTGTACAAAGTGGAAGTCCCCGGAGTCCCGAGGGGCTCCAGCTCCTTCGCCACGCGTACCGTCCGCCCATTACCTGTACAATTAGCTCTCTTCCTTGGAAAGCCGGCTGGGTGGGAGCGGTGTCGACTTCTCCCTCGTTAAGGACTTTCCAGGATCATCAGTGGCGGCAGGGCTGCCAGTGCCTGCAACACCCGCCCCACGGCCACTTATTTTCCTAACGCCACAATCCTCATCCAGTTCATCCCACCATCATCACGCACGCGCAAATGGAAGCCCGAACTAGAGGACCCTGGCTAGCCCCGCTCGGGTTATTTAGTCTATAAGGGTTCCTGCAAATGCATAGGCCTCACGCATGGTTGCACGCTCAGTCTTGGTTCAAGAGGTATAGCACTCGCACCTAGGCGGCGAGAACGAGACAAAGCACCACAACCACAGTGGCCTCTCATCCCCACCTTTAAGCATTTTATTATCCATCACCACAATTTCTCCACCATTATCTGTACATCTCATCACCTGTTTCCAACCATGAAACATCCACCGGACTGCTAGCATTTTAACTAAGCATGGCTAAGCATCAACACTGCATAGCTTATTATTTTAGGCCAACAGTACAATCCTATGGATAATAGGAGGGGAAACAGGTAATTGGCATCGGAATCTTAATGCAACTATATGATACTCTAATCCAAGCAAATTTACATTTGGAACCGCATGCAATATTATACTGGAGAAAATATTTGCGGAAAATAGGATAAGATATGCTCAGAGGGGGGACTACGCTTGCCTTGTTCAGCGGAGTAGTCAAACTGCTCGTCGGAGTAATGGGGCTCAACTCCGAACTCGTGATCTACCGGAGAGCAAACAACACCGGAAAGCAAAAACAACAATCAACACATGGCAATTGTGCAATGCATACAAAAATGATGATATGACATTTTAGATGCACCCTAGAAGCATTGAACATGATCAACAAGTTAGATGGGGTCCCCATTATATTTATGTCATTATTTGGAATAAACCCCATATTTACACTTAGCGATTATAATTACTACTAGAGCACATTATTGTAATTGTGATCAAATATGCATGATGATGATGATTCTGGATTACTCATGTTTTTCTGAACATTTCGGTATATCGAACACCTTTTTCTGAGGTCCCGATAGAAAGTTATTAAGTTTTAGAAGTTCCTCTTTTTAATTGTTTGCTTTTAATTAATTTATTTCCAACAACTATCAAGGATTAATTATTCGGATTCGGGAGAGAGAGAGGGGTGGAGTAATCGAATCCTCAAATCGATGTTCCTAACGCGCGAGGGAGTAGCCGGAAGCATGCGCGAGAGGGGGAGGAAAAGGGAAAAACAGAACACTAAAAAAAAAGAAACAGTCAGCCTCCCACCCGGCCTGGGCCGGCTGGCAGGCCGGCCTGCTAACAGAGGCCAACGGCCTCTCCACCGGTTTGGGCCGGCTGGTGGGCCGGCCACCTAACAGAAGCCAACGGCCCTCTGGTCGGCCTAGGCTGGCTGTGAGGCCGGCCGTGCTCTGCGTCCACGAAGGCGAGGACGACGCGAAGACGACGACGGCAGTACGGCGAGCTGGCTTCGACGCGCGCGACCACTACAGAGCACGGGGAAGGGAAAGGGGAGGCGCTACGGCTCCACAAGCTCACCAGGAACTCGTGGACTGGCTCGGCGGGGTCGGAGGTGGACGGACGGTGGCGCAATCGACCGGCGGAGCGGCGGCGGAGCTCGGACGGCCGCGCGGAGAAACGGAGACGGCGGCGGCGATTTAGCGCTTCCCCGCTCGATTCTTTTGGCGTAGAGGAAGCAGGTGAGGCGACAGAGATGCGGGTGCTGCTCGATTCGCTCGGGATGAGCTCAGGCAATGGCGACGAACGCGGCAATGGCGGGCTCTGCCATGGCCGTGTCAGTGCGCAAGAGGAAGCTAGGGGAGAGGAAAAAATCGAGGATGGGGTGGGGTGCGCAGGTGGGCCTCGGGGAGCTCTTCTCCTTGCAGGCGAGAGGCAGGGCAAGGGCGCAGCGCGTACGGGGCGAGCGCGGCACGCGACATGGTGCGGCCGGGCGTGGTGCTCGTTCGTCGCTATAGAGGAAAGGGATGAAGAATTTGCAAAAAGGTCCCTGGCAGAAATTCTTCCATCACGGGCAGGTCCCTCTAGGTTTACAAATAGGTCCTTTCTATATTAGATTCAAAACCAGAGGCATTTCCCAGATCAAATTGAGGCGTTTAAACATGTTATAAAAATATGACAAAATTCTGGTAGCCTCCTAATATAATATAGAAGCACCACAAATTTTTGGCAACTCCAAATCATTTCGATACCAATGTTGTGTTAACTCGAGAGAGACATGATTATGCATGGATGCCATGATGCAATGCAACACAAAAGCGAAAATTTTACTCAGGTTTTAGGTTTTCGAACTTTGGGCTGTTACAACTCTACCCTCCTTATAGGAATCTCGGCCCGAGATTCTAGAGTAGGGAAGAGGGAAAGGTTACGACGGTCTTCAACGGTCTTCTCGGTGTAGATTGATTCAGCGCATCCTGAAGATCTTCATCGGCTTCACTTCAAGGTCACTATCAAGTACACCATAGGAAAGGAGAAAACTTTTCCGGAAGGATGGATCTTGTTGAATATACCACAACGGAGTACCTCCTGGTAGAATCCTAGGATGAGACTTCAAGCATCCCTTGGATTGACAGTTAGGAGACACCTGCGAGTGACGGGGAATTGATAGGAGTTTCCAGTTGGTAGACAACTGTTTCTCAAAGATTCAGAATATGAACTTTGCACAAGGCCTTGAATTTCTGAGGGAGAGTGTTGAAACAAGATTCCAACAGATGAGGAGGTAACTTGTACTAGTCGGCTTGTGTAGAACTTTCCTCGCGGAGAAGTATTTCGAATCACAGGAGAAGGGTCGGGAAGATGGACCGAGAGAACTCTAGAAACTCCGCCAACGTTAGTATCGGGAAAAACTTCTTGATTTTTCTAGACGTCGGGAATGAGCTTCTTGAGGATCACCAACTATCGCTTCTGATTGAGGTTCAGATCTGGTCAGGTGTAGAGATACTTCAGACTCAGCACCGGTAGGGATAAGAAGCTTTGCACGGGCTACCAACGGATTATAATTGCTACAAACCCAAGATTTGGACTACACTGTCAAGATCCAAAGGAGGAATGAAATTGCGAAACTCGCGGATTAGCAACTTGTCAGGATACAGCTGCCCCAATTGAATATCTTGCAGCGGGACACGATTGAGTTCTTGATGGGAAACACCAACGAAGACGAAAGGAGTTCTCAGACTTCCTCTCTTTCTGGAACAATTCCATCAGTGGCTTGGATGCATAGATGAAATCTTCAAGGAATGGAGGTAACAACATACCATTCCGAGAATATTCTACACATGCACGATCGAGTTGAGATGATTTCGAGGAACTAGACACTTCACTCAGATCCACGGCGACATCTTTCCGCAATTGCACGTGAACTAGGAAAAGTCAGTTCTAACTCCAGAACACATACCTTGTGAAGACACAAAGTTAGTTCCGACAATTTTCCAATGCTAACGCCCAATACCTAATATGAATCTCCTCCAACATGGATAAGATAAGAAGGTAGTTGATGGCTCAACCACGAACTTATCCTGGTACTCCAAGACGGTAAATCATATTTCACCAGAACGGGGCATAAGTATTGGTCAGACTAACACATTCAGGTAGGTTGGTCTGAGTTTGATTTGACGATAGCCCAAATCAAATCAAAATATTTGTAGGATAGCATATCCACAGAGGAGATACCACCTAGCTTCAACACGGACGGACTAGACATTCCTTTGAAAAGGAACTATATCGGGTAGAGCCTTTATCTTTTAACTCTCCAAGTTGTTTAAGCTCAACCGAATAATTCAGGACATCTAGCACGATTTCTTGGAGAAGGAGTTGTTCAGAGAATCAGCTTACTCATAAGCTCAACATCGCGGTCAGGTGACAACCTGGCGATACTTCTGGGAAGACCTCCAGAGTATCACGATCCACCTATAGGATACCACGACGTACCGTTCCAAGAATCTTCTTCATTTGCATTATTGACTAGAATATCTCGATCCACCGGTATGTCTTGAATTCGAGAGAGAATCATGCCTTCCAAGGCACAACAAGGTGGTCTAGGGAGCTTCGGTGTGAACCTAGCTCTTTGACCGAGGGAGTGCATCAGAGCCAACTGACTTGGAAGCACTGTCAAACTTAGCTTATTGATCGGCTGACCAGTCATGCTAAGAAGGGCAATGGATATCCCTGGATTTCCGCACAGTGAAAACTGCTAAGAATATCCGATAGACACATCATTGCTCACGACTTAACATTCTAGAGTAACAAGTCACTCGGAGAACGGAGAGTAACAAAGTGTAAAAGCATCACTTCATCAAGAGGATCATGACACTCAGCACGACCCCGAGATATAAAAGAGTGTGACACTCTAAGGTGGAGCAGAACAGAAGCTAAACAAGGCCCTCATTCTGCAGATTACAAAACTTTGACCAGGTCCGGGAAATGGACAAGGTACGGGAGTTTGTTTCTGCTAACAGGACAAAGTGGAAAGTATTGACGGATCACAAGAGTAACTTGCATCGGAACAAACCAACGCACGATAAAACTTTACTGTCAAAAGACAGACAAAGGTCGGAAAGCAGATCAGAGTATGAAACATACTCAGGAGAAATCCTAAGATGTTGAAGATGCACCGGTAATTACTCAATTGTGATAACCATGCCCAAAAAAAGGAAAGATGCAGCAGAGTCAAACGAACTGTAGCAAAAATATTGTTGATTCGTAGCTCACCCAGAAGGACGCCAGAATCTTCTTCAGCTTCTTCAGCACAGACGTGGTTCAGGCGACGACGCACAATAGGTCCAGCCTTGCCAGCGGGAGTGGCAGGGGCTCGTGCAGGATTTCCCGTGATAGGTGCCTTCTGAGGGCAATCCCTGAAGTAGTGGCCAGCCTGACCATAGGTGTAGCAGATAAGTCCAGGTGGAGCAGGTAGCGGAGAACGATACCCACTTCTGCTGGGGCACTCCCTGGAGTAGTGACCGGTCTGGCCACAGGCGTAGCAGACAAGTCCAGGTGGAGCAGGTAGCCGAGGACGATACCCACTTCCACTTGGACCAAATGTCGAAGTAGTGGGGCGCGTGGCGGCTTGCTGAGCAATCTTCTTCTGGGCATCCTTTACTGCCCCCACTATGAACTCCATAGAACAATCCGCTGGGAAATGGCCATCTCCTTCGCATAGGTAGCAGGTGGCGCTAGCGGTTGGGCACTTGCCGAGTGGATGCTTGTTGACACAATGCGGGCAACTGCCGGGGCATTGACTCGCCTGGTGTCCACCCCTTCCGCACTGGCTACATGCCTTTCCTTGTGGTAGTCCCCACTTTCCGGGGTAATTAAGGGGGCACTTCCGGTACGGATGTCCACGCTCCTTACAAGTGTAACACCTGAGTTTGTCTCTAGCTTCCTTGGGCAAATCTTGAGTCGTATGGGATTTCTCCCGATCACAGGGTGTAGTGTGGGTCCCTGGGGTGGCTTCGATTTGATGGAGCGGAGGACGTTGTGCCATTCTGTAGATTTGACAAGGACGCAGTTAGTATCCACCTCGGTAGGGTTGAGACATTAGCATTAACGTACTCAAGTACTCAGACTAGACGATAATACTTTGTGCCACAACGAACAAGGAACCAACAAGATGGGACTTGGGTCGAAGATCAGCATCATGTACCAGTAGCGGGAGATTCAAATGGCTAAGAAACCACGTGATTCAACCCACACTATCCAGCACAATCCGGGACCTTATGTTCAAGTCCTTGGGTTAAAACCCGAAGAAAGGACCAAATGATTAGACTCCGTCGAAACATCTGAGTTGATTTCGGATGGCAACGCAGCGGGAACAACGTGACACATAACACGAAAGGTCGAACCCAACCCCGTTTCTAATCATTTTGAAGTAACAGACGAGGAGTAAAACCTTTAAGTCAAATCGAGGTAAGATCGCTCCGAGATTAGAGGGTAACCAGATAAGGAGTAAAAAGAATCCTAAGATGGTTTTCACAACTCATTTTTAGGTTAAAAATATTTTCACAAACACTAGACTCAACATCGACCAGTAGAAGGGTTTCCTACAGGCAGTACTGCTCTGATACCAACTTGTGGCGCCCTGACCCGACTGCTATACAGTGATACTGTGTCCCCGGTTATCCGATACCACCGAACACACTATCAAAGCATAATAGAGAGATCAAGACTTGTGGAACAACTGGCACATCACAGACTCTACGACACAAAACATATAGTTCAACTCTTATAATAGAGAAAGATAGCAAATGACAACCAGAGGTCACAGACCCAACATTACAACAAGCGGAAGCAAATTAGGTTGTTCTAAACAACAAGAACCAAATATGGCCTAAGAGGCCTACAGATAAACATCCAACGCCAGCTGTACCAGGATGTCCCAAGCTGCCACCTGGGAACCCCAGACTACTCGTCGACGTCCACAAAGAACCCACCTTCGAGATCGGTGAAGTCCTCTCCTGAAAATAAGCAAACGACGTTGAGTTCGACGAACTCGCAAGATTAAGAGCTAATATATGCTCGATGATTGGCTTTCAAGGTTTTATGGCTGTTTTGCATAAAGCTGATTTTATTTCAAAAAAAAACATAACTCCCTGGCATCGACTAATCAGATTATTTTGAAAGGGGGTAAGAAGTAACTCTTTTCTTTGATCACCTTTCTCAGAGATCAACCATCACCAACCATTGTACATGTTCATCAAAGGCACCTCCCCGAATCACCCTCGAGGAAGCTCACCTTGCATTTGTGAGTGGTACCTCTAGTACCCAGTTTTTAATCATTCCGTTAAAGTTATTCTATGATCTTACCTTCACTTCCCAAGTCGTCCATAACCGCGGACACGGCTTTTCGAAAAGATTTAACCCTGCAGGGGTGTACAAAGTGGAAGTCCCCGGAGTCCCGAGGGGCTCCAGCTCCTTCGCCACGCGTACCGTCCGCCCATTACCTGTACAATTAGCTCTCTTCCTTGGAAAGCCGGCTGGGTGGGAGCGGTGTCGACTTCTCCCTCGTTAAGGACTTTCCAGGATCATCAGTGGCGGCAGGCTGCCAGTGCCTGCAACACCCGCCCCACGGCCACTTATTTTCCTAACGCCACAATCCTCATCCCAGTTCATCCCACCATCATCACGCACGCGCAAATGGAAGCCCGAACTAGAGGACCCTGACTAGCCCCGCTCGGGTTATTTAGTCTATGAGGGTTCCTGCAAATGCATAGGCCTCACGCATGGCTGCACGCTCAGTCTTGGTTCAAGAGGTATAGCACTCGCACCTAGGCGGCGAGAACGAGACAAACACCACAACCACAGTGGCCTCTCATCCCCACCTTTAAGCATTTTATTATCCATCACCACAATTTCTCCACCATCATCTGTACATCTCATCACCTGTTTCCAACCATGAAACATCCACCGGACTGCTAGCATTTTAACTAAGCATGGCTAAGCATCAACACTGCATAGCTAATTATTTCAGGCCAACAGTACAATCCTATGGATAATAGGAGGGGAAACAGGTAATTGGCATCGGAATCTTAATGCAACTATATGATACTCTAATCCAAGCAAATTTACATTTGGAACCGCATGCAATATTATAGTGGAGAAAATATTTGCGGAAAATAGGATAAGATATGCTCAGAGGGGGGGACTACGCTTGCCTTGTTCAGCGGAGTAGTCAAACTGCTCGTCGGAGTAATGGGGCTCAACTCCGAACTCGTGATCTACCGGAGAGCAAACAACACCGGAAAGCAAAAACAACAATCAACACATGGCAATTGTGCAATGCATACAAAAATGATGATATGACATTTTAGATGCACCCTAGAAGCATTGAACATGATCAACAAGTTAGATGGGGTCCCCATTATATTTATGTCATTATTTGGAATAAACCCCATATTTACACTTAGCGATTATAATTACTACTAGAGCACATTATTGTAATTGTGATCAAATATGCATGATGATGATGATTCTGGATTACTCATGTTTTTCTGAACATTTCGGTATATCGAACACCTTTTTCTGAGGTCCCGATAGAAAGTTATTAAGTTTTAGAAGTTCCTCTTTTTAATTGTTTGCTTTTAATTAATTTATTTCCAACAACTATCAAGGATTAATTATTCGGATTCGGGAGAGAGAGGAGTGGAGTAATCGAATCCTCGAATCGATGTTCCTAATGCGTGAGGGAGTAGCCGGAAGCATGCGCGAGAGGGGGAGGAAAAGGGAAAAACAGAACACTAAAAAAAAAGAAACGGTCAGCCTCCCACCCGGCCTGGGCCGGCTAGCAGGCCGGCCTGCTAACAGAGGCCAACGGCCTCTCCACCGGTTTGGGCCGGCTGGTAGGCCGGCCACCTAACAGAAGCCAACGGCCCTCTGGCCGGCCTGGGCTAGCTGTGAGGCCGGCCGTGCTCTGCGTCCACGAAGGCGAGGACGGCGTGAAGACGACGACGACAGTACGGCGAGCTGGCTTCGACGCGCGCGGCCACTACAGAGCACGGGGAAGGGAAAGGGGAGGCGCTACGGCTCCGCAAGCTCACCAGGAACTCGTGGACTGGCTCGGCGGGGTCGGAGGTGGACGGACGGTGGCGCAATCGACCGGCGGAGCGGCGGCGGAGCTCGGACGGCCGCGCGGAGAAACGGAGACGGCGGCGGCGATTTAGCGCTTCCCCGCTCGATTCTTTTGGCGTAGAGGAAGCAGGCGAGGCGACAGAGATGCGGGTGCTGCTCGATTCGCTCGGGATGAGCTCAGGCAATGGCGACGAACGCGGCAATGGCGGGCTCTGCCATGGCCGTGTCAGTGCGCAAGAGGAAGCTAGGGGAGAGGAAAAAATCGGGGATGGGGTGGGGTGCGCAGGTGGGCCTCGGGGAGCTCTTCTCCTTGTAGGGAGAGGCAGGGCAAGGGCGCAGTGCGTGCGGGGCGAGCGCGGCACGAGCGTGGTGCTCGTGCGGTCGCTACAGAGGAAAGGGATGAAGAATTTGCAAAAAGGTCCCTGGCAGAAATTCTTCCATCACGGGCAGGTCCCTCTGGGTTTACAAATAGGTCCTTTCTATATTAGATTCAAAACCAGAGGCATTTCCCAGATCAAATTGAGGCGTTTAAACATGTTATAAAAATATGACAAAATTCTGGTAGCCTCCTAATATAATATAGAAACACCACAAATTTTTGGCAACTCCAAATCATTTCGATACCAATGTTGTGTTAACTCGAGAGAGACATGATTATGCATGGATGCCATGATGCAATGCAACACAAAAGCGAATATTTTACTCAGGTTTTAGGTTTTCGAACTTTGGGCTGTTACAGCGATGGTCTCGATTGCCTCGGCGGTCATCCGTACGATGATCTCGATTATCACGATGATCGTCGGGTCGTCTGTCAGTTTGGTCGCGGCTGTCCCTTGGCTGGACAAAGCCTGCTGCGATGAAGTTTGGATGGTCATCGTCATGATAACGATGCTTGCGTTTGCGCCTTCGATCATCTCTGTAGCTATCTTTGCGGTCTCGACTGCCACCCTCGTGATTTTCGTGTGAGGGTACGGGTCGAGTACCTCGTACGGAGTCTTCTCCATCCGCCCACTTTGTTGCGAGTACCATGAGTGCCGCCATTGTCTTTGGATCTTCTCGACCAAGTGTTTCTTTGAAGTCTTCTCTCCAGAGTCCGTTTTTGAAGGCGTCGATTGCCCTATCTTCTGATACGTTGCCTACTGAGTTGCGGATGGTGGTCCACCGCCGTATGTACGATCTCAGAGATTCATCTGACTTTTGCTTGCAGGTCCGGAGCTCCTCGAATGTTTTGGGGCGCTCACATAAAGGCTCGAAGTATTTGATGAAATCACCTTTGAAGTGCTCCCACGAATCGTAGTGTGATTCGGGTAACGATTTGAGCCAGTCGTGAGCTGTTCCTTCCATCATGAGTTGTATGTATTGCATAGCTGTGGTTGTGGTACCGCGCTGACATCCAACAACCAGCCTGTAATCTTCTAGCCAGCCTGATGGCTCCTGTTTGCAATTGAACTTTGGCGTGGTAGCCAGTGAAAACTTCTTGGGCATACGAGCCTCCCGGATCCGTCGAGTGAAGCATAGCGCTCCACATGGCCCGATTTCTGCTTCCGAGTTTGAGCTGCTGTTGTATGACCTCCTCGAGTGGCTCCTGCTGGATCGATGATGACGTGAGCTTTTTCCACTGCTCCTTCCCCGAGGACTGGGATTGCGACGGTCCCGATCTGTATCTATCCTTGGAGTTGCTTGTGGATGCTGTATGGCTTTTGCTGCTATTGCCAGTTGTTTGTACAGTTGGAGGTGCTGATCCCTCTTTGGGTCTCCTGCAGGAGGTTCGATTGTTTGGAGATAGGTGCCTAGCGTCATCAGCGCCCCGGCTGGCTCAGTGGGTATGGGGACCCCTTCCGCGTCGACTGCCATAAAGGCTGGATTTAGGTTTTGAGTGACCGCTGCACGATCTGCGTCTCCGAGGTTTACGAATCGTGACCTATTTGCGGGGTCGTTTCTGCCTGTTGAACTCATGGACAATGCTCTCCGCCGAGCGCTCGATATGCTGGCTTGCTTTTTGCGTTCTTCGAGTACCGCTCGGTAGTTCTTCAACCGTATCGATTCTTGCCACTGGAAGTATTGTAAGGTCAATACCTCTTCCGGAGTTGCGTTTGCTGGTAGCATTGTGCAGCTTTCGATTACTTTGCTCACTTTTTCCGCCATCTCTGCGGTGATGGTCAGCGTGGTTGTTCCGTCAGGCATGGTGACTGTGCAAGGGTATTCTGTAGGTCGACGGCATGTTGCCGCTGCTGACGTTTCTGCTGTACTCGCGGTGTAGACCTGATAAGGTACCACCCGATCTTCTACCCATGTGCTGCTAATGCGTATTATGGATTCGGCGTCGTCATCCAGGCTCATGTTGGAGTTGCTTTGCTTGCTTGGGTTTCTATCGCAATCGAGTAGATCTTCGAGTGCTTTGTCCAGGCTGTCTGCGTCGCAGGTGAATATCTCGTGGCTGGCACAGATTTCTGGGCCGTTGAGATCGGCGAGGTATATGTTGTCGTCTATGTTCTCCTCGTTCCCCGCGACGTTGTTGCAGTCGACCACGTTGTCGAGTGACTCGATTGAGTTGTTTGGGCGGTACGCAGATTCGATCTCGCTTCTTCCAAATCTTTTTGCCACCTCGTCACGGAACTCTTGCGAGTTCATGGATGTTGCAGAGTCACTTGGCGATTGGATCGGGACGATCTGTGATGACGTCGCAGCCAAGATGGATGGCGTTGCTGTCGAAGCGTTGTCGAGTATCTCTGCGTCGAGCGCCTCCTTATCGAGTGGAGCTAACAGGTCATGCACACCATCTTTATCGACAAAGAAGTTAAATTCTCCAACGGTAATATCCAAACCTGTTTCGAGTCCGGCAAAGGCTTGTTGAGCTTCCTTCGAGTGCGGCATGAGCCTCCTTGGAGATTTTGGCGAGTGATCGCTTTTTGAATTGATGCTGGTCGATCTTGTCGGCGAGTCGCCGTTTGCGGCGGTGGTTGGTGATTTGCTTTTTGATGATGTAGTAGGCGAGTTACCTTGTGCAGATGCGATCGGCGGGTGGCTGTTTGATGATGAAACCGGCGAAACCGTGAGCCCAATACTACCTTTTCCCACAGACGGCGCCAATTGTCGAGGTGTGCCCTCTGCAATTCCCATGGTTGCTATACCTAGGGTTGATTGTGTGGTAGAGAACGCGTAGTATCGGTGGAATCGACGGCTGACAAGCTGGATTTACCCAGGTTTAGGGCCCTCGAGTGAGGTAAAACCCCTACTTCCTGCTTGTCTGTATTTATGGTATGAATATGAGAGTTACAATGGTTCGGCGAGTTGCTGGTCTCGTCGAGCTTTTGGTGGCTATGGATTGCTTCCCCTTGATCGATCACCCTCCCAGCCTTTATATAGGAGGCTGGGTCTCAGAAAACATAACCGACCAAGATTACATATTATGGAAAGTCTTAACCGACTATGATTTAATCTAACTTGGGAAGTATTCTTCGTCTTGGGTCTCCCTTCGCGGGTTTCGATTAGTCCTTGGGCTTATTTGATCATCACGTGCACCAGGTACCTTCATGCTGGGATATCCGCAGAGTATAACCTCGTCATGGTGGATATGTGGTGGATAGAAAATCAATTAAATTGGAATAGAAGAAGTACATTCATGTGAAAACTGGCACCCTTTTCCCCTTCGCGGAGGTGCGGCGGAACTCTTGGACAGGCCAGCCCAAAGAAGACCATATTTCTTTTCTTTCATGGGTTGATTTGTTTTCACAATTCTGTTTTGGGCTGGGCTAGACGGGCCATGGCCCAGTTCGATTTTCAACATGGCTCCGCCCATCTGTTGTCCCACAGATCAATGAGCCCACCGTCAACAGCCCATTGGGTTCTATACCGGATAGCCCAACTTCGTCTCTTCTCAACAAAAAAAAAGCTAAACTTCCCTTGCCAGGGCAGGGCTGAACTTCGTCTCCTAGTCAAACCGTACTTCTCAATTCTCATCTTACACAGTCAATGAGCCCAGTTCGATGAAAACTTTCCAACACTCTTTTTTAAAAGTTACACACCCATTCTGTCTCCAAAATTCATAAAAAAAAACTTTCCAACACTCTTTTTAAAAAAGTTCAAGTGATATAATCTCGTGGCTAGAGTGATACTAACTTAGGATACTTTGAGCTAATTTTGACAAGTCGTTTGGAAGTCTGGACAATTTTTTAAAATTGTATCCAAGAATTACAGTAATTCAAACTACGTCGCATATTTAATCTTTTCTAAAATGTTCTGGAAAAGTAGTGATATGTAGAAACTTTTTGTTCTGGTAGGTACAATTTTCCCGTACTAGATATTTTTTTGATTTCTTTTCTCTTGTAGAGATTTTTTGTTGAGAAATACTACTCCCTCCGTCCAAAAATAAGTGTCTTAGATTTGCCAAAAAGTGAATGTATCTAGACTTAAAATATGTGAAGATACATCCACTTTTGTGCAAAGCTAAGACACTTATTTTTGAACGGAGGAAGTATATATCACTGGGAAAAGATTAGATTCTGCAATCTCCAGCTGACCGTTCAAAATAAATAAAGATTTTTTTTTTTGGAAACGGGAGATTCCTAGGGTGCAGCAGGCAGAGAGGGACGGCGGCCAATCTACATCGCTTTCCGCTTCCGCCGTCTTCTCCGACCTCTGCTGTCTCGCGCCGCCTCCCCCTAAACCCCTGGCTGAACCCTAGCCGCCTTCTCCGGGAGCATGCACGCCAGGCTGCTCGGCGCCCCGTCCCGCGCCTCCGCCTCCTCGTCCCTCCCCTCCGCCGCCCGCCACCCGTGCCGCTCGTCCTGGAAGCCGCGGCCGCCAAGCCGGAGCTCCGCTTCCCCGCCGCCGCGCCTGCCTCTTTCGCTGATTGCCCGCACCTCCATGGAGCCCGCTCCTCCTCAGGGGTAAGCTCTCCGTCGAGTGTCAATTCCTGCCGATTGCTGTGTCCCAGAGTCGCCGGTCGGCGAATTCCTGCCGATTTTCACCTGATTGGTTTGCTGGTGTTTCAGGCAGAGCGGCCCGCCTGTGCACGGCGTGTCCGACAAGGTCGTCGGGGTGCTCGGGGGCGGCCAGCTGGGGAAGATGCTGTGCCAGGCGGCCAGCCAGATGGGGATCAGGGTGGCCATCCTGGACCCACTCCGGAACTGCCCGGCGAGCTCCGTTTGTGACGAGCATGTGGTGGGGAGCTTCGATGACGGGGACACCGTCCGGGAGTTCGCCAAGAGGTAGGCCAAGTTGCAGTTCGGCGGCTTAGTTTATTCGGTTTGGAGCCAGCACAATCCTACTACACATTGTCGTTCACGGACTCTGCTTTGACGAATCCTTATGATGATGCTAGGTGTGACGTTTTAACTTTTGAAATTGAGCATGTCGATGCCGCGACACTTGAGAAACTTGAAAAGCACGGTGTTGTTTGTGAACCCAAAGCCTCTACAATCATGATTATTCAGGTAAGCAACCCCTCCTTGTGCCAGCCGTCTTCCTGTTTTGACAACTTCGCACTACAACTATTAGTAGCATCTTAATGTGCCACTCACCGCAGATGCATTTTCCCACCATTTGTATATGTTATGCTTGATGTATTGCTGCTCTATTACAGGACAAGTACAGGCAGAAAGTCCATTTCTCAAAATTTGGAATTCCGGTACCTGATTTTGTTGAAGTAATGCACTATCTTCTTGCTTCTGTCAGACTATTGGACCTTTATGCGTTTGTTATAAACTTGTAACGTTTGTTTTGCAGGTAGATACTTTGAGTAGTATAGAGAAAGCTGGGGAAATGTTTGGTTATCCTCTAATGGTAAAAAGTAGAAGATTGGCATATGATGGTCGTGGGAATGCTGTGGCTCGCGATAAAAATGAGCTATCTTCTGTTGTTTCTTGTAAGTCTGATAAACATTGATGAGCACAACCTTTCTTGAATCCCTAAAATCATATCCTGTTCTTTGGTTTCCTAAATCAGCTGACAAGGCGAGCTAGCTTTTAAACTTTTAAAGCTATTATTTTGAGATACTTACAAAACCTGACACTCTGGCTTAACCCAGTCACGTGTATAAAAATCAACTGATGATGAAACTAATTTTCGATAATATACTGAAATGCTGCAGCGCTGGGTGGGTTTGAGCATGGCTTGTATGTTGAGAGGTGGACGCCTTTTGCAAAGGTTAGTTTAGTTGGATTTCATCTGGTTAAGTAGGATATGAAATCCCATTAAATTTGGTCAAATCCCCAGCTAGTTTTGCTTTTTACCTACACTGTACTGTAAGCGTTTGTAAAAGAAATGTTTTCTGTACATGATATCTTTCTCAATGTTCTAAGAAGCTCAATTTTTGGGTGTTCAGTTTAACACCATTAACAATATGGCTCACATATGAATGATTCGTTGTTGTCAGTCACATATTGTGTAGTAACCATCATTCTATAAAATTCGGTCGCATGTCCAGACTACTACTATTGTTTCCTGCTGCTTGTGTATATGGCAGTTTAATGTGTGCCAGCTTGAGATAAATATATGATAAGTTCTACAAGTTTATGTCAAGATATTTATTTGGTCTCTTGTATAATTTGCTAGAGGATACCATGACAGGTGTAATAGGACATAACAGATTGCTTCAGTACTTATCATATTGCCATGGGTTATACTGTTTATTGAGACATTTTTGTTTTTGCTTATGCATGTCTCTTCCGTATCGTTCTTTCATTTAGGAGCTTTCTGTAATTGTGGCAAGGAGCAGAGATGGTTTTACCGTCTGCTATCCTGTTGTTGAAACCATTCATAAGTAAGATATTCCTTTTGTTTATGGTTAAATCATATGTCGCTGCTTATTATTTATGTGTTGCCCTATTTCAATTTTCAAAATATGAATATTTTGTTGGAACATGCAGGGATAATATCTGTCATGTTGTTGAAGCTCCTGCTGAGATACCTGAGAAAATGAAGAAGTTAGCAACTAGGGTAGCTGAAAAAGCTATCAAATCATTAGAAGGTGCTGGTGTTTTTGCCGTAGAACTATTTTTAACAAATGATAATCAGGTTTGTTCGAACGTTTGCGCATGTAATTTATAATCGAATCCTTGTTTTTTTTTGAAATTATAATCGAATCCTTGTTAGTGATGCTGGCATCTTTCCACTCATGTAAATAACTTCACTAGGTTTTGTTGAACGAAGTAGCCCCTAGGCCTCACAATAGTGGACATCAGACAATCGAGGCATGTTACACTTCACAATATGAGCAACATTTACGTGCTATTCTTGGACTTCCTCTTGGCGATCCATCAATGAAAGCACCTGCAGCAATAATGTACAACATCCTAGGCGAGGACGAGGTATATATATTTTGTTTTTGTTGATTTATCCTATCATTGTGTGCTATATTAAAAATGAATAATTAGGTTAAAAGCTGCTAGATTATCGTGGTTACAGACTATTTTGTAGGTCACCATGTATATTGGTTACCAGGTTACTTTTACAATTTGATATTGAACGCCAATTGCTACAGGGTGAGTCAGGATTTGCTTTAGCTCATCAGCTGATTGAGAGGGCATTAAATATTCCAGGTGCATCAGTCCATTGGTATGCGAAACCAGGTTTGGTTCGGCCCACACACTTCGCAGAAAGTTGACAATTCTGCTTGTTGCTTTCCCATGTCACCAAAAATTACTTAAAGAAATGTTCTTCCAGAGATGCGAAAGCAAAGAAAGATGGGCCATATTACCATTGTGGGGCCTTCTATGTTCATTGTAAAAGCACAATTGGACAAGTTGCTGCAAAGAGACACAGATGGTGTGAACAAAGGTAGGTTTATTTGTACCATACCGTGCTCGTATCTTCAACTTGCTGTTCGCGGATGTAATACCTTTTGCTAGTACTATATAGCTGCATGACCTAAGACTAGCCAGAGTGGGGGATATCATACACTAGTATCATGCATATGATACCGTCTATGTTACCATCTCCATAGTGGGTAGTGACATATATGTGGTATCATATAGTAGTGTATATATTAAGTTATGCAGTCGTCTTGTCTTGGAATACATTATGTTACGGTATCTACTTATGATACCACCATCACCTCTCTCATCATTAATAGTGACACGTCATCGTTTTTGCCAACATGACATGCGTGAATACTGAATACTACTCCCTCCGTGTTAAAATACAAGGCGCGCTATTTTTAAGGTGGTCTTTTACACTTAACTTTGACCATCAATATATAATAAAATATATTGAATGTGAATATATATATGGTACCGTTGGATTTGTCTTGCAAAATTCCTTAATTTTATATATCTTTACAATAATTTTGGATACATATTATAAGTATAAATCATGGTCAAAGTTATATAGCGTTGACCAGCGGAATTAAAGGGCGCCTTATATTTTGAGACAGAGGGAGTACCTATGTTACTCCCACTATGGCTAGTATGAGAGTTTATTTGTTTGATAACTTTGTTGACCACAGTTTTTCACTTTCTGTAGTTTTTAAAAGGTATACTCCCTCTGTTTTTTAATACAAGGCCACTATGAAAAATACAATTTATATCTATAGAAGGCCACTATCTCTTCCGGAGGAGAATTGATTATAATTTTACCTCGTACAATGGTGCTCATGAATGTGAATGTTGCATGCAACCATAGAGAAAGATGCACCACATACAACATGTTTAATTAGCACGGAACGCTAGAGGTTTTCCACCTAGTTAATCGTGTTATATAATATAGTTGCCTTCTTTGTATCTAGGAATTGAGATAGTGGCCTTGTTTACAGAACCGGAGGGAGTACGTGGATTGATTTCCAATCGCCACAAGCACCACTTTCCTTTAGAGTGGTATGGCGGTAGTTAGGAAAGGGCAATAGCTTTTGTATATGTACTACATGGATGATTTTCACACTTGTTCTTGTACTTCAGAAATAATTAAACACCAATTCGGATAGCAGAAAGAGTGTAAGAGGCAGATGAATTTTGAATAATGGATAACCAGTTTAAAATTAATAATACCACTCGGGAAAAAATGCCAATGTATGCAAATATGCAGTCTGTCTAAATTGTATGTAATGGTTGAAACTTAATGCTTTATCTAGCATTCTCGTGGTTTTTTCGTACTTGCAGTGGTGAATTATTCAGGCTTTTATTATGCCACCTGCCAAGCACTTTTAATATGTTTTCAATTCTATTAATTCCATTTTCTGACGAGGTCTAGAATGTTTACCTTGATTACAGTTAGACCACGTGTTGCTATTATAATGGGTTCGGATTCCGATCTGCCCGTAATGAAAGATGCTGCAGCAGTATTGGATAAGTTTAACATACTTTTTGAGGTTTGATTTTTTAAACGTTTGTGCTGACAAGCTATGGGCTGTTTTGGTCAATAAAGTCTTATAATGATATGATGGATTGCTTGCAGCTTACAATTGTTTCGGCGCATCGTACACCAAAGAGGATGTATGATTATGCCCTATCTGCTAACGAAAGGGCATAGAGGTCATAATTGCAGGTGCAGGGGAGCAGCTCACTTACCAGGCAAGTGTCAATTGACAAAAAAAAAAATCATGAGTTAACCATGACGCTTTCTAAACACTCATTGTGTGCTGTTATACTCGTAACTATTTCATTCAGGGCATCAATAGGTTTTGCTTTATTTTCTTCTGAAATAAATTTGGAGTGGTCATCTGATATAATCACTTAACAACACCATGTTATTCTCTATTCTACCAAGTGTTATTTATTGTGTGCTGTAGATGTTGATATAAAGTAACGTTTCTTCATTAAATGTAGACAGGATTGAACCTTTTGACCAAAACTTTTGCCTTTTGTAACTATTTGTTCCAGGAATGGTGGCTTCATTGACTACTCTCCCTGTAATTGGAGTCCCCATGTTGACTAATTATAAAGGAGAGGATTCCCTCCTATCCATTGTGCAAGTGAGTGGTTAAGTCTTCTAAATATCATCAAAAATAGAATGGTACTAGGTGCCCACTTTTTCTTGGTTGATCAGATTCCTTCTAGGTTCTAATCAATTATTTACAAATGAAGTTGTTTCCTTTTTTTTTCCGGGGAAAATGAAGTTGATTCTTGTGTTGTTTTCCGACCAATTTCACAGATGCCAAAGGGTATTCCTGTTGCTACTGTTGCAATTGGAAATGCAGAAAATGCAGGTTTGTTGGCTGTTAGGATGCTAGGCTCAAGAGATCCTGAGTTGTCGGGCAGGTATGACTCGTTTCTAATGCTATTTTCTTTGAATTTCAGTGCAGCATATAATTTTATGTAAGAGTAGTTGACCTCTTGCACGGTAAGCCACTTCTTTTCAACTGATCACTGGTTTGAAAGTTGGTGGTGACTGACGCAGGTCCCCTCAATGGGTAAAGTGCCAGCAAAAGCTAGTAAATGGAGTCAATAAAGTGGACCAATTTGTGTATCTGTTAAAATTAATGGTATTAAATAATAGATACGTGGCTTACAATCAGGAAAGTTGTTGAAATTTATCGAAATCTGCAGTTAGTCAAAACAATAACCTGAATTTTCTGATAATTTTTTTCGAAGTTGTTGAGATTTTTTAATGATAAATGGACATCTTGGCAACACAGAAATTTTCTTGAACTAATAATCCCTGCTTGAAATGTGCTTTGCCCATAGCATCCGCAAAATGTTGATCTGTACTGTATAGATGGTTTGTGTCACGTATTTGACTGAATAAGGAACTCCTAGTATTCTGGTATACAGAAGCACCCTGGAATTAGGTAGACTAGCAAATATGGCCGTGTCTTTCTATGGTTTGATTTTTATCGAACACTTTGCTATGGAGTAAATGTTGGTTATCCGGCGAGATTAGGGGCGTTGGGGTGTCAGACACACCAGGATTTCCGACTGAGGTCCGGATGAGGCAGGCTTCTACCCAGTGGCGCCAAGAAGAGGAGTACCTCAGTGCAGGGGCGGAGCGACCTTGAGGGGGGCGAACTTTTTCTTTGTTGCAAATATATGCTTTGCATTTGAAAGAAAGATACATTATATCAGTTTGAAAGTGTCTATAGGTCCAGCGAACTTATCATAACTATTTTGTGGTGCCAAAATTGTTTGGTCTCTGTATATTATAATATATGCTTTTCCAGAACCATAAATTTGTTCTAGACATAAATTATTTTGTAGTACCAAAAAACTTAGTATCCCCATCTAAAAAAAACTTAGTCTCCAACGCAAAATCAAGAAAATTGGAAAAGAATTGATCTACGATTAATCATTTGCTTTATGCAATTCTACTTTAGGAGACAAGGCATCATGTGATTTATGATCGGTCGTAGTATGTAGTTTGTTATTGATCTACTAACTAGCCAGTGGATCGATCCCAGGGTCCAGACCGTAAGAGATGCACTTATGGTTATAATGCATCCATTCGAGGCCCAAATGCTCAAATCATGGCTCACGTAATGGGCTATTGAGTACCAGTTGGGTTTTGTCTTGCATAGCAAGGGAGCTGCACCTATGTTTCTTTGTCTAATGGCCGAATACTAATCGCAATTACCACTAATACAGTACAATTTTTGTTGGGGGGGGGTTAGGGGGGTCAGACCCCTGCTAGCACCCCCTGGATCCGCCCCTGCGTCAGTGATGGGCGTGGACGTTGTCACTGGTAAAGACGTGAGGTTGTGCCTTGGGAGGTTTCTTTCCTGTAGCCTTAAGGGTAGGACATACATCTGGTATGTCATGTTGGCATTTTAGTCTAGATTTGTATGACAATATGACATACTCACTTATGCACATAAGTCACAAGTGGGCACTGCTATATCTCGCTCATATTGAGCCCTAGCTGCACAAGTTGCATAGAGATTTAGTAGGTATGTGGGCCAACATTGCCCCATGCAGCCATCAGCACACAACACTTGGGGAAGTTAATTCCTTCCTGATCATTAGATCAACGGTGCGACATATTTATGTGTCTCTTCTGGTCACAAGCTTACCCTAGCTCATTTAGTTACTTAGCCTTAGGATGGTACAAAGGTTATGAGTTCGATCCTTACTCCAGCAAATATTTGAATCTATTTTTGGCTCTTTCTAGAAAGCCCACACATGGCCCATAAGAGAAATTCTGGTAGGAAAGACCACTTCCCCAGGCCTAGTGCGGCGTACGTGGCCCAGTACGGGTGACGGATGAAAAACACACAAGTGTGAATTTGAGAAAAAACAACAGCCACAGGACTCTGCAGTGACTGGCCAGAACAAGGCTTTGCACGGTTGCATGCTGGCGTCAATGCAGAGTGGGAAGCGGAATCTGACATGGAAACTTAGAAGAGTCACAGGTTATTTCAACTGTTGGTGACTTGGGTTGTGTGAGCTGGGATAGTGCGATTTGTGGCATGTGGGTTGTGTTGCTTCTGGTCCGACTTGAGCGCAGTGAGCAGAGCGTTTGTCATGGATGGCAACTTTTACTCTCTCAGTGGCATTGAAATCATTTAATCCATTCACATTTTTATCTAGTTTTGGACTGGTCCTGATTCATACTAGCTGCTCTCGCTGGTGACTGTTAATTTGCTATTAAATTTTTTCTTACTGAAGTACTTAGTTGTGTTAAGAAGTCATGTTTTATTTATGATTCTTCCGTTGCAATGACGTTCTGTGTAGAGTTGAGGTAGTCAACATGAAGGGTGCTGTACATCTGCTGGCAAAACCTTGTTTCATGGTCGCCAGGCGTAATTAGTCTCTGTTAACTCTTCAGGTTGTTACAGTACATTCTAATTATATTACTTCTTGCAGGATATATGAATATCAGCAAAATCTTGAAGATAGTGTGTTGGGGAAAGCACAACGGCTTGAGGAATTAGGTTCAGATGAATATCTTAAGCAATATATGAAGCCTTGATCTCTTGAGATATTTATGTCCAGTATTTGACAAAAGCATATAAATAGTCCACCGTGGGTGAGATTGTTAAAAATGATTTAGCCTGTCTGGCTGCTTATCAGCTTTCGTTCTTATCATGCTAACTGTAATTTGCTGCTAAATTTTCTCCACTCATCCAAATATCTTTTTCATGTAATTCTATTGGAAAGGTAGCTTGAGTTTAGAGCGAAAAAAGGCTGGAAGAAATTTTGGTGGAAATTGATGTACTTTATATGATGGAAGAGGGTATTAAAACCAGAAAATTTTGCTAGTATTTATTGTAGCAAAAATATATTAGTGATACCTAATGACTTGATGTTCATACCGTGGCCACTACATGCGCTTAGTCACATTTGAGTTAAATTATGTGTGTTACCTAATTGCAGAAAGTTGTGTAGGTCCACGCCAAGAAATTTCTGCATCATGTTCCAAGGGTTCGGCTCCAGTTAGCTTGGAGCCGACCTCTGTTCGGTGTTGTATTGGCTCAATGCATTTTGTGCAGAAACTTTGGAGTGGAAATGTGTTTCTCTCACAGGGACCGTGACTAGAGACAACTTTTCAGATATGATGATGTTGGGAAAATGCTATCACGCTCATGATCTTTTTTGAGATCCATGAGTGATGAGTATGATAGTTCGATATCATTTTGTTGGACCACCACGCGAGGTACATGTGTTGCACAGTTGCAAGGGATGAACTCAGGCTCTGCTAGGTACTTTCTGTTTCCGCTTTCCAACTACCAGTTACATTCAGAGACACAACTATTATGATTACTTGAAGATCGTTTGGGACCATCAGCGGCCTCACTACCAAGATCATTTTAAGACCATGGGTCACTTATACGTGGGTTTAAAATGGTTTTACAGTTTTCATTTTTATGATTGCTCTATACTGCAACTAGTAGGTCATCGCTCATACTTAGTCAGGATCTCGGTCCTTGGCTCTGATGCAGTATCGTGTTTCGACACTGAACAATTCACCCAAAAGCTTATGTTCGCACCGAAATCAGATCTGATACGGTATTGCGTTTCTACACTGAACACGCATTCAAAAAAAATTCCAACAAATAGATCATGACAACACTTTGTACTCATTTCAGATGCCGCTGCAAATCCTCCTTCTGCTCACTTGTGCCCTCGGGTTCTTCCATCTCCATAATGTTTTTGTTGCATCAGCGTCCATAGCACCTGCCATCATTTTTGCCCTCTTCCTTCGCCTTCTCATTGTCTACCAGTTCTCTCGCACTAATCCATTGGTATCAGCTTCACCTGACTTGAACGTTCCATGTCGACTTGGACTTGGCTGCGCGTCCCACTGTTGTTGTCAGGAGGTTACCCATTGGACAGGATGCTAGGGCCATTATCCGCCTGTGATCACTGATGCGCATGCTGCGTGCATGCAATGTGTCATGCACGGTGATGGCACACCTTAGCGCCACTGTCGCGCCTTACATGAAAACGTGTAACAAGGTGGGCATGTATGCCGAGGGTTGTGTGTGTGTGACTTCTTTTTTCAAGGATACAACCTGAAAAGTGCATCAATTTCATAGAAGAAAGAGTCCAAGATGGCTGAAACAACGTCAAAAGGATACACGATACAACGCGACGTCACATGGATTACAACACAACCCACACACCGACCGAGTAACAAGACTCATCTTGTACCGTCTCCAGGCATGAATGGCAAGGAATTGATACACCGAGCTTCTATGCCGCGTCACTACCGAAGACCCGAAAATCAAGAGGCCGACTCCAACACCAAGATGGAACAAGCGAAGGCACCAAGGTGTGTCTGTGCGTGACTCTCATAGGGCACGATCTGTAACTGAAAATGGTCAAGACTGAACTAAGGAATAAAAATCCAAACTCTACTCGCCATCCTCGTCTCTCTTCTGATTCTTCTTCTTCTTCCACAAGTCATGGAGATCCACCGGACCTCACGTCGGCAGCGATACCGGCCAAGGGCGTTGCAGCAAGGCGTTATGTTAGTAGGCTCGATGGCCACGCAAGAATTGTAAGTACTAGAGGCTAGGTTCTCTCATTTTTCATAATTTAGTTGACTCGATCGACCGTTGGCATGGGTGTTGCATATGCTAGCTAGGATGGCCATCTTAGTAGCCCATAGCTTGCACGGGTGCATCGTGCATTCTGTAGCTTTTTTAGGGGATGCGCTTCATGGGGCAACTTGTGTACTTCATTCATTAGTTAGACGATGGTGATTGGTTGAGAGATAAGAAAAAGGCTCGTGATGACAGGGAAAGGGCCGGCGCAAATGAACAGGAGTGGATCCCTCCGTCTTACAAAAAGTGTAGTACTTCCATTTTTTGTAGAGTCTAACTTTTAAGTTTTTGACCAAGTTTGTACAAAAATGTAACAGTAATTATATCATTAGATTCATCATAGAATGTATCTTCATTACATAAATAATTGGTGTCATAAATATTGGTGAATTTTTATACAACCTTGGTCAAACATGAAATAGTTTGACTCTCCCAAAATGTTGGAAGTACCCTTATTCTGAGATGGAGTGAGCGTAACTATATGAACTTTGGCTTAGTTGGTGGATGATGTGATGCTATTCACATATTCCATTTATAGAAGTCCTTGACTTCCTAAGAGCGCGAGCATATATGTTAACTTGAACATTTTTTTTGCAGGGAATCTCATATGGTAAATTGATTGAGAAAGAAACTAGGTGTTATTGCCCGCTTTTTCAGATGAAAGGCACCAAGTGCCCGATTTTAGATTAATAAAGTCAACAAGCTTCAACAGAGTAAAACATGTGCCATACAACTTACCCAAGATAAAACAGGTGACCGAGCACTAGGGGGTTGGCCTTCCCATATACTGATATACAGACCGAAAACAAAAACCGGAAACTAAGGCAGCGATCTAGTTGGCAGGTTTAGTGCGTGGAGTCGGCATAACTTGTTTGCCAGCCAGGTTAGTCATATAGTCTTGCTTGGTTTTGCAGCTTAGAGTTGGGCATCCACAACTAGAAGAAAACTATGGTTCTGAAACACGTTTGAATGTCTAAAATGACATTTACCACATCTTCTATAGCCCACATCTGCCAAAATCCTCATGCACTACTTCCTACAGAACTTTTCTTTTAGTTTTTACCTTCTGCCCAGTTAAGCGGTGTTGTAGAGAGGGTAGGCCAAGGTGGCGGTGTATGCTCTATAGGGGAGGAAACGGGAGAAGCGGCGCGGGGGTGGATGCTTTCGCGTCGCTGGAGAGGGAGGATGAGGAGCGGCAGCGAGCCGGGCCAACGTGCTAGGGTTCCCACTACCCAGAAGAGGTGGCGGGTCTCTGCTACACCTCCTTTTTGCCACATGTCCCAAATAACTGTTTGGCCCCACTTGGTTCACCTTTTATTTTCCCCACGGTAGAAAACAACGGATGCTAGCAAGAAATTACGAATGTTCCGTGGTCCGTAAAATTATTCCGGGCTTTTCCGGCCCAAATACCCGGAATCCAATCAGGGCCTTAGGGTTTTGTTTAGATCCCTACTTGACATGCTCTTTGGATATACACACATGCTAGAGACTTAGCCTACCCTAGAGGATATATATTCACATATTAAATACAAAAAGGTGTACTCACATCCATTTCGTAATCTATATAACTTCGCTTTCCCTGGATCTTTCTTTCTACACCTCTTGTTTTCGCAATCTGCATGATTGCATATGATATATATATTGGCTAGTGATCTGCACACGGCGCTATCGTTTGCATGGGATGCATGCATGTTTCTAGACTAGAAGCATCCATTTTCCTAGGATCTAGGCCTGCTTTGCGGCTCCAAGTTGGGGCGTATACGACTGGCGAATATGAAGTTTCCCTTTGCATTCCGGGCCTCACAGACATAGTACTGCATGGAACCCCAACCAGCTAATTCGCTTCGCTCTCCTCCATAAGTTTCTCTTTCACAAATAAAATGATGCCCTTCCTGTATTTAGCAGTATATATCTATCACCTTTTTGTAAGCTAGTTGCAAAGAAAAGGCACTGCAACTTGCACTTTCTTTCAACTGTAGCAGTTAAACGGTTCACACTTTGAGCAGAAAACTACTAATCATCATCAGTCACTCTCTGGATCTTTCTATAAATAGGAGATTTGATCATCATGCTTCATGCAGCATCATATTCCCTAGCTTCGACGTACTTACGAGCTAGAGAGTTTGCATTGGGACTTGAGATATCAGCAAGACATGGCGACGATCCAAAGAAAATCTGTTACTGCAAGCAGGCTCCCTCCCAAGGTAATTAAACATCAAAATTCCCGACCCACATGCAGGATTGTTAAGCATAGTATACTAAGTGTAGACGTGTATATGTTCGTCGACTCAATTTCAATTGTGTCTCAGAAGGAGGAGCAAGAACTCCAGCGAGCCTACTCGGAAATGGCAAGCAACCTGGAGAAGCTCGTCATCGGAAGCAGCGGTGACACCAACGGAGACGACTCAGGAAACAAGGGCTCGGAGGTGGAGACGGTGCGGTGCGCGTGCGGCGTGGCTGAAGAGTGCACCGCGGCGTACGTGGCCGGCGTCCGCGCGGCGTTCCGCGGCGACTGGCTGTGCGGCTATGCGGGGAGGCGGTGAAGGAGCGGATGGCGCGCGACCCGTTCTGCGGCGTGGAGGCGGCGCTGGTGTCCCACGAGGCGGAGTGCCGGGACTTCAACGCGACGAGGCTGAACCCGACGTTGTCGCTGGCGGGTCCATGCGCGGCATCGCGCGCAAGAGCTTCGACCGGAGGAGGACGACCACGGCGTCGGCGTCGTGCCAGGACCGCCAACTCCGCACGGCCGCGTCCAGGGCGGTGGCGCTCTCCAGGTCTGCCAGCTGCGACCCAAGGTTCATGGGCGACGTCATCAATAACGGGCCGGCCGGAGATCGGGGCCGATGAGGCAACCTAATTAAGCACCGGAGTACTTTACTAAAACTGCGTAGACATATTCATCGATCGTTTATGTATACGGAATACTATAAGAGTTAGGCGCGCTTTGCCGCGCCCGTTTGTACAGTGGCAAAAAATAAAGGACCATGCTATTAAGGGAACGTGCCCCTTATCTCTTAAACCGTAAATCAAAATTCAAATCGGTTTTCACGGTTGGATTTGTCGCGACGAGATCTTCAAAACGAGATCCCATCTTGATATGTTTTGACAACTTTTTTTCTCGACCCTAGTTGCCACATTATATTCACTTGGTCACCAGATATTGTCAAGTTGGTTACCAGGTTAAAATCAAATGGTTATCTGATTTCTTGAACTTCTCCACTCACCAATCCAACCAATTTGTGACGGTAATTCCACATTTTACGTGTTTAGTGTGGATCAAAAGCTCACTCCGAGAATGTGTATATCATGCTATGACAAAATCCCATGTAAAAATTGTCTGGTAACTATGTATTATTTGCGTGGTAACTGTTAACTAGTCATATGGCAACTACAACATTATAACCTGGCAACTGACGACGAAAAAAAAAAGTTCGTCAAAACATATTAAAATAGGGTCTTATTTTGAAGGGCTCATCTAGATGAAGCTAACGGTGTAAACGGATCGTTAATTGGTTTAACGGTTTAAGAGATAATTTGTTTTGAATTTTCGAATCATGAAAAAATCCTCGCATGCATGCACTTCCGTCCGCACGTATGCTAGCTCCAAACGCCGGATGGAGTCGCTGAGCAGGGCACGGTTTGTTAAGTAGATTAATCGAAACTAGTTGATTGCCCATGCGTTGCTACGGGAATACAATATGACATAAAGTTTAATTAATTTAATGATATTATTTGTTGTTTCATCCAAGCTATTTTTAATCCTTCTATCTGTGCCCACACCTTATTTTTACTTTGGATAAGAACAACCCACTCTATGTGTGTGCGCATATTTCCCGATCTTTGGACAACAACAGCCCACCTGATCCATGGATCGCCATGGTTGAAATCCCCTTTAGTGAGTGTGCACTATTTTCCTTATACAGGGATCTCCATGGTTGAAGTCCACTTTAGTGACCTAGTCGCCTAGCTTTGGGCTCTATGTTCAGCTCTAGCGTCTTCTTGAATGATTTTCTTTAGATGCATTTGTTCTAGGAGTTATGCAAAAGAAAAGCCTGTTGGTTTCAAAATATATGTTGAATGAATCATCAACACGTAGAAGTGAAGAAAAAAATGGGAGGACAAACAATTGGATAAATACTCATAATCATAAGATAAGTGAGAATGTGCAGTACCATCCTTGTCCATATACATTTTAAAGCAAACTCGTGGCATTAAATAATTCAAAAAAGTGCAGGAGACTTGTCTCACAAGGATAGCCAGTAGGAATTATGACTTGGAAACTGAATGTGGGAAACAATTATGTTACACGGCAAGGAATGATATAGCAACTGGAAGGGTTATGTTATGAGGTATATCAAGCCTTGTGAAAGAGTGCCCTTTGAGTCCACCTTCGGACCCTCATCCTCCTTCCCCATCTGCAAGCTGCAAATGCCGACAAAAATAAATAGCTGGTCTATCAAATTAGGTGATTGACTACACAAGCGGAAATTCCAAGAATTTAACTGTAAGTAGCAATTACACACTACAGTTAACAAATTATATATGCAACCAATTCAGCTCACAAGACATTTAAGCTGCCTGGCTAAAAGGCTGACCAACTACAGATTTTGTGTTCCATCTAACAAATCATTTGGTTTAGTACCCTATCATGTATCACCAACCTTTTCCTAGCTCCTATGAACAATAACACAAGAACCACAAAGCCACGGCCAACAGGAGGCCAAATAGTTTTTTTTTTCGGACGACAGTACCGGAGAAAAGATTCGGAACCTGACGGGTCCCTATTGCTACTCCAAGCACAAGCGTGTTTGGGAGATCCAGATTTGCATCTTGAAACAGATTGTCTTGACCTCGGATTCCAAAATTCCACAATCGCTAACACCACTCTTTTCCTTCAACTCAGCCACCTCTGTGGAAGGGAGAGGTCATTATGGCGGCCTTTTAGTGCAAGCTATGGATCTTGCTGGCCCATTCTCAGTCAGATGACAATTACCCTAAAAACTAAGAGTAGTCTTCATTCCTATAATAATCCGTCACATGTTGCTGCAATCCAATTTGACACATCATTTTATAGAATGGTTCCCGATGCCACACTATACTAAAATGTCTACCAACAAAAGACAAAAATAGCATTACTTTGTAAGCTTATTATCAGTTCTAAAATAACATACTTCAATTTATTTTTCATCTTTACATCTTATTTACACAAGCATGCAAGCAATAAAAATATATACGGAGAAAACATCTTAAAAGTAAATAATGTTCTTTCAATATTTGAAATGAAAACAATGGTACCTGTCACTGTTGATGTCTCAATGCGTTGTCAAAATTCTCAAGGCGATGTGCATCCCCTAAATCTGAATTCCATATGAAACACGAAATTACAAGAAACAGATAAAACTCTCTGCAAAATTGAAGACACCCCGAGAGGGAGATAGGGTTCTTATTCACTTTGTCGCTCACTCAAGCTCCAGATCCTGTGACGCCCTTTCCCTTGATCAGGTACTGTTAGAGATATTTTAAAATCAACAAGTAGCAGAGCAAGTGTCCAGATGCCCACAGTAAATCACAGAATATGATTTGTCCATTGGCTACTTACTTTCAATACCAACGACACTTAAATTTTTCTTAACATTCTCCTATGATATCCACATCCCAGAGTAGTGTATCATATAGATAGTTTGCTAACTATTCTGAAATTACAGCACCAACCCAACTCAAATGTTAAAACGATGCCCAGTAAAATCAGTGCAAGTCAGAAACTCACCACTCACCACAATATGGTCTAGACTTTCCTAACTAACTGTGATTCCTTACAAACATAATGGACGGATCACAGACGTCGATCAAGGATGTACAAATCCATATACTTATCTGGTTAATTTCACCGCAAATCCAAAACTGCTAGTGTTTGCATTATATCTTTACTGACATAATTTATAATCATCTTTACTGACACACTGCTTTATTCTAATATTCTACAACTGGGGATTTTTATAAAGGCATAAGATGCAATACGGCTGATTGGAGCAATAAGTGTATGGATTCAGTAGTGAAAGGTGAAATGGAACCAAAAAATTGAAGCAATGTCATGCTTGTACAGATCATAACACATAACTACCATGTGACCATGCAGTTCTTTCTCCAATCCCTAAGCACACCAACACAACAGTTGCATCTTATAATCAGTAACAGATGTGCACTACAGTTTTATCTAATACTCCATATGGAGTAATAGATGCATTTTAAATTAGAATTCGAATAAAAGGGTATGAGTTTTTACTTTTTACCCATATGCATATGTAGTACACGTTATATACAGGACCAATTATATGACAATACCTGGTACAGTTCTTGCAAATTTTACAGCATTTGGTCACAATGGCCACAATATTTTCTACAGAAAGGCTGCCCATCACCATGACTTCAAAAGTTTATCCAGATGATAAATTAAGGATAGTAGTACACTTCCATCCCATATTTGAGGATTCTAAATTTGTACCCTGCAAGACTAAACTAAATTTGTGCATCATTTATGCTTTAGAACACATAGAATCAGAAAATAAGTTCAATTTTCTCTTAAAATAAGTTGAACTTCTCAAAACTGATACCATATCAGATCTTGATCAGTGATAGCTATATCAAAGAAATTAAGCCAAAAACTATGGTTGAGAAGGGATCTGAAAAGGATGGGGCGACATGAATCTTCTACCTGCTGTTGGCGGGGAGGAATGAGTTGCAAAGGATGTTGGGATCCGGCGGCATAGCTGCAGCGCCACCAGGTGGCCTCCGTCAACTTAAATGACACAGAACGACCACATGGGAGCGTGACTTCTTGCTTGCATCTTCTCCTCCCCGGCAGCCCGCGCCGCTCTCAGGAGTTCATTGCAGCCTTGCCTAGTGTCCCGGCGGCGGCGCATGGAGCGGGAGGATGACGGAGCGAGGGAGACTGGGAAAGGAAATGCTCCAGATGGATCAATCGATGAAAGTCGCCATGGAATCATCCTGGAGAAGACGCCGTTGGCGAGGAGGAGCGCGATGAGGATCCACTCAAGGAGCGCGTGGGCGAGCAGCCGCGCGACCCGGTTGCTCCTCTTGCACATGGCCGCGGTGTGGTCGGCGCCGCCCGCCGCCGCCACGGGCTCGGGCCGAGGGAGATGGAGGGGATGACTCAGGAACGAAGAAAAGCCTCCTTATCCGAGCGCCGGCCGAGCACGTCTTCCTCCCTTCGTGGGCCGTGGCGCAAGACAACGAAAAGAAAAAACGAAACGTTTTTCCACTTACCGGTGGCAGTGGTGGGTAATATCTCCTAACTCACGGGGTAAATTGGGAAACAGAAAAACGTACCAACCATCACCTCTGGCCATATTATATAGTAGAAAATAAAAGTTAATGTTCACGATTTTTTAATCGTCTCAAATGTGATAAGTTGTGGCAAACACACACTTACTATTCGAGAACTTGATCTCAGAAGTCAACGAAATCGCTTCATTGCTCATCACGCCGACCAGTGCAAATTTCTTATCTCCGGCCAAAAAATCACGCATTTTGCCTTCTTCGTCTCGGTCGTCATGGAGTGGGCATTTGTGCCTTCTTCGTCTCAGCCGTCATGGAGTGGTGTACAGTGGCAGCGCAACCGAGTGCAAGCTGGCATTCAGGCTGAAACTGGGAGAGGACCAAACAGTTTCAAAAGAGAAGGTTGTGAGCAACGGCCAATGGTATGGCCAGAAAAGCTTGGACGGCTCGCAGGCGCCTTCACCATGTGCGATGGGTGATCCTCACAAAGTAGGGTTGTTTGAGATCGTGGCGGGGCTGCCACAGCTCACGGACAGTGTGAAGACCTGGTGGTCTAGAGAGCGCAAGAGTTTCAGCAATAAAGATAGAAGAGGGTTTGACACCTTCGTTATCCTAGGATGCTGGAGGCTTTGGAAGCAGCGGAATGCGCGTGCTTTCCACAATGTAAGAGGGCAGTTCACAGCGTCGGCCTTGGCTGACCAAATCATAGCAGACTGGAAACTATGGCGGAGTGCAGGTCTCGGAGGGAACAGCTCTTTCGCGAGAGTAGTGCATTAGTTAGCAGGAGTTTGGAGGCGTAGTGTGGTGTGGTGTGGTGTGGTGTGGTGTGGTGTTTTGACAGACGTTGGATGCAACGTTCTCTGTCATTTCTTTGTACTAAAACTCTCCCTTCTATAAATTTAAGGCACACTTTTTGCGTGCTCTTAAAAAAAAGGGAGCACGAGCGGCAAGAATGTTGGTGCTCCGGCTTGGTCGGTGGCCATTTTGCTATCGGAGGTGATAATTGGATGGGAAGAACTGTGGCGCCAACGCCGTGCAGGCCTGGGACAACAACGTGAAGGACCGGTTCGACATGAAGCAAGGTGTCGCTGCCGACTCGTGAGGGTCTGAGAGGCGGTGCAGGATGGACTGAGACCAACGACATCCTTCTTAGCCACACAAAATCAACACGTATACCCATCAAACCAAGAAAGCGGTGCTAACACCGACTATGGGTAAAGAAAAATCACTCACTTACAAGTGGGGTCACCATGTTCACACCTAGGAGCAACAACATCCCTCTGTCTTTAATGATCTTAGTACTTTAAAGAAGAAAATCACACTCACTTATAGGTGGGGCCACCCACATTCACACCAAATAGTAACCACAAACTTATATTTTTTTAGAGTTTGCTCACTTATATGTGGGACCACCCACGTACATACCTAGAACCAATCAGAAGTTTAGTTCTTTATTTTATATATATCGAATAGATATATCAGATTTCAGATTTAGCATATAAAGCATACAACTAATGTACCTATTGTACGTGCTCTATAATTTTTTGTAAAAATAATGTATTTTTATTTAGGCTACACAAAATTAGAAATAGAAATTTTAAGTGGGAATTGAATGGACATATTTTTCTTTTTCATACATAATTTTCTCTTTTCTGTAGTTGGAAATACCAAATTTTCACCGAAAATTCGGCAGAAATATTCAGCCCATGTGTATGTATGCAACAATTTATTTTTTTCTAGGTGTGAACTATAAAGTGTGTATGTATCCAACAATATTTTAATAAGGTGTGAACTATATAAAATAAGATATAGTGGGGTCCATCGTGTGGTGTGGTGTCACTACCCTATTGGAGGAGATAAGAAGCAAGGAGAGGCCAAGAATTCTACTAGGATTGATATATGTAGAGATGTATACATGTGTGCGCATGTGAGTTAGTGCTCACTTTGTTTAGTTTTTTTTAGATAAGGGGGTGCGAGATGCCCGGCCTCTGCATCCAAGAGATGCACACAACAATCCGTAATTATGTACAAGTTCACAATTCATGGATCACTTAAGTTGGCTACAAAGATCAGCCACTCAAACAATAGTTTACTAAACATCGATTCTTTTAGAATGACGCCACCCAGACTTGCTGAAGATAGCCTGCACAATCGTCAGCATACGGGTACATCCGGCATCCATAAGTCCACGCTGGTCCGGAGGGAGCAGGAATGACCATGAGTGGATCCAAGAGCATGAGTTGTGGATAACCTGCAAATAATGAGTTGAATTCTTGTTGTTAAAAACAATGTCATTTCTACAATTCCAATATCCCACAAAATGGCCGCAACACCAATTCGAATGCGCGCTTTTGTAGCTCTGTCTATCCCATTCAACGAGGTACCAAACAAGTTCGCAATACTTGTAGGTGAGTAAACATTAAAGGTAAAGTGAACTAATCTCCAAATGTCTCTAGCAAATGAACACTTAATGAAAAGGTGCTCAACCGATTCATTCTCATCACAGAATACACACTTCTTACAACCTAGTAGTACTACTATTGCTTTGATTCACGTGCATAATATAGATATGACATGTGTATATATATTATGAGCAATATGTTCCTTCAATAATAGAGAAAAATCCATATCAAACCTTGAACCCGCATAGGAAAGACAAATCAAATATGGAGTCCTATAATCCCCAAACAACAAACCAAACGCTCTCACAATCCCGGTCTATTTAGAACCTTGGCACCATGTGAGAGCAAATTGCCGACGCATCCGACGTTCTACCGGATTACTATTTGTGGTGAGGACTAATATAAGCGAGTGGGGGTACCTGATCTCGGGTTCAAATCGAACTGTTGTGGGGTATAAAATCAGGGTGCATCGACTGGCAGATTTAATTTGAGTTTTTGGAAGAGCGACAATGTCGTGTTAGTCTATCTCTGCCGATGACAGACAAGAATGATTGAGATGGACGAAAGCGAGGTCGCGGGTGGTGTATCAGGAGAACACAATTACGTACGAGTCGGCTACAACTTTTACTGTTTACAACCGAGGAATTACATAGGGCACGTGCCCCCCCCCCCCCCCCCCCCCCCACACACACACACAAACATTGGAAAAAATGTGATGGGACAAAATAGTCTCGAGCCCTTTTCAACCTTCGCCACCTCTTTCATCTCTCCCACTGGAACCTGAGGCCCTTGATGTAACTAAAATGAGTCAATCTATGTCTATATTAAATAATTCAAAATGCATGCAAACTTAATATACTCTCAAATAACTTAAAGATGTTAACTTAAAATCCCTTCATGTTCTTAATACTATTGGATACACATTTATACATGATATGACTACTACTTCAAAAATAACTACTAATAAAAAATGGTTGCAAACAATTTTTTATAATGTCCGACTCATAAATCACAAACCCAAAAAATATCAATATTACTGAATACTGATCAATAAATAATGTCTCAAGTACGTATTGCCACATTGAAGATAAGAAGGCAGCGTCCATCGCAGCTATGCAGAAACCATGGGCTGAACCCAGGGTTGAATCCATAGTTTACGTCCGGTACCGTGCAGGTGCGTCCAAAAGTTTTACGTGGTGCAGTGCGGTGCGGTGCGGACTAAGGTCTCCTTTGTTTTATACGATTGTGGAAACTCAGAAATAATAAAATATATGATTGGAATCATATGTTGTTTTCAATTCTACGGGATTGAAGAACTAAATGAATTTGGATCCACGAGTGTTTGATTGCACGGGAAACCAAACAAATTATAAAAGGAGGTTGGAGGTGGAGGGAAAATTTCCTCGCAAAATTTCCTCCAAACTAGAGTGCAAAGGAACTTTTGTAGTAGTTTCAAAGAATGCTAATTCTATGAACTAAACGACCTTTGTACGAAAAAATCCTAAAGATCCTAATCCTACTATACATTTCCTTTGAATCATACAGAGGCCTAACAAAGTTAGTTTTTGGATTGGGCTGGATTGAGATATTAAGCCAGTCTCACTCGGTGTGCGTTGGAATCGATGCGGGATTTGCCCCATTCCCAGCGCTGGCTACACACGTTTCCTACACCACCATTGCCATTTTTTCTTATCTTCACGAGTCTTGATCTGACAATGACGGAGATCCACCAGCAGCATAATAATTCAATTTGTCTTGATGTATCGTTGGAGGAGAGAGCACATGCTGGACGATGCAGCGGAACAAATGTCGTGGTGGTAAATGTATGAAACAATGTCGTTTAAAAATGTAAGAAACATTGGTTGTCGGAGCCTGATAGAGGCAAAGGTGTCCGATCTTTCGATGAGATGAGATACTACGATTTGGGTGGCGTCGACGTTGACGCTCCGACTACAAACGTGCGAGGACGTTGCGCCTTAGCAATCGCTACACCAACTCCGAGAGGTTATTGACAGCGCCGCAGCACAGTCGACCCAACCACTCAGGTCTAGCTCATTCAATCAATCGAGAACAAGGACTAAGATGGGCAATCAAGATATTGCGAATAAAATTATATTGAAAGTGGAGTTCCGAAGGCGGTCTTAATCTGGTCGATCTGACACAGACAAAGTACGGCGAAGTTGCAGCAATGGCTAACTTTCAACTAAGCAAAACCCAAGTCTAAACGATGCCCTAGGGGCTTTATTTATAGGAGAAAAGAGGGGATTTTCGTCCAGCCTAGGTGGGCTGGGACAAAAACCTTCCTAAGTCATTTTCTCCTATTAATATGGACTCTAAAAGTTGCCCATAAAGGGGATGACGAAAATACATGGGCCTGGCCCAAAAACAAGGTGACGCAGCACCATATAATACTATGGACGAAAATATGAAGTGTGATCTTGAAGTATTTCGTCCAAGTCTCCATTTGTAGCGTCATCTCCACTCCTTGCATGCTTGCTGCCATCTCCATGAACCATCATGCTCCAATGCTTGTCCTTATCCTCTTTGCTAGGTCTACTGTTTCTAAGAATAACAAACATATCTGATTTAGGCAGTAGCATATTCTCATGTATATTTGGAATAGTTCCTAAGAACGAAAGTACCTAATAATTAAGTTCACGCGCACGAGCTCGAGTAATAGCTCCTCGTATAGTTGTAGGATTAGTAGTTGTAACTGTAGGTGGGATGTCCTCATCATCCTCCCCTTAAGCTCATCTTCTTCACCAAAGTAGGCATCAAATCTGCAATGTTAAATGTGGGACTAACCCCATAGTCTGCAGGAAGCTCAAGTTTATATGCATTGTCATTTATTTTTTGTAGCACCTTAAATGGACCAGCAGCTCGTGGCATCAACTTGGATTTGCGCAAATCAGGAAAACAATCTTTCTACAAATGCAACCAAACAAGATCTCCAACATCAAATACAACATGCTTTCTCCCTTTATCCCCATAAGTTTTATATTTAGCATTCATGCGTTCAATGTTCTCTTTAGTTGTCGCATACAATTTTTGAATCAATTCAGCACGTTGTGTAGCATCATAATTATTTTGCACCGTAGATGGAAGAGGCAATAAATCAATAGGTGCACGAGGAACAAAACCATACACAATCTCAAAAGGGCACAACTTAGTGGTACAATGCAGCGAACGATTATAAGCAAATTCTATATGAGGCAAACATTCTTCCCACAATTTTAAATTATGTTTCAAGACAGCCCTAAGCATGGTAGATAATGTTCAATTTACAACTTCAGTTTGTCCATCAGTTTGGGGGTGACATGTAGTACTAAAAAGCAACTTAGTCCCCAACTTAGCCCATAAACATCTCCAAAAGTGGCTAATAAATTTAGTATCACGATCTGAAACAATAGTATTTGGCACACCATGTAAACGAACAATTTCACGAAAGAATAAATCAGCAACATTAGCAGCATCATCGCTTTTATGACATGGAATAAAGTGTGCCATTTTAGAAAATCTGTCTACAACAACAAATATGCTATCCCTCCCCTTCTTTGTTCGAGGTAAACCTAAAACAAAGTCCATGGATATGTCCTCCCACAAAACACTAGGTACAGGTAACAGCATGTATAAACCATGAGGATTAAGTCGTGACTTAGCTTTTTGACAAGTACTGTAGCGAGCAACTAATCGTTCAACAGCCCGTCTCATCTTTGGCCAAAAGAAATGCGTAGCAAGTACATCCTCAGTCTTCTTGACGCCAAAGTGTCCCATTAATCCTCCTCTGTGCGCCTCCTGTAACAACAAAAGACGAACAGAGCTAGCTGGAATGCATAGCTTGTTAGCACGAAACACAAATCCATCACTAAGGATGAATTTGTTCCATGTTCTACTATCCTTGCAATTTTGCACCACATCTTGAAACTCAACACCATGCATATACAAATCTTTGATGGTCTCCAACACAAAAAAATATAGTCAAGTTGTGAAAGCATAGTGTAACGACGAGACAAAGCATCAGCAATAATATTATCTTTACGCTTTTTGTGTTTGATGACATAAGGAAAAGATTCAACAAATTCAACCCACTTAGCATGTCGCCGATTCAGTTTTGCTTGACTAAGAATATGCTTCAAAGATTCATGATCAGAATGTATAACAAATTCTTTAGGCCATAAATAATTTTGCCCTGTTTCAAGTGTCCGAACAAGAGCATATAATTCTTTATGATAGGTAGAATAGTTCAGACTCGGCCCACTCAATTTTTCACTAAAGTATGCAACAGGTTTTCCCTCTTGTAACAACACACCTACCAAACCAATTCCACTAGCATCACATTCAAGTTCAAACATCCTATTAAAATCAGGGAGTTGTAGCAAGGGAGCATGTGTTACCTTATCTTTCAACATCATGAACGCATCCTGTTGTGCATCGCCCCAAACAAAGGGCACATCCTTCTTCGTAAGCTCATTCAATGGCGCTGCAATGGAACCAAAATCTTTGACAAAGCGCCTATATAAGCCAGCGAGGCCAAGAAAGCTCCTCACTTGGGTGACCGTTGTAGGACACGGCCAACTCCAAATTGCCTCAATCTTTGCGGGGTCAACTTCAATGCCCTGTGATGTAACAACATAGCCAAGAAACACACTCGATCGGTGCATAAGGTGCACTTCGCAAGGTTACCAAATAAACGGGCAGCACACAAAGCATAAAAAACATCACGCAAATGATTCAAATGATCCTCCAAAGATTTGTTGTATATGAGAATATCATCAAAATAAACCACAACAAATCACCCAATGAAAGCACGCAAAACTTCGTTCATTAATCTCATGAAGGTACTAGGAGCATTAGTTAAACCGAAAGGCATGACTAACCACTCATATAAACCAAACTTAGTTTTAAATGTTTTTTCCATTCATCTCCTAATTTCATGCGAATTTGGTGGTAACCATGATGACGTGAAAGTCACACGTTCGTTGGGAACCCCAAGAGGAAGGTATGAGGAGTGCAGCAGCAAGTTTTCCCTCAGTGTGAAACCGAGGTTATCGAACCAGTAGGAGATGAAGACACTTCTGAAGGTGTCAACGGTGCCAGAAAAAGTGGTGTTAGTAGAGTGCTTCCTCTTCCTAGCAATGGTGCCAAAAAAGTGCGCTGTCGTAGGGGAGGTCCTGGCGGTTGACTTGGAACTTGCACACAAAACAACCAAAATACTTTGCCCCAACTTAACAGTGAGGTTGTCAATCTCACCGGCTTGCTGAAAACAAAGGATTAGACGTATAGTGTGGAAAATGATGTTTGTTTGCAGAGAATGAAATAAAACAGTAATTGCAGTAGGTTGTATTTCAGATGTAAAAGAATGGACCGGGGTCCACAGTTCACTAGTGGTGTCTCTCCATAATAAATAAATAACATGCTGGGTAAACAAATTACAGCTGGGCAATTGACAATATTGATAAGTGCATAACATGCATGTGCAAGTTGTGGTGTCTACTATGAGATTCATTTGGTCATTACGACAAAGTACACAGACCGCTATCCAGCATGCATCTGTGCCTAAAAAGTCCACCTTCAGGTTAACATCCGTACCCCTTCCGGTATTAAGTTGCAAGCAACAGAAAATTGCATTAAGTAAAGTGCATAATGTAAACAACACATTCATCCTTAGACAAAGCATCATTAGGTTACCCCTAGTAGCAACATCACATCCACAACCTTAGGGGTTGCTGTCACTCCCCCAGATTCAATGGAGATTGAACCCACTATCTAGCATAAATACTCTCTCTTGGAGTCATAAACATTCACTTGGCCAGAGTTTCAACAAGTAACGGAGAGCATGCAAGATCATAAAAGACATAGACATAATATTCAGTATTCAACTTGACATAGTACCAATATTCATCGAATCCCGGCAAACACAACATGTAGCATTACAATAAGATGATCTTGATCATGATAGGCAGCTCACAAGATCTAAACATGATGGCACAAGAGGAGAAGACAACCATCTAGCTACTGCTATGGACCCATAGTTCAAAGATGAACTACTCACACATCACTCCGGAGGCATGCATGGCGATGTAGAGCCCTCCAGTGATGACTCCCCTCTCCGGCAGGGTGTCGGGAAGAGCTTCAGAACCCTCCCGAGTTAGGGTTGATGGCGGCGGCGGCTCTGGAACTTTTCGTGGAATATGACTCGGGTATCTAGGGTTTTTCCGAATAGATGAATATATAGGCGAAGGGGCGGTGTCGGTGGAGGTCCATGGCCCCCTCACCATGTGGCAGCGCGGCAGAGGGTGGGACCGCGCCACCACCTGGTGAGGGCGGCCACGGCCCCCCTTCGTCTCTCCTTCGGACTTCATGTACGTGACAGAAAAATAGGGACTTTAGCTTTTGTTTCGTCCAATTCCGAGAATATTTTCAGAACAACTTTTCTGAAACCAAAAACAGCGAAAACGGGAACTGGCACTATGGCATCTTGTTAATAGGTTAGTCCCATAAAATGCATAAAAATGATATAAAGTGTGAATAAAACATGTAGCAATTGGCATAATATAAGCATGGAACATCAGAAATTATAGATACGTTGGAGACGTATCAAACCACTACGCAAATCAACCTTAGAAAACATGGTAGATCCACTCAACTCGTCAAGCATGTCATCCAAACGTGGTGTAGGGTGTCTATAACGAATTGTAATATTATTAGTAGCCCTACAATCAGTACACATGCGAGATGACCCATCTTTCTTAGGTACCAAAATAATAGGAACAACACACGGGCTAAGAGACTCACGAATATGACCTTTATCGAGCAGTTCTTGAATTTGTCGTTGTATCTCCTTTGTCTCCTCAGGATTGGTACGGTAAGGAGCACGATTGGGTAACGATGCACCAGGAATCAAGTCAATATGGTGCTCTATTCCTCGAATAGGTGGTAATCCCGGCGGCACAACACTTGGAAAAACGTCCTCAAATTCCTGCAAAACGTGAGCAATAGCAGGAGGCAAAGAGGGAGGCATATCCTCAAAGGAAAACAATACCTCTTTGCAAACAATCGCATAGCAAACATAGGCATTAACATCCAAATCAGAAATATCAGACTTTGTGCCTAAGTAACATGGATTAGTCAATTTAATTTCTGTAGCAGCATTATTAGATGATGAAGTATGCTTATGTTGTTGCGCAAATTTTTTAGCCACAATCTGATTTTCACTCTTTTGATGCTCATGTTTCTTTGCTTTACTAGCTCTAGCAATATCATCTTTCAAAATTTGTTCAGGAGACATAGGAAGCAAAGCAATCTTTTTATCCTTATGAACAAGAGTATACTGATTGGTGCTACCATGATGTACAGATTGTTTATCAAATTGCCATGGTCTACCAAGTAAAAGAGAGCATGCTTGCATAGGTACAACATCATAATCGACAAAATCAGTATATGCAGCAATAGTAAAATGCACGCGAACTGTGCGAGATATTTTAACCTTGCCGCTGTTGTTGAACCATTGGATGTAGTAAGGACGAGGATGTGGCTTCGTTTGAAGTGCTAATTTCTCCACCATCTCGACACTTGCCAAATTATTGCAACTCCCTCCATCAATAATGATGCGTATGCAACATTCTTTGACAACACCCTTCGTATGGAAAAGATTGTGACAATGATCATGCTCGGACTTGGTAACCTGCACACTCAAAACTCGTTGAACAATTAATGATTCATACCTTTCCGCGGCATTCGCATTCATACATGGCACATCAGGATCAGATTCAGTGCCAACTTTTTCCTCATGCACAGTAAGAGCCAAAGTCTCCTCATAATAATCCTAGCGGAATCGTATCCACCATCTTCGCGAGCTATCATCACACGTTTATTGGTACACTCACGAGCGTAATGACCCAACCATCACAATGTCGACATTTGATTCTACTAGTGTTTACCGTGGACTCCATGGAAGATGAAGGCTTTGTGGAACCAGACGTGACGTTCCGAGATGGTGGTGGTGTCGTGCTTGAAAGGTCTTTGCTGGGCATGGCAGCGGTGATAGGAGGAGGTGCGGTGGTGCGTGTAAAACATGCATGAGTAGTCCATGATGTAGACCGTCCTGCAGAAAAATTAGTCCGCGAAGCTTGTTGATCCTGCACTTCACGTTCAGCAATACAAGCAAGATGGAACAAACGGGTGATGGTATGATACTCCTTATACTCCAAAATTGTTTGTATTTCCTTGTTTAACCCACCCCTAAAACGTGCAAGCATAGGTTCAGTATCTTCAATAATACCACATCTAATTAAACCAGTTTGCAATTCCTGATAATATTCCTCTACAAATTTTTGCCTTCTTTTAGGTGCTGTAATTTTTGAAGCAAATCACGTTGATAATATGGAGGCACCCAGCGTTTACGCATAGCATCTTTTAAAGCAGGCCAAGTGGTGGGAATGTCATTAGGATTCACTCTACAATATTCCGACCACCAAATAGGAGCAAAACCAGTAAATTCACGAACAGCAACTTTAACACGTCTATCGTGAGGATAATGTAAGGATGCAAAACGTTGTTCAGTTTCTAATTCCCATGTAAGATAAGCATCAGGATCATATCTACCCTCAAACGGTGAAATATGTAATTTCAGTTTCGCGACATGATCATTATCGTTCCACACCTGAGGGCATGGTGCAGCATGAGTATTGCGAATGTGGGGGCGTGGACGACCATCACCTTGTCGTCTCGGGTGTTCCCCCTCATTCTCATCCTCCTCCTCATGTAATCATCATAGTTCTCATGGGCGGCGGCGGCAACTCTAGAGTTCTGGCCGGGCTCACGGGGAACACGTTGCGCTCGCCCAACGTTGTTCCGCGGAGGATCAGCAGGTGGCGGTGGAAGGCATGCAAGCAAATCGTTGAACTTGGTTTCAAGTTTGGTGTCAAAACATTGCTCAAGGCCGTCGATCTTGTCAAGGGCCTCACCAAGCCATTTGTCTACATCCTCCGAGTTCTTCAGCATAAGTGTGGCAAATTTAGTGTGCATCTGTTTGTTCGTCAAGTTCTCCCCTTCAGCATCGGATCCTACCATGGTTAGGAGAAAACAGGAAACAAATCACAATAATATGTTCCTAGCAACTACTATATGTGGGTGGAAGAACGCAATCCGTCAAACCAAAATCAAAGCTCTTACAAGTTCTCACCAAGTAGCAGAAGGTGACTGGAAACAAACGGTGTCAATGCTCGCTGAGGATTAGATGAAGTGATTGCCAGGTGTACGTCACTCCACACGATGTAGAATTCTATGGAGCTTCCGGAAGGCTAGCAAGGATTAGCAATAATCAAATCAGGAATGCAAGTTGAATGAACGCTCAACGACGGTATTGTGCTGGTCTTAGGCTAGACCGTACTAGAGACGCGAGCCTAGAACACCAATGAAGTCACGGCGCGGAAACTACAGGCAAAAAGGAGAAACAACTTCAAAAGGAAACTGAGGACGAATCTTTTTTTAACGATGTTCGCAGGAGGACAGAGGCTGTCTAGGGTCAAGAGAGAGCAGAGATGGACTTGATCCGATTTTTTTTTTGAAAAAACAGCTCGCGCTAGAGGGCGGACGACCTCTGAGGTCGGGCGAGTACTGAAGCTCGATTTTTTTTTGCTTTTTTTGCTACAGTAGATCGCGAATTGAGAAGACCAAAACTAACATAACTCTTAACAAACTCACGTAAGGTAGGGAAAGATTGCTTCCTTTATAAGCAAAACCACTTGGAAGAAAAGAAAACACCAAAACAAAAACCCTAACCCTAATTTCTGGCGGCGGCTGAAGTTGTGGCAGTGGGAAGGGTGGATGCGATCAGCGGAGATGGTGTGGTGGCGGCGGAAATCTGGTGGTGGCAGTAATGGTGGTGATCTGCAGGCGGCGAGTTGATGCGGCAGCAGCGATGACTAAATATGAACAGAACTCGAAACTCTATAGGAACTAGACGCTAGGACCAGCAACTCGACACGACGATGTAGACGAAAACTCAACGATGCAATGCACTAAAAAGAAAATGTGACAGGCCCGGACGGGTTGTAGGACGGGATGATCTAACCCTAACTGTATTTATGGCTTTTTTCGTGGACTGTAGTTATGAAGATGCAATCTAAACTAGTAAAGCAGGAAATCTCACCGAGCAACCTGAAATCTGATACCACTTGATAGAGGCAAAGGTGTCCGATCTTTCGATGAGATGAGATACTACGATTTGGGTGGCGTCGACGTTGACGATCCGACTACAGACATGCGAGGACGTTGCGCCTTAGCAATCGCTACACCAACTCCGGGAGGTTATTGACAGCGCCGTAGCACAGTCGACTCAACCACTCAGGTCTAGCTCTTGCAATCAATCGAGAACAAGCAAGAACTAAGATGGGCAATCAAGATATTGCGAATAAATATGAATGATATATTGAAAGTGGGGTACTGAAGGCGGTCTTAATCTGGTCAATCTGACACAGACGAAGTAAGACGAAGTTGCAGCAATGGCTAACTTTCAACTAAACAAAACCCAAGTCTAAGTGATGCCCTAGGGGCTGTATTTATAGGAGAAAAGAGGGGATTTTCGTCCAGCGTAGGTGGGCTGGGCCCAAAACCTTCCTAAGTCATTTTCTCCTATTAATACGGACTCTAAAAGTTGCCCATAAAGGGGGATGACGAATATATATGGGTGATAACCACAAGTATAGGGGATCGCGTGTAGCCTTTTCGATAAGTAAGAGTGTCGAACCCAACGAGGAGCTAAAGGTAGGATAAGTAATCTCTTAAGTTCTATCAACCACTGATACAACTCTACGCACACTAAACGTTTGCATTATCTAGGAAATAAAACTACAGTAGCAATACGGGTATGAGAGATAGTTTTGCAGGATAATAAATACAAGAAAGTAAAAATTAGTGCTGCAGCAACAAAGTACACTAAGTAACCATATACTAATAGTACCATGAGTGTGGAAAAGTGGTGGTAATTGTGATGGCTTTGTCCAAGATTAATTAGTGAATACATTTAGTTCATTGTCTTTGATGCAACTTTCAATGTGGGAGAGGCTAAATATACATGCACTCCACTACTTAGTATTACAAGTACTATATGATTGGATTGTTACCAAACATCCGTAAATACTAACAATGCATTAAGATTTCCCCAACCATAGCCTTAAGTTTATGGTCCTCTTACTCCCATACGTGCAACTAACCGGTTTGAGTCCTTAGGTTTCTGTCACTCCGGCAGAACTACTCCCCTTCCTTTGCACATACTACTAACACTAGGGTGTTGATCCATGCGCGCACAAGTATAATGGACACCAAAGGACAGTACCATATCAACATACAACTCTAATGAACCATAGACATTCAACAAAGCAATCAAAAGACAAATAAACTACATAAACATGACATAGATCATAGGATAAATATTATAGCATCAAACACCATGTTTACATAGGACGGTACAGAGGTTTGTGGGAGGACGAACCACTGAATACAAGGAGGAGATGGTGATGGAGATGGCGGTGAAGACGGCGGCGAGGGGCAGCGCGGCGGCGCAGGGCGGCGGCGGCTCCGGCGGTGCGGGGAACTCCTTTCCCGCCGCCGGCAAGCTTGGGGAGCGCCGCCCCTTAGCCTCCCTCCTTCATGGATTCTTGGGAGCCCTCCCCCATGGAGATGGAATCCATGGGGGAGGCAAAAACGTGGCTTTTGGTGGCTGAAATTCGTAGGTGAAGGAGTCCTCCACGAGTTAGATTTCCTCCCTTTATATATCTTTTCGGATTTCCGTCACCCCCTTTTAGGGTTTCACCATATTGGGCCTACAGGCCGCATCCGAACTTCGAATGGGCTGATCTCGGGCTTAAAATCACCGTATGGAAATTTGTGACAACTTTGCAAAGACAATGATAGCCTTTTGACGTCATCTTCGAGGGTCAAACTGGCAAACTTCGAAAACAGTTCTGAGATAGATTTCAGCAAAGTTCCAATTCGACTCCAACGAGGTTTTCTCTTATATTCTTGATAATTCCTACACATCAAAGTGTAAAACAAGAACATTGTGCACTTTTGCAACTATTAATAGGTTAGTCCAAATAAATCATAAATTTAATATAAAAACAAGTGTCAAAGGCATAATATGAACATGAAACAATCAAAAATTATAGATACGTTTTGGACGTATCAATGGGCGTGGCCCAAAAACAAGATGACGCAGCACCATATAATACTATGGACGAAAATATGAAGTGTGATCTTGATGTATTTCGTCAAAGTCTCCATTTGTAGCGTCATCTCCACTCCTTGCATGCTTGCTGCCATCTCCATGAACCATCGTGCTCCAATGCTTGTCCTTATCCTTTTTTATAGGTCCACTGTTCCTAAGAATAACAAACATATCTGATTTAGGCGGTAGCATATTCTCATGTATATTTGGAATAGTTCCTAAGAACGAAAGTACCTGATAATTAAGTTCACGCGCACGAGCTCGAGTAATAGCTCCTCGTATAGTTGTAGAACTAGTAGTTGTAACTGTAGGTGGGATGTGCTCATCAGAGCCTTTCCATCGATGAGAAACTGGCTTGGAGTTTCAGGAATCATGGTAACAGTATGTAAGCGGGGCGACAATACAGGTTAAGTTCAAAGTCTTACCTTTCAGGGTGAAAATCCAATGTCTGGTCTTGATTGGTTGTGTCTGGTAATGATTTTGTTAAAGATATTGTTTTGAGAGCGAAGACTATCTCCAAGGTGAAAACCCAGGATCTTCAATCGCGTGACGACGGCGCTTATGCATATGTTTCCTTCTTGAAGGCGTTGCTTATGGAGAATTTGACATCATGTGTTGTCTTGGTGGTGGTTGTGTTGTTGTCGTAAAGACTATAACTCTATAGCAGGACTTATCTTGTTTTAGTTTCTTCTTATTGTTTTTTCGGCTGTGTGCATCTATATTATCTTAGATTATTGTGTTGTTACAGAGTTTGAATGTAATTGATATCCCGTGATATTAATATATATTCTTTATCTAAAAAAGTATGAAACAAGTACTCATGAGTGTTATTTTTTGAAACACAATATAACGTAGATGCTCATATTCATGTGCACACAGTTATCCCTGTTAACGCACGCATTCACATTTTATCCCTATGAACACCTCCGAAAGACTGAGCCAGCGGTCATGTTTTGAGATTGACGAAGTCACTACATACGCCTTGCTATTGACGAGAACATCAATTCTTACTGACTTCAAATCTGAAATTTAAACTGTGATTGACTGAGTATACAGTCACCCTCTTAACCATTCTATCGTAGACAGGCTCTCTCGTGAGCGCTATTTACAATCTTTGGTTATATGCATATGCAGTATTTGTCACGCCTTAAGCACATCTAAATGCACCATGCACGTATTGGCTTATTGTGCCAACACCTGACTGTTCTCGTCATTTGCCTGAGTTCGTGCACGCCGAGGACTCGATCGACTCGTAACCACATGATGCTAATCGCACGACTCCAAATTGTAGCTCGCCATAAGACCCTATTTCTAAAAAAGAAGACCAAATCGAGGTCAACCATGGAGTAGAAATTGCCAACAAAATATGTAGGATCGTCTTCTCATCGTTCGCTTTACCTAAGCCAGGACCCAAAACTTTCATGGCCTCTTTCTTAACTTCACGTATCTCTGTAATTTGGCTATGGATCTTCAGGATAATGTCCTTACTAATAATGCCTTCATATTTATGGGCATTCTTCTCCAACGTTGACACATTTTTTTCCAGACTTCCATTAAACCTCTGAAAGAAATGTCCGTTGCATGAATGACAAATTTCCATAAAACGTTAAGCACTTACAAAACATTACCTTCATGTCATCATTTGTTTCTTCTCCAGTGTAGAACATGATCTTCACTTCTTCAGAGCCGTAGCGATTTTTGTCACGCCCCAGCCTTCCGAGTTAATGCCAGACGCACTCCATGTCATAGTTATTTTTTATTTTTAAACTGGAAAATGCTCAAAAATAAAAATTCTTTAGTTTTCCAAAAAATGTTTAAATTTCAAAAAATCTTCAGAACTAAAAACAGAAAATAAAATCAAAAATCAAAAGTAAAACGAAGCAGTAGCGGTTGGTGGACCACAACTGGATCGACCCATGAGGTAGACGCTACAGGCGGGAGTGAAACGCTCCCGCGCAGGTCGTGAAATAGACGCTCCCGTGACCATGAGCCTTGAATAACAAATCAGACGGTTTAGAACACCAAATCGCTGTGGTTGCTCCTGTCTAAGGCCCCGGTTCCCATATTTCACAAAAATCAAGAGTCGAAGGCCACCGCTATAATGATACATATGAGTACTGGCTAGCACATGTGATGTTGTGCTAGGCAGCCAGAGTTCGAGCCTCAGCTCTGCTTAATTAAAAAACAACGGGGTTCCTAATTCCGTTTGTCTGCACGTACCGTACCGATGGAGGAGAGCACTTACTGGCCGATGCAGAATAATTGTCGTGGCTCTGAAATAAGCACTCGTGAGCGTTAATTACAATCTCTCCGTATGCAGTCTTCGTTCGGAATTTCGTGGTACTAGTACTGTATTAGTCAAGCACTTATAAATACATCATGCACGTACGGCTTCTTCCCCAACACCTCAGTACTGTTCTCGTCATTTGTGTGAGTGCCTATAGTGAGCGGCGATCGATAAACTCGATGGCCTCGTCGTCCAACTTGTGCACTATGCTGGTGGTGATTACCGCGGCGGTGATCGGCAGCACGGCTCGCGGAGACGACGGCGGCGAAGCCCTCAGCGCCGGCTTCACCCGCGTGCAGATGACAGAGTCGCGGTTCGTCGTGCAGAGGCCCTACAACGTGCCGCTCCACGCGCGCTACGAGTTCGCCGGCGGCGTGCGCCGGATGTGGGTCTACTCCACCGACAAGCCCTTCAGCCGGACCCTCCCGGGCGCCGCGCGCACCGAGACCAAGATCAACGTAACCACGAAAAACATAACACCATCTTATTCTTCACTTTCGTCTCATCTGAATATGCGCGCATTTGCTTAGCAAATTCGTGTCTCTGCAGAAGGTGTACAGGTCGGGGGTGTGGCAGTTCGAGGGCGAGGTGTACGTTCCGGCGGGAACGTCCGGCGCGTGCATCATGCAGATCTTCGGTGCGGCGCCGGAGCGGCAGGCGACGACGCTGATGCTCCACGTCTACGACGGCAGCCTCACCTTCTACCACGACCTGCACCGGGTGCTCGCCGAGAACATCTACGACCGGTGGATCCGGCTCAACGTCGTCCACGACGTGGCCGCGCGCAACGTCACCGTGTTTGTCGACGGCGAACCGAAGCTGTACTCCGGCGGGCACGGTGCGCCCGGCGCGCAGCACTTCTTCAAGTTCGGGGTGTACAAGCAGTCGCACCACCACCCGTCCTTCCTCATGGAGTCGCGGTGGAGGAACGTTTCGCTCTTCACCAAGCCATGATGCAAGAATGAATCATAAGACGGACATGCATGTACTAGGACGATTTGATTAGTTCGAATTATAATTATTTTGCTTCTGTAAAATGTTGAATTTTCGAAGATTGACTCATCAATTAGATTTATTTACTCCCTCCGTTGCTAAATGTAGGATGGTTTAGATATTTTACATGGTGGCTAGATATGGACTAAAACGAGTGAAGCTACAAACCAAAACATATAGATACATGTGAATCAGAAAAAGGGCTAATAAAACGTCTTACATTTCAAAATGGAAGGATTGTGTGTTACTCTTCGTCCCTTTAATGTGTTAATTTGGACGATGTGATTGATGATTTAACACCCAAGCGTGCTACCACTACCAGATATTACCATGGAAACAGAATAACACACTATTTCGACGTTAATAGTGAAGGCAAATATTATTATTACTTAATTGATATGTCCCACGGGCTGGGATATAAATAGTACAAGGAGGATTACAAATATGGTAAACACAACCGACTATACATATCCTACTCGTATACGTCTAACACCCCCCGCAGTCGGAGCGGGAGCAAGGCGGACGTTCAGGCTGGAGCAAAACTCGGTGAAGATTGTCGAAGGCAACCCTTTGGTGAAGATGTCAGCGTACTGGGACGACGTCGGTACGTGTAGAACGCGTACATCACCCAAAGCAACGCGCTCGCGAACAAAGTGAAGATCAATCTCCACATGCTTGGTACGTTGATGTGTACTGGATTCGTCGATAAGTAGACAGCAGAGATGTTGTCACAGTAGACCACAGTGGCACGCTGAAGAGGTCGTTGAGTTCACCCAAGAGTTGGCGTAACCAGCATGCTCGGCGACGGTTTGCAACACCACGATATTCAGCCTCCGCACTAGATCGTGAGACTGTTTGTTGGCGCTTGGAGGACCAGGAGATCAAATTGTCGCCGAGGAATACCCCGTAACCAGAGGTAGACTTGCGTGTGTCAGGGCAACCAGCCCAGTCGGCATCAGTGTAGGCAGTAAGCGATGTTGTTGACGAGCGATGGAGTTGGAGACCATAGTCGATGGTGCCACGCAGGTACCGAATAATTCTCTTGACGGCGTTCAGATGGGGCTCCCTGGGATCATGCATATATAAGCAGACTTGCTGCACTGCGTATGCAACGTCTGGCCGAGTGAAAGACAAGTATTGGAGGCCGCCAACTAAGCTTCGATAGGTGGATGGATCAGCAACGGGGGTGCCAGTAGCGCCAAGCTTGGACTGTGTTTCAACCGGAGTGGAGCAAGGATTACACGCACTCATACCGGCACGCTCGATGATGTCAAGAATGTATTGTCGTTGAGAGAGAAACATGCCGTCTTTGGAGCGAGCAACGGCAACACCAAGAAAGTAGTGAAGGGCGCCAAGATCCTTGAGAGAGAACTCATGCTCGAGAGCCGTGATGGTTTGCCGAAGAAGCTGCTCGGACGAGGCTGTGAGAACAATGTCATCGACATATACTAGCAGGTAGACAGTATCCTTGTTACGGCTGTAGATGAAAAGCGACGGGTCTGATCTGGAGCCGACGAAACCAAGGCGTAGAAGATGGCTGGTGAACCGGCTGAACCATGCCCGTGGAGCCTGTTTAAGTCCGTAGAGAGATTTGTTGAGGCGGCACACATGATCTGGCTTGGAGTTGTCGACGAACCCTGACGGTTGTGCACAATAAACCGTCTCAGCGAGAGTTCCATTCAGAAAAGCATTGTTGATATCAAGTTGATGAACTGGCCAATCTTGAGCAAGAGCAATGGAGAGGACAGTCCGAACAGTTGCCGGTTTGACAACCGGGCTAAAAGTCTCACCATAATCAACACCAGCGCGCTGTGTGAAACCTCGAAGGACCCAACGTGCCTTATACCGGTCAAGAGAGCCATCCGGTTTGAGCTTATGCCGAAATATCCATTTGCCTGAAACAATGTTAGCACCGGGTGGACAGGGAACGAGGTCCCAAGTGTGATTATTTTGGAGCGCAGTAAATTCATCAACCATAGCAGAGTGCCAGTGAGATCCTTGAGAGCAGTGCGGTAGCTTTTAGGAAGTGGACTGAGAATCCGCGAGTAGGTTGAGTCTATCAACGGGTTTAGACATACCACGTTTGCCGCGAGTATACATGGTGTGACTATTGCAGTGAGAGGAGGACCGACCGGAGCCAGGGCAACAGGCGAAGGTGAGAGATGGCGGAGGTGGAGGTGGAGATGGCGGAGGTGTAGGTGGTGCAGGGGGAGGAGCTAGTGGTGGTGTGGAAAACGGTGGAAGCGGAAGTATGGGTGGTAAAGCATCGAGAAAGGAGAGATCAGTGGCGGTGGGTGGTGGTGTGGTGTTTTGGAGAAAGGAAACGAGTTTTCGTCGAAAATGACATGGCGAGAGATTATGATTTTATGTGTAGTAAGGTCAAGACAACGATAACCACGATGATTTGATGAGTACCCTAGGAAAACGCATGCTGTCGTGCGAGGAGCTAGTTTGTGGACTGCGTAGCGGAAAGATTAGGATAACAGAGGCATCCGAAAACACGGAGTTGGTCAAGAGGGAGTGGAAGGCCTCGGAGAACCTCGTGTGGTGTGCGATACTGTAGTGTTTTTGTAGGCTGAAGATTGAAGAGAAACGTGGCAGTATGAAGTGCTTCAACCCAATAATGTGGAGGCATACTAGCTTGGAAAAGAAGGAACGCACTATATTGTTGGTAGAACGAATGACACGCTCGGCTTTGCCGTTCTGAGGGGAAGTGTATGGGCAGGATAGACGAAGTGTGGCACCTAAATCTAGTAGGAAAAGGCGAGCGGCATTGTTATCGAATTCACGGCCATTATCACACTGGAGGGACTGAACCGTTGTATTGAATTGTGTAGAAACATAAGAAAAGAAATTCTTTAAGGTAGGAAAAGTATCAGATTTGACGCGTAAAGGAAAAGTCCAAAGGTAATGTGAAAAATCATCTAACACGACGAGGTAGTATTTGTAACCAGACACACTGGAGAGAGGAGAAGTCCACAAATCACAATGAATTAGCTGAAAGGGGCGAGTTGTGTGAGTAGACGAAATATCGAAAGGTAGGCGAACATGTTTTCCTAATTGACAAGCATGACATAAATGATCATCCGTATTATTCTTATTACAAGGAAAAAAGCACGTGCTAAGTGCGACAAAGCTTGACTACTAAGATGTCCTAATCGACGATGCCACAATGTTGAAGACGATGTGGTGGTGGAGAGTGCATGCGCAGGGGAAGATGGCCGCCAGAAGGGGTAGAGATCTCCGGAACTATTGCACCTGGCGATCTCGGTCTTGGTTTGGAGGTCCTTCACAGAGAGACCAAACGGATCAAATTCAACAGAAACAGAATTATCAGTGGTGAATTGGCGGACAGAAAGAAGGTTTTTAATTAGGTTAGGTGTAACTAAGACATTGTTAAGCTGAAACGAATGATGAGGTGTGGGAAGAGTGGTACGGCCGACACAAGTGATGGGAAGGGTATGACCATTACCGACGATGACATGCGGATATGAAGATGGAGAAGGAAGGATGTGTGAAAGATTACCCTGATTGCCGGTCATGTGAGCTGAGGCGCCAGAATCCATGTACCACACGTCCTGGGATGGTGGCGTCAAGGTTGTAGTGTTGAAGCCTGCTGAGCCTGCATGAGAGCACCTTGGTCGAAGGCCGGGGGCGTAGCAGTGTATGTTGGTGCAGGCGGTGGAGCCATCGTGGATGGTCCGGGCACTCCAGGTGGCCACGTCAGAGGAGGCATAGAGGTCCCCGGTGGCCAGGGTAGAGGCGAGGGAGCACCATGTGACCACGGCGGCGAGGGCGACAGCATGGCAGGATGCGCCTGAGGTATGCCAAGGAGCGGCGCGCGTGGTGGCGGACCAGGCCACATCTGAATTGACCCTGCCCAAGGATTCTGCATGGATGGCCAGGGAGCTTGTGAGCCTTTGCCTTGAGTGTTGATGGGGACGCCGCCGCGTTGCTGGGATGCTGTGGTGTGGAGGTAACGGCACCGAGCGCCGAATCGGCAATGACCACGTTGGAAGTTGCGGCAGACGTCAGGGCGACGCGGAGGCGTCGTGTTGTCAACCGGACCACGCGGTGGTGGCGTGGGGGCTCCCCGAGCGACGAAGGCAGTCGGAGTAGAGGAAACCGACGATGGCTCAGACTGCTGCAGGTGAGCTCCTCGAGTAGCAGGGACGAGCGGACGTCGAGGAAGGACGGCAACGGGCGCTGCTTGAGAGTCAGCGTGCGCATGTAGGCAAGTCGAGAACAGAGGCCGCGAAGGGTGTTCTGGACGAGCCTTTTGTCGGTGATGGGCGTGCCGAGGGCATTGAGCTCGTCCGCGAGAACCTTCTGTTTGCGGCAGTAGTCAGTCACGGTCATGGAGCCCTGTTGAAGACCATGGAATTCTTGCTCAAGGTAAGAAGAGCGCGTCTCGGCGTTGTCGTGGTAGATGTTGGAGATGCGTGTCCAAAGTTCATGGGCCGGGAGGGGCGCGGTGGTGTCGACAACCATGGCGAGAAGCTCAGGTGCACGGTGTTGTTGAGCCATGAGCGAACGATGGCGTCGTTGCGGTTCCACTGCGAACTCGGAGCGGCAGGAAATTGGTCCTGTAGGAGATGATCCTCGAGGGCGTACTTCTCCACGGCGTCGGAGAACATGCCGCGCCATTGGAGGTAGTTGGAGGTGGAGAGCTCCAGGACGACGGGAACGACGGCGCGGATACCGGGAAGGGCGGCGGCGAGCGCCCAGAGCGCGGCTTTGGCGGCGGCCTCGGCCGCGAGATCGGCGGCGGTAGGCGGCGCCATGAGAGGAGAGGAACGAAACCCTAATCTGATACCATGAAGGCAAATATTATTATTGCTTAATTGATATGTCCCACGGGCTGGGATATAAATAGTACAAGGAGGATTACAAATATGGTAAACACAACCGACTATACATATCCTACTCGTATACGTCTAACAAATAGCGTGTTATAGCATATCTTGAGATTACAAGCTAAATTTTACTATTTTTGCTCGCTATGGTGCTATTGATGTAATAGCATGCTATATCACGCTAAAAAGTCATAGCGTTATAGCACACTATTTTTTGAAACCCAGTGGACTGGATATTCCACTTTAGAAAGAAGAAGTTGCTGCCTGTTTGTAGTGCTGTTAAGTACAATTTGTCACTTCATCTTCTGAATCAAAAATTGACATCACTAAATGTTGAGTTTCTAAATACATAAACATATCTACTATGTTGCCCCTTAGGATGTTAGTGTTAGGCTTGTAAACGGTTGGAAAACAAATTTATACATGGTGATGCATATATTGCTTTACCAGTTTTAGACTAAATCCTTATTTTGTTATTTCTTAGAACGCTATTTCAAATATGGCATGATATTACCCCGATATAGCGTGTATAGTTTCTGGAGGACGCCTCCGCTATTTCTTTTAGCACGTTATTTTTTTAGCTTGGATATTACTAATCAGTCATTAATGTATTTCGTTGTCCCTGAATAGCTTAGCTTCAACTTCTCTTTCTCGGTTGCTCGCTGAGTTGACCGTAATAGCTTCAGCTTTTACCGAGGTATAGTCAAGATTGACGCGGAGATGGCTTTGACAAATGTCGTCTGCGCCAGCGAGTCCAGCATAGATGGTCACGATGCCAACAAGGCCAGCCTGCTTTTTTTTTACGTTAAAAGGCCAGCCTTCTGGTTTGTCCAGTCTTTTCCCGCAAAATAATTACATAAACCAGATGCACACAATGACACAAGAATGACACAAACAGGATGCACTGAGACGAACTACAGAATTTCATCCAGAACACCACCAATGTATGTGCACTCCGCACCGCGGATCCATCCAGAACACCACCGGCGTCCAAACATCCTCCTACGCGAAAGCCCACGCAGGGGCCGGTGGTGCTCGAGGCGCAGCGATATAACAGATTAACAGCAGCTACAACAACAACGACGATAGAATTACAGATCAAACGAAAGACCAGCCGAGAAACGCGAAGCAGATGCAGTGGGCGGCGCCGCTCGCGTCGTCGAGCACCTTCCACGCCACCGCCTTGTCGTACGACGCCGGCCTGCCCTGGCTTGAAACACACGTCCCGCCCTGGATGCACGCGAATCCCTGCTCCATGACGCTGGTGATCAGGTTGGCGCACAGGAGTTTCTTCCTCCCTTGGTCGTCCAAAACTTTCTCCAGGGTGGTGTCTTGGAGCGCTGCCAGAGTAGTCTCCAGCATGTCCAGCCCGGACTGGTTCGCGAACGTCAGCACTGGCATGGCCTGTGTATGAGATGTAGAGGCACGACAGTCAGTCAGCAAACCAAATACAACATGTGCTGGAAATGTTCACATCTTAAACACTAGCAAAACATAATTGCGGGATTCTGAAAAAGTCTCACCACATGCAAATATTTTTTCAAACATCCAGACATGTAAGTTAATAGCGTTCTGCACAAGTTCAGAGAAAAAAATACTGAAGAATTGAGAAAAGAAAGATGGAGCATACCTTCAGAGAGCAGCATATTATTGCGCTGCTATGGTGCCAAAGGGCTTTAAGTACTAACTCGCCGCTGTTAGCATCTGCAGATTTAATGAGCTCAGCCCCAAAGTGAAATCTGCACAAGCCAGCATCATCAGTACTTCGGTTCAAAAAAAGCATCATCAGTACTAAAACAAAACCATCAAACACATTCTGGTACTACGGTAGCCACAGAACCACAAACCTGTAGCTCTGAACAATCCATCTGGAGAGTGTCTCTGCCTCCTGAGTAACAGGTGGGAGGAGACGGCCGCCGCCGTGAGACACGAGGCTCGAGGAGGACAGCGCCAGCGCTATCCTTTGCACCGACGAGATGATGTTGCGCATGTACTGCCGTGCCATGGCCGCGACGCTGTCTTGCATGTGACTCTCGAAGGCGAACTGAAACACAATTGTCATCACAGCCTTCGAGTTAACGCCAGTACCACCAGTTATCCTGCTTCTGGGTGTTCCGGCCTCAAGGGTGGACGCAAGGTCCAGTGTGCAGCTTGGACTAGACGTGTCCTGTTATGCAGGGAGAGAGGATTAAGTTTGACTTCTTTGGTGGATTCAAGTTGAAATGATATCTCATGTTTGGGTGGAAAACTGGAATATATACTTACGAGAGGAGAATCAATCGGAATGATGCGGAAACCAGAAGGCAGCAGTGGAGAATCATCACTGAAAGATGCGTCTATGGGTGCGAAGATAAGTTCTGAACAAGAGCCTATGGTGTTCTCGTCTACTCCGTTGTACATCTGCCATTTCAATCCAGAGCACAAATATTACAAAGGAGACAAAAGACTTTTCAAAAGCTCAGTTTAGCAATATGATGAAATATGTGGATCAGGTTCGGTTCGGTTCGGTTCGGTAGCGAAATAAACTTATTAAATGTGTGAAAATGACACTAACAAGCAAGCAAAAGTTACCTGCAACAGGAAAAGATCTTGGTAGTTACTAGCGTTTCCTATCTTGATAACTTCCAAGAACTGAAAATAAGAAAACTGCGAAATTAAAACATCGGGCACAAGGACACAGGGCAGGGTTTTTAAAATTCTTAGGAAATCATGAGCTTACTTCTTCAGGGTAAAACGTGTGTGCTAAAGGTAGTATAACCTGACCACTAAATCCCCCAAGATGGGACATAGGTAAGTTGCAGAAATTGGGTTTCAGCGCGGAAGCAAAGAATGCATCTAAACTGCTGTCAGCCCACTGTGATCGGTGCTCCCGCATAAACCGCAGGAGAGATGGTGCAGAGACATCCTACAGTCATTAGCAGAGTCAATGTTAAAAAAGGAAATTTTGATTAAAAAAGATACATGGAGTGTGTCATGAAACTAACCTGCAACAGCATCGACGACTTCACACAAAGAACACCAGTATTAACTATGGGTAGTCCATCATTGAATGCTGTGTTACAACCAATCACTTTACTCGGGGATGAATTAACAGAGATAGAAACATCATCTACGCCATCGCTCTCAATCACAGACCATCCATCATCAGCAAGTCCACTCAGAGTTTCATTGAAACCTCTGAAAAGAGATTGGATTCAATTACACTTTGTACTGAAACAGATTCTTGACAAGGAGCACCTACTATCTGTTTGTGCTTTTAGGATCCCAACCTGGTGAGCTTTTGGCTCAGAGCCCGCAGGGCTGCAGGCTGTCTGCCCCATCCAGTGATTACAGAATTAGTATCTTCGTGAGCAACCTGCCTGAGATAGTGCAAGGCCTGGATTTGCAAAATTGAATTATTCAATTATGAGGTTTATCAGTTTATGCCTATAAAAGAGGTACTATCAAGAGCAATGAGAAAAAGAGTTCGTGTTCCTGTACCGCCATCGACATCTTTTGTGCAACAATGGCTGAGGATTCATACAGCGGCCTCACAACTTCAGGCACGCTCCAAGGCTGTAACATAAGCACAGAGTAGCTTAGTATTTTTGCTATAGATGGACTATAAGGTGAAGCAATTTTGTCATTTGCTGCTGAATTTTTATTACCTCCAGGTCCAAATGGTCAACGATGTGAATCACACTACCTCCACCATCACTGGGCCGGATCAAGAACCCGCTGGGAAGCATCTCACCCCTGATAAAAGGCTGCACAAGGGGCATGCTTGGGCCTCCTTGTTTGCTACTGAGTGATCTTTCACATACCTTAAGAGCAAGAGACAGTCAAGCAGCTGACACATAAATACACTATGATACTAAATAGGCACGAATGATTAGCGACTCACCACTAGACTTCCATCGTCAAGAATGGAAGTGTACCGCATCAACCAGAAGTCACGAGCTGGCGCTAATGTTGTCGGAGGATATAGCTAGAAAAAAGAATCTCAAGTTCATGATATGGCATCACCTAAGAGGTGTCGTATACAGTTAACGAAGCAGTTCCTACCTGCATGTAGAGCAGCTCAATCGTGCCATTGGTGCCTGCAGGTAGCACATTAACTACCTCCATAGACCGGCAATCGCGCAGCCACAATGGCCGGTCCTTGAGGATTTCAGCAACCTGAGTTGACACAGATGAAGGAATGCTCTTCAAGATTCTTTAAATTAGAAGTTAGAAGGAGATGTAGTAAAGTAAGAGAAAGGAGCTTACTTTAGCAGGCTCCATGCCTACAAGGCCGCAAGCTCGCGCAGCGACACCGGCGCAACCATGCGAGATGGCAATGATTCCAATGGAATCCGGACCAGGCTGCATAAGACCAAGAAAGGTTGAGCACACCATGCAAGAATCAGTTCATCATTGAGAAGGAGGAAATGAGAATTGGGTGGAAAGAGACCTTCATCCCAGGCATTTGGACCCAATCGACGGCGGTTCCGGTGGCCTTGGACAGAAACTCCGTCAGTGTCTCCTCGGCAATAGACATCAGTCTGCATGACCAGAGTGCTAAAAAAATTATACTCTACATATTGTGCACAGACTAGCTATAGGACAAGAAAAGCAATAAAGAACATGCCAAATTAAGGACTGAATGTATACTAGGATGTTGATGGCAGACAGGCAGGACTACGTACCCAGCAGGGCTTGCGTCGCGCGGCGGAGGCTGCTGTGTCGGCGCCACGACGACGTTCTGCTGGCCGCTGGTGACGACCGACTCGCAGCTGGTGTCCGTTGTCGCCAGTCCCGCCTGCAACGGCAAGAGAGGAGGACGAAAACTAGTGTGAGCTTGCAACCGCAGGGAACTCATCATTATTTTGTAGAAGGAGACGGAGACCGAAGAAGAAGAACGTACGCTTTGGGTCTGCTGGCGGTAGTAGCCGTTCTCGTAGACGAGGTGGGAGACCTGCTTCTGGAGGCGGTCGTTCTCCTCCATGAGCAGCTTGTTCATGGCCGCCAGCTTCCGGTTGAGCGACTGCAGCCGGCCCGACTCCTTGCGCTGCTTCTCCCGGCACCGCCGGTTCTGGAACCAGACTTTGATCTGCTTGGGGTCGACGTTGGCGAGCACGGCGCACTCCCTGACGAGCTGCTGCCGCCGCAGCGAGCTCGGCTTGGGGCACTCGTAGTAGAGCCGCTCCAGCGCCTCCACCTGCTCCGGCGTGTACCGCACGTACTTGCTCGCGTCCATCGCCGCCTCCCGCGCCTCCCTCGCCGTCACCATCTACTCGTTTCAGCTGAGCTGACTCGCTCAACCAGCTAGCAAGAACTGAGGTGTCAGCAGGTGGAGTGCAGTGGAGTGAAGAAGATCGAGAGGAGCTAGCAAGTGGGTTAGCATGGGGAAGGTGGTAGGGGACGAGAGTCCATGGCCGGAGCGCCGGTGCCGGTTTCTTTCCTCTAATGGCCGGGCATCGGCGAGCACAAGGCGGGCCGTGCTTTTTTGGTTTACGAGCTACGTTGTCCCTTCGATCTTCTTTAAAGAAGAAGGAAAAATTAAACTCGATCGCGCGGACCAACCGCGCGCGCGTGCTATTAAATTTGGAAAAGGAAACTTCCGTGCCAACACCTCCAACCCAATTCAGGCATGCACCACCAACAACAACAGTAAATCGATTTGCGACTCAGGAACTTCACACTCGTTTGATCTGCAAGAATTTTGTGGAAATGTAAATTCAAGTCCCATATACAGAATTTGACAACATTTGCAGCCCAGGATTTTTTCACATATTTTTCAAGAATTTTGCGGACATTAATAGTCAAGTCACATAGAATTTAGAGAAATATTTCATTTCCCAAATAGTCCTAGATTCACGAGTTGTCGGAATTTTAATGGATGTAAATTCCCAGTTAAGAGTCAGTATGATGGTTTACGTAACACTGGGCCGAATCGGCCGATACTAGTTTACGCAAATAATTGTGAAAGCTTTCTGCTGCACATGCTTTAGCAGATTCGAAGCTTTAATTTATCTTTTCCTTTAATCTATATTTCTTCTACCGGTAGAATACAAGGTGTATCTTTTTCCCTCTTTGCGCGGCACGCACAGAGATATAGAAAAACTAAAAAAAATAGCAGCAGTGGTTAAAGGAATCTCTTTTCCTTTATCTTTCCTGCTCTCCTTTTAATAATTTTTGCTTGCAAGCGCTGTACTCAAGAGACATTCCCCCTGCCCCAGGGCGTGAGCTCTCGATCCCCGAAATCAGCACACGGATATTCCTCATGGATTTGCGTAAATTCGCTGTATAATATGGCCCCTTGCACACGCACACGGCACAATCACTCCCTGATCTCTCCTCTACAGAAGCACTCAACTGCTCTACAAGACAAAGCTTTCGTTCATTGTAATGTCCAGAATTTAATCTAATTTTCTTTAGCATCCAAGAAATATAGATCTGTATATAGGTTATCTTATTGGTACGTGGTTTAATGGTTTATACCTCGGTTGTTTGATATTGCAATTTCTCGAGACAGAAGACGATACAGTAAACTATCGAAGTGCCTGACGAGAACCAGAGAATTTTTCTCGAGAATAGAGACGGAGGCAGAGTTTGATCATCGAACGGCACGAGGAAGAGTCAGAGTGTGGGGTTAAAATACAAGGGGTCGGGTTGTGTGTGTGTGTGCAAAACGCAGAAGACCCGGAGAGAAAGCGGATTTTTCTCGGCATTTGGAGCCAGATTAAAGGTGTCGATATGCATCTTGGACTCCGATAAGCCCCATACAGATTCGGTATCAGCAACGCAACGGCGTCGGTAAGAAAACTAGAAATTCGGCCAGGCTTTTCCTTTCTTTCCCATGCTTCTTTTACCGCTTCTTTTTCACTGTTTTGCTTTGCTGGGCATGTTACTGCTTGCTTTTGTTTCCTGGACGGAGAGTTCGTCCCAAAGAGATCTCTTTTGCCTCTTCACAAGGCTTTAGAGTTCAGTCAAAGATCAAACACTTGGGCATGTAGATTCCCAGCGAAAAAGCTTGGACATACATATTCAAAACGCACTAATTTGTGGAAATTCAGAAATATCAGTATGCTTCTTACTTATGTCCCAAAAGGATTCTGGCCATTTCAGGGCTGTTTTGGGTACACAGAAAATAGATGTTTTGTTCCCATATTCCAGGTGGGTCTACCATGAATTTGGAGAACTTAATGAGTACAATTTCTTGTACAGATTTTGTAGGAGTGTCTTTCTCCTGATCCCTAAAGTACACTGGAGCAGCTTAGCTACTTAAGGAGCCTATGCAGATGCAGTATCTTTGTATAAAAATGTACAGCTAGTATAGACCACAAATAATTCCATTCCACAAGGTCACAGGTGATTCCATCTATGGTCAATTTCTCTAGTCTAACCATGGCCAGTTTGAAATACTGGGAATCGAAATAAGACGCAATTGCATTAGAATAGAAACCAGAGCATTGTCCTCGAAAGGTATTTAGACGCTCCAAAGAGCACAAATATTGCTTCCATGAGATATAGCCTAGCATTTCTAATTCCTCGTCTTATTTGCATGGATTGACCTACTTCATAAATATTTTGTACGAAATGTGCAATCAGAAGTGCCTAGAATGTAGCAGTACATGTTATGTTGAATCCAATAGAATGGGCATTACCCGTTAGTTTTGCTTTCCATCTGCATCACGCAGCAATGATATCGTATTAATTCAGGTAACCGGAAAGGGGGGCTGCAAGCTATCGGCTTGACAGCTGCAAGCCAACCCACTATTGAGTACTGGTCCACATGGCACTTGTCAAGACCACACTTCCTCTCATATCAAAACTCAAAAAGGAGATACTCCATGTTTTCTTTCCCACTCCAAGTAGAAGAGATACTCTGTGCATAACATATGAAAATGATTTTTTTACACTAAAAACAGCCAAAGCTAAAAAGCTAGAGCTTGTCCTATCCCCACTACCAACCACTAACCTGGGTCTGACGTGTCATGGCCTGGATATGCACACCTTTTGTGTTATTCTAAGCTAATCACCCATCCATGGACCCTGGTCCTCCCCAGATTTGCAAACTATTATTATCTGCTGATCTTATCAACCCGTTCCCCCTTCTTTTGAACACCCAGCAAACTTATTCTAACCCTGCCACCAATCTCTCCTTTTACTGGGCAGTCAGCTTTTGTTAACAATACCACCAAAATCCCACTTTTCCTCCACTTGATAATGCTGGTGGCCAAATGCAATGCTTTGAGTTTTATATAATGTTGGATCAAGATTTTATCAAGAAGCACTAAGCGCATTTTAAAGATGCAATTCACAAGGAAAAGCATCAGGCACATGGCACATAATGGAAAACGGAGGACACAGGAGGACCTACCGTGCTGGCCATTACGCTTGGAAATGGTGCCGAGATCCGAACAAATTCCGAGACACGCTGCTCCATGGAAACGATTCGTGTCTGGATTGACCACTACTGCAGTGCAAGGCATAGTCGGGAAATCATTACAAGATCTCTACAGGACGGTAACATTCCAGAATTCAAGAAGTGACAGATGGTAGTGAGATACGAAACATATTTGTGGCAACAAAGCATACTGGCCATGGATTGGATGGGTGCAGCAACCAAACCCATCGAATAAAACAAGCTTGAAGATACCGCTACTGGGGTGATCGCTTCCACACAGCTGTCCGGTCAATTTTCCTGAATTGGCACCTTCAATTTTGAGACACCTGGGATAGATGATGGATCCTACGACAGGATGCATTCGATTAAATATGTTCACTAGACGGTGAATTGAAAAGGAGAGTGAAAATTATCTCTGGCCGACTTACAACTAGGTAGATAGGTATTCAATCAGTCGCCTGTCAAGATCAAAGTGCTGGCAGAGAAGCTTCTGCAAGAAAGATATTGGCATAACTATATCAGACATCCCTCACAAAAGCAATACCACATAGTTGGACCTCATCATTAGCGCTTGATATAGTCGAATTTCACAATACAGCCATTGAGGAGGACAGTATAACTAACTGAAGTTTCAGGAGTTCTATCATTGGTGCAGCTTTCTCGGTGTTTATCGTCTCATTAATCAGTGCTCTGACTGAGGTACAATGCCAGATACCATCCCAGATGTTTCATCTGAACTAAACGAAACGGAATTTGGTGTCATATTGGATTCATATTGCCGAGCACTTCTTTTAGGTAGGTCATATTCCAATACCACCTTCGCTACATTAAACCTCAACTGTTTTTTTCTTTTCCTTTGAGGACACAGGTCATCTGTTTCCCGTTATTGGAATAACCAGTTTATCTAAGAATGAACCTCTTTATACAAAATATGCATGGTCCTTAATTCTTAATACCAGTTCCTGATTTTTTTATGCCTAAAAATAGGGTGTTTTCAACTAATCGTCTAGTTGTGTAACTTGAACAACATATTGATTCTCCTGCTACAGGATGGGTTGATCAAACTGGTAATACTGAAAGGTGTTGTAAAATCATATTACTGCAGAAAAAGAAGATAAGCCAGTGGTAGAAATAAACCTTAGAAACTTTTGGCACGAATACTTTTGTTGCATTTCCAATTTCTGGGAACCGAGCAACTTCAGTCGCCTTATCAAACAGTATATATGTGGGAAGATGATCTGTTCAAAGAATTTTAACTGAGTGAATGTAACCTATGTAAGACTGAAATGTAGGCTATCCAAACCCAGTAGAGGAGGGCATAACGGATGGAGAAATGAAACACAAACTTATCCAACATGGATATTCCAAACCTCGGTGCAGCATTTGGGAAATGCCCGAGATCAACTATTCCAAAAGAAATGTTCTTGTTGGAGTATCTACATTAAAAGAATCCTGAGACTATGAGCATCCAATATATAGAAAGTACAACCCATATTGTACTCAGAAAAAACGAAAGTCAGAAAGTATTTGACAGAATTAAAATAAAAATGCTGATATTGACCGGGAAAACATTAGCTCATTAGTCAGTAAAGTAATGTATTTCAGAAGCAAAGTAAGATGGGATGAGGCTGCAAAGAAGAAGAAAAATTACAGGAAAACCCCATGATTCCAGCTAAGACTCAACCTCTCAGAATGGTAATGCCAAGCGCCTAATCATAATAGTTAACGGGTGCAGATTACTGCAAAGGGTCGTATATAATGATATAAACAGGCAATTTTGTTGGATGATTTTTGTATAAATATGCAACTTTAAAGTGCATCAACCCGACAAAGGAGTAAGAAGCCCGAAGATATACTTACATGTAAGAAAGTTCAGGCATAACGCTGCTTGCTTGTATACAGTTCGCTAAAAAGGAGGTACGGAACTCAACCTGTTAAAATTAGAATATCAAAATGAGCAACAAGCAAATTTTGTTTACAGCCCTACTCATTTTAGGCACAGACATATAATATGTGACAGAGATATATTTTGCTACAAGCAGTCAAGTACGGCACAAGTTTGGGAAAAAAAAAAAGGAAGCAGCAAACAAAAGTTTGCTGGTGACAGAAAAAGGAGGAAACAATGACAAAATATGTAAACGAAATTACCAGACAAAACCGTGTTTTTGGATCTTCAGTTAGCATGGTTTCCAGTTGCAACGGAGTCAGATGGTTTGAATGACCTAAAAAATGAACATCTTATCCTCAACTTAAGAGCAGACTGCACTGATGTTTAAAACTACAGAGAAAATAATGTATTTTTAATAAATAGGAGAAAGATGATCATGTTAACTACTATTACCTCAGAACAGATATGATTCAACAACATCATATTTCTTGCACTTGCATATATGTACAAGTGGTACTAATAGAAAAGAGTACTACTCACAAATAGTAAGATGAACAAAAATTGTTGAACTAGAAACCAATATGTGAACATAACGTATTCAATTTGAAGGTTTTAACTAACGATTTTGAATCGGCTTGTAATTTTATGTCAAGCAGTCCCAGGTTAGCAATACTGGTAATCCCCAGTTATCTCACATTTAGAAAGATTCAGGTTACTAATTTCAGAATGAGGCCCTCTAGCCCAAGTGGGGAACAAGTCTAACCAATTCTAGAGTAAAAACAACTTGAAGAGCACAAACGGACAAGTCTGGTTTGCCTTCAATCTAGAGCATAATGTCCATTCAGAACACCGCAAACTTTGGATGTCCAGCAGGGTATTACTATCGCCTACTTAGCTATAATGAGTGCAGTTCAACGTCACAGACTCCAGCCTACGAGACAGCTGGGAATAGAAATGACACATTCAACTATTCTCTAATTAACCATTTGCAACGTCTCCCTCTTTTATTAGTCTCATTGTTTCAGAACTCTATTAGCAGCAATTTCACCGTTCGCTACAAGATGATTACCAAGTACGTAATATATAACTAGTGTGTCCTATATTGGATATATATCTCCATGGCAGTATCACCGTGTTCACAACTATGACAAGCAAAATAGGTAATGGAATACATCGATTAGTTACTTCAATCAAGAAGCGGAATAGCAATTAGTGGCGTGAGACATACAAATACCAACTGAAAGTATATCATAGTACAATTTTAGGAATACAGTTCAACTGCTAGAGAATTACTACATATAAACATATTAACGTGACAAGACCAGGGTGCATACCTAAACCATCATAAGGGGGTTGTTGAGCTACAGCATATATAACTGCAGAAGAAAAATACATATAAGCAATGGTGATGAAAAATTCTAAAGAAAACTTGGGAAAAAAGGTGAAAACTGAAACAGTCCGATTCACATGGACATTGCATCCAAGGAGTATCTCAAATTAGTGTGCATTCATGGTCATACTTGTAGTTCTTCCACATGTTTTATAGGAATTTGACATGCAAATTTCTTCTTATCTGAAACTCTGATAGTGCTCATTCTGCAGTTCATGTTTTGTTGGATTCAGATCATGTTCATGAAATGCTGCTTTTCCACTGTATATTAGGTTGGCATAAATATTTTTCCATTGGCTAAGATAACTAGTAAGGTGTATTTATCAGCCGCTTAGCTAGATTGAAATAACATTCGTATCCTTGTCCTGCATGCCAAAATTGTCTGTTTCTTAGACTGAAGCCTTGATCAGCAAACACCTATCTGTTATGCACTGAAGATGCTGGAGAAATGATGTACCAGATTATAAATGAGCTAATGTTTAATACTTGCAATTGTTGGATTGTTGAGTTAAGTGGCTACATTGTGGCGGATTTGTTCCTGAAAGATTTCTCAACATTTCCTATCCAAGCACCAAGTGTATTACATATTGAGTGTCAGTTAATATGAGCTTTAGCTCAAGTCCTTAGAAAATTATCCCCTGCTTAGCTTGGAGGACCATAAGGTTGGCACATCTCAGTTGGGATCATATTTGCTAGGAAAATGGAACAACTTGCTCAGTCTGCTTGCTCATGCTTGTGAAGAAGCTTGATATACTCCTGGCAACACGCTCCCAGACCCAGCAAGATCCTCATTGACTGGATACTGTGTGGCAATGCTGTTTTCATGCATATTTAGCATGATAGCTTGTTTTCGCAGTCACAGCAGTACAATATGCAGTGTCTTATTTTGTTGTATGAACCGTTATGCTAGGCATAGTAGCAGACACAGTGATACTGCCAAGTAGAGACATCTGATATGGGACAACCTGGTTGTTGGATTACCTACTTGCAACTCTAAACTTTCATGATATCAGTCCATAGGCTTCTTAATATTCTGATTTTAGGTCCAAGATGTTTTCAATTAATGTTGGAAATCTCGATGCATATATTTTCTAGCAGCAGTATAAATAAAACTCAAGGATGACCAAAAGCATACCAACAAATCCCAGCAAGTAGCAGATGGTCAACCTATAATCAATAACAAAAGTAACTGCCAACAACAGGCCCTACAAAGCAAAGGAGGAACATTAGAAGAGTTATCATACTCGCTGTAGTAATGAACAACAACGATTTCTTGAACCTGTGTTCAACATTCCCACACACTAAAAAAAGAAATCATGCTAACTCTTTCATAGGTCAATGAATCACAAAACAAGTTAAGAAAACAATTTCATATCAACACACCTTTGCATACAGCAATGAATCAGCGATGAATGTTTCCCAGTTTTCCTCTTTCACAATCTGCTAAGCAAAAAATAAATCTTCAGGAGCCGCTACATATGACTCATTTTCCAATACAAATCACCGAGGTACATCTCATGAATGTTCAGTTTCCTCTTTACAAAATCTGCTAACTCTGACCTAGTTTGATTGGGAAAATGGGAAGTCGGAAACATCTTCAGAGGGTGCATTTGACTATTATCAATCGACAAGATAATGTGCTTCTGCTTTTCCATACATGTTACTGGGGGTGCATTTCACTATTTGAGGGCTCAAAAGATATCCCTCTCCCATTATCCACTTTGTAGAAAACTTACACATTTTTTGGTTGATCTTACCAGTTACCACACAGTAAGTTATGTGACCTGCTAGTTCACGTGAGTTGTGGCCTAACTGATCCAAAATGTGAAGCTTCAAAACCGAAATAACAGTGATTACTGAGCATCATATCGCGTAATGGATCTAAGCTCATATTCGCATCACCCGGAAATTGCACATTTCCAGCTCTCTTTCTCACGAAACGCGGTACTCTAACCAATCTAATTACAAATCACAGTACAGTACAGTACAGAGGAACATTTACTCAGAAACACTACTAGTCGACACTAAACTGCGTACCTTCACGGTGAAGAGCACCAGGAACGCGAGCACCGCCTGGATCTCCTGCAGAAACACAGACACAAACACCGATCCGCGTGAGCCAAAACAGTTCAAGCACCGGAGGAGAGTCGCGATCTGGATCTAAATGCGTAGACCACGGGATCTCACCCTTCGGATGAGGCGGGCGTGGAGCTCGCCGTCGTCCTCGGCCGAGGGCGCCGTGGTGCGGGCCGCGAAGTAGGAGAAGAAGGCGAGGAGGTGGAGGAAGTAGAAGGGCTCGGAGATGGCCAGGTCGAGCCACGGGAACGGGTGGCCCCGCCTGCTCGCGCCGCCGCTCGACGCCGGCGCCGACGCCTCCGTCGCCGTCGCCACCTCCATTCTACTGTTCATCACGCTGTTTTTTTTTTCGGGTTTGAACTTTCTGACCCGAAAGATGATTTACGCCTTCGAAGCAGACCCCTCGGACAATTTCAGCTTTACAGCTTTGGTACGCTGACAGGTGCGTCCGGTTGCCAGGCCGTGAGAGTCCATCGTCGTTTTACACTCGACGTTTCCAGAAATTGATTTTGGCTCCGAGATCCACGATTTTATAAAAATCAAAAATAATATTAAAAGTTTCAGAAAAAATGAAAAAAAATGCACTTCACAATAATATATAGTACTCCGGAGTATAAGAGCATCTCCAGTCGGGGCGCCCAAATGGGCGCCCAAATGGCCGCCCAAAGGCCTTCCGGACAAACCCTTTGGACGCTGTCCGGAAGGCCTGGCGTATTTGGGCGTCGTCGCTCCCCACTCGCGCCGCCTAAAGGTGCCGCACAATTGTTTTTTCTAACATGAATTCAAATATTTTAAAGTCGGCAATCGAAAAGACATAAATATTTAATTGTTCAAACACAAAAAAAAGTTTTACACATTATCGGAAAATAAAATGGGAGCTCAAACATCTTCCTCTTCCTGGGGTGCCACCGCCATGCCCCGTCGCGCCCACAAATGGTTCGCTAGATCAGCTTGGATTATGAGTAGTTTCATCACGAATTTCCAAATGCATTGACAGATAATCAGCAAAATCTGTCGGCACGTTGAAAGACACGTTCGTTGGGAACCCCAAGAGAAAGGTATGATGAGTACATCAGCAAGTTTTCCCACAGGAAGAAACCAATGTTTAATCGGACCAGTAGGAGATCAGAGTCACTTCTGAAGGTTGTTGGTGAAGGAGTGTAGTGCGGCGCAACACCAGGGATTCCGGTGCCAACGTGGAACCTGCACAACACAATCAAACTATTTTGTCCCAACTTAACAGTGAGATTGTCAATCTCACCGGCTTGCTGAAAACAAAGGATTAGGCGTATAGTGTGGAAAATGATGTTTTGCTTGCAGAGAATGAAAAAGAACAATGATTGCAGTAGGTTGTATTTCAGATGTAAAAGAATGGACCGGGGTCCACAGTTCACCAGTGGTGTCTCTCCATAATAAAATACTAACATGCTGGGTAAACAAATTACAACTGGACAAATGACAAAATAGAGATGTGCATAACAATGCATATACAAGTCATGATGATCACTATAAGATTTACTTGGGCATTAAGACAAAGTACACAGACCGCTATCCAGTATACATCTGTGCCTAAATAGTCCACCTTCAGGTTAGCATCTGCACCCCTTCCAGTATTAAGTTGCAAGCAACAGACAATTGCATTAAGTATGGTGCATAATGTAAATAATACAAATATCTTTGGACAAAGCATTGCTGTTTTACCCCTAGTAGCAACAGCGCATCCTCAACCTTAGAACTTTCTGTCACTGTCCCAGATTAAATGGAGGCATGAACCCACTATTTAGTATAAATACTCCCTCTTGGAGTTACAAGCATAAACTTGGCCAGAGCCTACACTAATAACGGAGAGCATGCAAGATCATAAACAACATATATATGATAGATCAACAATCAACTTGACATAGTATTCAATATTTATCGGATCCTAGCAAACACAACATGTAGCATTACAATAAGATGATCTTGATCATGATAGGCAGCTCACAAGATCTAAACATGATGGCACAAGAGGAGAAAACAACCATCTAGCTACTGCTATGGACCCATAGTCCAAAGATGAACTACTCACACATCACTCCGGAGGCAGGCATGGCGATGTAGAGCCCTCCGGTGATGATTACCCTCTCCGGCAGGGTGTCGGGAAGAGTTTCAGAACCCTCCCGAGTTAGGGTTGATGGCGGCGGCGGCAGCGGATGTTTTCTGGAAATATGGCTCGGGTGTTTAGGGTTTTCGCCTCGGGGGGAATAAATAGGCGAAGGTGCGACGTCGGTGGAGGCCCGAGGCTCGCTCCCCACATGGCGGCGCGGCGGGGGGGGCCCACCCGCACCATGGGGTAGGGACGGCGCCTCGGTGCCCCCCTTCGTCTCTCCTTCAGACTCCGTGAATGTGTCGGAAAAATAGGAACGTTGCAATTTGTTTCGTCCAATTCCGAGGATATTTGCAGAACAGCTTTTCTGAAACCAAAAACAGCAGAAAACAGGAACTGGCACTGTGGCATCTTGTTAATAGGTTAGTCCCAGAAAATGCATAAAAATGCCATGAAGTGTGAATAAAACATGTAGCAATTGGTACAATATAAGCATGGAACATAAGAAATTATAGATACGTTGGAGACGTATCAACATCCTTCCCGACACTCTCTTGCTCACTTGCGAAATTACAAGCTTTGTTTCCCCGAGGATTGGTGATGCTCTTCACAAATGTTGCCCACCTTGGATAGATGTCGTCGGCTTCAACTAGCATCGCGAACACAGGAGAGCGCTACAACACATTGATATCGTTGTTTGATCCTGCCATGCCGAAGAATGTGTAACAAATCCATAGATCATGATCGGCCACAGCTTCAAGAACCGCACTGCAGTATCCTTTGTGGCCTCCTTTGTACAATCCTTGCCAACCAAAAGGGCAGTCCTTCCAGCTCCAATGCATGCAGTCTATGCTTCCAAGCATCCCAGGCCATCCTCTTGCAGCATTCTGTTCCAGGATCCGGGTTGTTTCTTCTTCATTTGGTCCTCTCAAATACTGTGGGCCAAACTCACCAACCACCGCCCTGCAGAACTTGTACATCGACTTGATAATTGTCGACTCTGACATCCGTAGATACTCATCTACAGCATCAGCAGGTGCTTCATATGCAAGCATTCTTATGGCTGCAGTGCATTTCTGGAGTGAAGAGAAACCAATAGTTCCCACGACGTCCTTCTTTAATTTTGAACCATGGATCATACGACCTCACACCTTGCACGATCAGGTTGAACAATCCACGGTTCATCCGAAAGCGTCGACAAAAATCCTTGGCGGTAGAAACAGGAACGTCCGCAAAGTAGTCAGAGCCTAACATGCAGTGGCCTTCCATTCTCTGCCTCGGCTTGCTCTTCCTCCTTCCGAACGCCGAGCCTCCTCGTTTTGGTGCGGCATTGGCGTCCTCGACGGCTTGAAGTTGGAGAAGACATGTGAGAATCGCTATGTTCTCATCTTCCTCCTCGGCAATGGCGGCTTCTTCTTCCAACATCATCACGGCCATCATCTCATCGTCGCTGTCCATCTGCACATGACGGCACGTTTGTAAACAATGGTGCCGGCTGGAGTCGTCGGAGCCGGCGGATTCAATTATTTACAAAACCAGGCGTACCAGTAATTTCGCCGAACACCTTCCAGGCGGGGTGGAGAGGAGAGTCCGTCGGTACCGTCTCGAGTCGTCGAACTGCCGGCGGCGCGGCCAAGAAACAAGGTGCGGCGAGGAGAGAGGGAAAATCAAACAGCGGCGCCGGCGTCTAGTCGGGGGAGGCAGCGGCCGGGCGGCGGTCGTTCCAGATCATGGAGACGGCAACGAGGAGAAGTGGGAGGGCGACAAGGAGAAAACAACGAGTCTTTGTGGCCGTGTCTCACTGTCAGGCGTGCCCACGCGTCGGAGGCGACCGTTTCGTAGTGTCCGGTGCCGCCTCAAGCCTCCCCAAGCTGAGGGCATGGGCTGGGCGTGCCGAACATAAAACTGGGCCGCGCCGGACCGAAAACAGATTTGGGCGGCGCGAGTGGGGAGAAAAAAGTGTCCGGCACGCCCCAAAGGCCTTTGGGCAGCCATTTGGGCGCCCCGACTGGAGATGCTCTAAGCGTGCAAAAGGGCTACTGGAGTATAAGCGTGTGAAAGGACAACGATGTCGCCTAGAGGGGGTGAATAGACGGTTTAAAATTTTTCCGGTTTAGGCTTGATAATTGCGGAATAAAACTATGTGTTTAAATAAACAAGCCGACAACCTAAACGAACTAGGCTCACCTATGTGCACCAACAACTTATGCTAAGCAAGACAAACAACAAGGCGATAGCTATAGAATACTTCAAGCACGAAGGCTATCACAATGTAAATTGCATAAGTAAAAAGCTCGGGTATAGAAATAACCGAGGCACGCGGAGACGAGGATGTATTCCCGAGTTCCTCCTTGTTAAGGGAGTACGTCTCGTTGGAGAGGTGTGAACCGACAAAACGGTTCAACAACCACAAAGGTTTCACCTTCTTCTCCGATGAACCGCACCACAAAGGCTTGGTTCACCTTACACTATCGGAATCCTTCGAGGCGGAATCCGAAGCCTTTCAACAACAATCCGGGGCACAACCCACAATGGGATTGGGGGCTCCCGAACGGCTTTCAACAACAATCCGGGGCACAACTCACAACGGGATTGGGGGCTCCCGAACGGCTACAAGTGACCGCCAAGGGTCTCAACCACCACGTGGGCGTCTAGGGTCCAAAGACCCAAGAGTAACAAGTTCACAAGCTTTCAACTTCCACAAATCCTCGTAGAGAGCACACCGATGCACCAAATGCAAAAGGCAAGATCACAAGTGCTCAAATCCTTCACTCTCAAATCCCACCAAAAGCAACTAATGCTTATGGGGCGAGAAGAGAGGAAGAACAAAGAAGAGAACCACACAAGAACTCCAAGATCTAGATCCACTAGGTTCCCCTCACTTAGAGGAGAGATGGATTGGTGGAATTGTAGATCTAGATCTCCTCTCACTTTTCCCTCAAAGATATGCAAGAATCATGGAAGGGATTGAGATGGAACAAGCTTTTCCAAGGTCAAACAATGGAGGAGAGAGAGGGAAAAACGAGTTGCCCAAGGTTGAAGAAGGGGAGGGGTATTTATAGCCCCTCCCACGAAAATAGCCGTTACGGCCAGTTATACCGGAATATCCGGCCCTCCACAAATATCCGGTGCAAATATCCGTCCTACACCAGAGAGACGCGCAACCGGGGCTCAAAAACATCTTCGAAAAGCTTTGAGGGCCGGAAAATCCGGCCCCAAGGCCCGGATAATCCTCCCCCCGGATAATCCGGTTTTCACAGAAACATATAAACGAAAACTGCAATATCTTTCTCATCCGGACTCCGATTTTGATGATCTTGGGCTCGTTGGAATCGCAAAGAAGAGCTCTCCAAGATCATGCAGAGAAATATTATAGTCCATCATGTGAGGAGGAACCAACAAGGAGAGAGTTGTACCTCTCTTAGAAAAGACAAACCGGTAAAACCTCCAACATAAAAAATGCAACAAGATATTTAAATGAAATTCGTTTTTGATGAATTAGAGCTTGGTATGGAGATGAACACAAGCTCTAAAGCCTCACATGGATAAAAGCCAAATAAGAACCAAGAAAGATGAAATGCCAAGTGTGCAAAGGTTTGAGATCTCCACAAAGATGCGATCAAGTTACTCACTTGAGAGCCCCTCTTAATAGTACGCCGTCTATCCTAAAACTCAGTCTCCCACTAACAACATGAGACCGGTAAAATAGAAAACCTATCAAGATCATACCTTTGCCTTGCGCATTCCACTTGAGCTCGATGATGACGATCTTGACTCTCTCAAGTTGGAACACCTTTCTTTATTGTGCTTGCTAGCACATACTTGATGAAGACTTCTCCAAATGCTCCCCCCATACTCCATTATGGGAGGGCCTCGCTAACTTCGTCTTCATGTCTCCTTTGCAAGCTTCAATCAAATGATATATTCCGAGATGCATCATATTGAGCTTGCGCTTCATCTTCTTCTCTTAATATGTATGATGGCTTGGGGGTAAACATGATTGTTCACTCAATCTTCTTTTCCAAGCCATACTTGTAATAAGCTCAACTCTACACATGACCATTCTTCATATAATCACTTGAATAGAGCATTGGTCATCATGTCATCTTCAAGAGTCCAACACATGAACTTCTATATTTTCCCATGGACAAGATCTATAAGAATATCTCAATGTAAACATTAGTGATTGTCATTAATTACCAAAACCATGCATGGGGGCAACCATGCACTTTCAGCGTGCAAAAGGGCTCACAATGACTCGTGACTCGATGAAAGCTTGCTACAAGCCTACAACATAGGTTTTTGTCCCTCTTTGTCATCCGTCTCAGCGGGTGGTGTCGGCTGTACACAATGGGAATTAGAACATCTCGTTTTGATGAGGTTGATGCTATAGCCTGGGCTGAGTTACGGAGCTCGCTTCCGGAGGCGTTGCCAGGAGGCCATTACCTCGTATCATGGCACTTGGCGTCTTCCGGAACCTTCTCAATAATGTGGGCTTATCGGAGTCTTTTCAGTGATCTAGTTAGGCGTTGGGCCGCTTACATGTGGAAAGCTTCTCTCCCTCTTTTTAGGTGACAACTTCTTAGGGACCGCCTCCTTTCGAGGTGGAGATCCGAAAGCGGCAAGGCCCTGTGAATGTCTTACGTCCATAATGTGTGGGATTCCCGAGATGGCAACCCACATCTTGTTCATTTGTTTTGTGACAAGGTTTTTATGGAACTTCGTCCACAAGACAATAAGACCCTACTTGGTAGGCCTTGAACCTTGGCGAGTTTCTGAAGACCCAAACAAACCAGACCAGAGGGAGGTGTCACCTCTTCTGGTCGGTATTCGTCGGAATGGGTTAGACTCTTTAGAATATCCGCAATAAAATGGTGATCAAGCGGGTGCATCGTCGGCGTGCTTCTAGCTCAATGTTTTAATTTTCTGCATTTCTTGCATCAGTCGCATCCACTATTTAGGCAGTGGCACAGGGCCCACGCCACTATGTCATTTTTGTGTATCTCCGGCATGATATTTGTTATTTTTTGTGTAGCTTATGTCGTAAAGTATTTTGCATTAAGATTTTCTACGTTTATGTCACTGGGACATGCATGACTTTTTCAGATTTTTTTAAACTTCTGTAAGAAAATAATGACGTCACACAGACAGAGTCTCACTCCTCCGATGTTTTCGTTCGATAAACCCAAAGGCCCACCACACTCGACCTTTTACTAGGGTTTCTCCTCCCCGCTCCGTCTCCGACTCGCCGGCGGCGATGAGCGCCACCAGGCCGGACCACCGGCGGCACCAGTCGCCGTTCCTGCGGGACCTCTCCCCCCCTATATCCTCCTCGTCCTTCCGCATGCCCCCGGCGTCGGTGCGCCGCGAGGCGCAAGCCTCCACCCCGCCGCCGCCTCCCCCGCTGCTCTCCCTCGACGACCTCTCCCGCCGCTCCCCCTCCCCGCCGCCCTACACCCCGAGCCCCTCGCCTCCTCCCACCCGTGGCGGCCTCTTCTCCACCCCGCTTCGCTCCAACGGATCCCCCGCACCCGCGGCGTGGTGGTCCGCGTCCAGGGAGGAGAAGGCCAGGGATGGCTCCCCGGTGGACGGCGTCGTGCATCAGCAGCAGTCCCCGCCGACGGCGTCCGGGCAGCAGCAGCAGCTCCAGGTGGCGCTTATCACGCTTCCGCCGCCCAGGGAGGTTGCGCGTCCGGAGATGCCCAGGGATTCGGTGCTCTCCACTGGACGGGTCGACGAGGAGGAATGGGTCACCGTTTTTGGGTAAGTGACCTCTTCTTCTCTTTCTGATTCAGTTGGACAAATGCACTAGATTTGTAATGTTGGATTTCATACAGTCATTCTTGTCCCGACTGTTTGGTGCTTTGTAATTATAGGTATGTTTAAGGGACTAGTAAGTGACCTAAGTCCATAAGTGTACAAATGATTGGTAATTCAGTCTTGTATGCCTATATGAATTATTTGCGGTATGATAGAGCCATGTGGTGATGCACCAATGGAATTGAGGAATTTATCGTTTTTGAAATCCAGCTGAGCTATTGAAACCATGGTTAGCTATATGAGATTAGCTGCGAACAACAGACTGGTTAAAAAATGATCATTGCCATACATTTCTCCGTACTAATGCTTAAAGCAACGCCCAAATACCCACTGATGAAGAGCTGATGCCACTAGCCTAATTGTTGGCATGTCTAAAATTTGGAGATCCATGGGCCAAAGAATGATAGCTTTTGGACAGAATACTATTAATCTACATTTTGGTGGTTCGAATTTTTGATCTGCTAACCAAATGGAAATCTGTTGATAATTGATGAAATTTGTCTTAGATTTTGTGCTGTTTGTAGTTCAAATGTTAATCCTTTTGAAATTGTACTTGACAGCTGCTTAATGAAGAATAATGCCTGACTGTATCTAATGAGGAAGTGCTACACTGGTTTTTGAACTGCATATTTGCTATTAGCTGCAATATCTGATTTGATCACTTACACTCATGCGTCTCAAATAAGTACGATCTATCGATCAAGGTTCAAAAAAGCGGAAAGCGAGCGGTGAGCCTCCGATGAGCTGAACTAAACGCTTCAGCGCGCTTAAGCGGGATTAAGCGTTTTGTACGGACTCGTACGGACGGGAAATAGGAGCTGTTTTCAGGCTATAAAACACAGCCCAATAAGGCCCAGTTTGCTTTTTGTATAAAATATAGCCTAATAAGGCCCAACAAGAAACCCTAGTACTAAAGTATCTGAACCATTCAGTCTTCACAGCCGCCTCTAGGGGTGGGCATAAAAACCGAAGACCGAAAACGAAAAGACTGAGACCGAAACCGAAATGACCGAGACCGAAAAAACCGTTAAAAGTTTGGGTAGCAAATTAGAAAAGACCGAAATTAGATCAGAAATTCGGTCATCACTTATAAATAACCCGAATAGACCGAAAGACCGATTTTATTTTATTTTGAGTGAATTACGTACGGAAGCGGCCGGATTTGTGTGCCAGCCCAGCTTATGTGTACATCTAGTCTATAGGCCAACTACTAAACCAAGTATACCATCTAGTCTCTAGTCTCAACAACTGAGTATCCCAGCCCAGCGTACTGTAAATTCTCCCGTGCGCGAGAGACTAGTCGATCGCTTCTCACTTTCCTAGTCCCGGGCGCTGATTCCACTTCTTGCGCCCTATATTTGGTCTATTTGGTCATGACCGAAGACCGGACCGAATAGACCGAAGACCGAAGAACAGAAAACCGAAAAGACCGAATTTATTACGGGTATCATTTCTGGATGACCGAAATTGTTAAAGATCGGAAAGACCGAACCGAACTAACCGAAAAGACCGAACGCCCACCCCTAGCCGCCTCCCTTCTATTCCCTCACGCCGCCTCTCTCCCTTGTCCTCTCTCTCTCTCTCCTCCTCGTCATCTCCCTAGAAATCTTGCCGGACTGGTCGAATCCTCGCCGGAGCTGCTCGCCCCTCACCGAAATCAGCCGCCACAACTCCTTTTCCACCGCCTCCAGCCTTCTCCCCTGCAGCGCTGCCTCCTTTTCTCCCCCAAAATTTTCAATCTCGTTGGCCCAGCGCCTAATGGTCCGCTCAGGCCTAATCCTGAGCGGTGAGCCTCCGATGCGCTTAATTATGCGCTTTAATCAGCCTAAGCGTCCGCTTTTTGAACCATGCTATCGATAAACAAAAAAGATTCAACTACACATTACGAAGAACAAACTATAAGGGAACAAACAAGTTTGAAGGGCACCATAACATTAACTCACAAGTAAAGCTGTATTAAAACAGAAACATGTATTTGTCTATATACAGTGTATAAGTTACCTGCCCAAGAAATGATGTTTTGCTGTGCTTGTTTGCTCATCTATGTCTCATCCAAGCACAAATAGCTACATCTGGTAGTACTCTGTGAATGTTAGAGCTTTGAGTGATGAAGTTAGGAAATTGGGAAATGAGAACCACAAGCAATCTGTCGAAAACAGTTTTATGCACTTTTAATGTAAGTTTTATTTTGAATTTTGATGCTCTACGACAAAACATCCGTGTACACCTATGCTTTGATTGATACCGTTGAGTTTCGAGCGATTTCATGAACATATCCAACCCTGGAGTGGCAGTTATAACCTTGCATCTGTTCAGGTTTCAATTTTCTTTTCGAGAAAACGCAAAAAGCTTCTGTGCTTCATTTCATTGAGAAGGTAGGTAGAGGTTCAGTACAGCAGCCTCCGAAGAGGAAGAAACCAAAAAAATTACAGCGACATTCAGTGTATGTCCCAGGTCGTCGGCAGGATCATTCTAAGGCCTAGGGCCCCTGCTCTGGACCAGAGCCCAGCGATATTCAGACACAATTCTCACTATCGTACTTAAACCATTTTTCTAACTATTTCATTTGAAGCAAATCTTATATCCAATGCATGATCAAATTTCTTGATACGTTTTGCTAGCATTCTTCAAATCCTTAGGCTTTGTGATGCTTTCCATTTTTAATAACGTTCTCTTCCTTTTTTCTGCCAGTTTTTTGCCTGGTGATACCAACTTGGTACTGCGAGAATTTGAGAAATGTGGGATAGTCTTGAGGCATGTTCCTGGTCCAAGGGATGTGAACTGGATGCATATCCTGTATCAGGTAATCATTGGTAACGTAACTGTTTGAGCATTGATAATGTACTAGATATTTATGTTTCCTATCATGTGATGAAAATATTTCTTGACAACAAGGCAGAAAATAATATGATGATGGATATTATTGCATGTGTGCTAATTGAACCTGCACTTTATCTTGGTTCAGAATTTCAGGTTCCTTTTGTTTTTGGTAGCTGTTCAACTCTTTTTACCCTTTCCTTTGATAGTCCTGAAATCCTCATGCTTCTGTTTTTGTAGGGGTAAGATTATGTAAATTGTAAGCCATGGTGTAATTGCAGAAGCAACTTGCTACATTGCCTAGGAGAAACTAGGCAGCTTTTCATCTATAGAAGAAATAGGGACCAAATTTTGGTTAAGGACAACTCGAACCTTAGTTGTGGTGTACAGCGCACCTCCCACGGTCCTACCCCACGAACTGAGCTAGGATCAGTTCCTAGTTACAGAAGCAACTAATTACACCTGTTTACTTTTACTTCTGCGTTTGATTTCAGAATACTGATAAATGAAACGAGAACTAAAAATATTTGGTGATGAAATAGTTACTGTATGCACCTACTATTCAGCATACTATATGAAGTGATGATGGTCAGAACATATTTTGATTGTCTTGTACCATTGCACAGTTCCTTGATGTGATAAACTTCGCCTACCAGTGGGACAATGCTAATGTTCTTAATTAAGTTCATATGTGTCAACAGTTCATAGATATATGAAAAATCCACTGTAGACCCCAGTTCAGCCTGTTGTTGGTTATTCGTCTGTCTCATCACTGATTTGTATTATTTTTATATGATTTAGAGCCGTCGTGATGCACAGAAAGCCCTTGCCAAACATGGTCAGCAGTTAAACAGTGTTCTTATCATTGGGGTGAAGCAAGTGGATCCATGGCAGAGACAGTATCTGAACGACAGCACCAACGAGAACTACCAAGGCAGTGTATCAGTTCCATTTCCATCCCAGGCTGTAGCTCCAAGCGGCTTTGCGACCAGAAATGCGCTTGCACCTTTGCCTAGCAATGCTATGCAAAATGGCAGCTGCAACGAGAGCAGCCGCGGTCCTTCTGGAGCCATCGCTTCACCTGCAAAATCGGTGTTGTCCAAAGTCATGGACCTAATGTTTGGTCTATAAATTATGTTGTGAAATGTAACTGGAAGAAAAAATATTGTTTGCTTTTGCTGGTGGCTAGTGATTATTCATTGCAGACATGTTTGTTTGCTGGCTTTCGACCATCGATTTTGTAAGATAGTACTATCTATGCTGCTGTATACCACCCAATTTGGTGCGGTGCGATCTAGTGTTCTGGCCTCTCTGCCGCCCAATATTGTGATTTGTAAGATGGTGCTGTCTATGCTCGTTCTGGAAACGACGTGGAGACGTCGGATCACATTGTTCTGGGATGTAGTTTCGCCAAGCAGGTCTGGCGTGCTGTGTGTCCCTGGACTCTCTCCAGGTGCCTTTGCCGGTGTCGGGCATGCTTTTCCCTACTTGGTGGCAGTCCACAAGAGCTGCCACGGCAATGATATATCACCCAATATGTGATGCAGTTCATCAGAAATATTATTGATGCAGCTTCATGGTCCTTCATTCTAACTTGGACACATTCCAGATGTAGGTGCCAAAATTTATCCAGCCTGATCGTGCCTCCTGCTAGATTTTTTTGAGAGAGCCTCCTGCTAGATTTTCTCTGTATCTTGCCGAACGAGGCCATAAAACAAAGAAAAATAGGGTCAGACCATCGCCACACATTCTTAAGTCCTCATGATTAGAATATGAAACAGTGAGGATTTGATGAATTAGAATAACTGGCAATCGATCATTACCCCTCAAAAAAAAAAAAAAAACTGGCAATCGATCATTCGTTGGCATAACATCGTTTGAGTCATTCCAGCTCACTAATTCAGCATTACTAGTAGTACTATGGTACTTAGCAGTACATGTTAGAGATAATTATGAATAATATTAACTTATCGAGTAGAAGTACACCCCAGTGGTTCCAGGTAACAATTTTAGCACGTCTATTTTGAGCAATTCAACAATAAATGAAGTACACATACATGTCGACCAAAATATTTTAGTACAATGTAAACTAAATATTTCCAAAATTGTGGGTTAGCCTAGGCTGACAAAATATGTGAAGCCCCCACGTTGCACATCTTTGCTCCCGAATAACATAAATATATAATAATGTCAACTCCAGGTACACAACAGTGAGTATTTGTTTGAATCAAACTCGTACTTGTATTATACTATTCAATTGAACTCTAAAAGTTTTGCTTGCAGATAATATTATCCAGGAGTACCTCCCGCATTATTACCAATTTGTTTGTGTCCTGGACCGGCCAAGTGTCTCACACAACTGTCTTCTTGGCCAAATACCATACGCAAAATCATTGCATTTTATACAGAAATAGGCTTGTCGTCTTGCCAACCCTGATTAATTTAAATCATGTGGAGGCAGAGAGAGCACATACTTAAAACCTTACAATATTAGTCATACTATGACACAAACATTATTATCTTCTGCACAACAATTTGGAGTCATGCAATGAAACAAACCTCCCACCCGAAGAGGCAACTTACAATCACTATATGCATCGAGCTCTTGATTAAGAAATACAGTAATGATCCATTAGGGAAGGACGAGGTGGTTTCACGTTAGTTGGCATTAGTGCCGAGCCATCTTTATCAAAGAAGGCAGTTAACGCCTGATCATAACGAGTCAATGTGTTGCAACTACAAAATATTGTTTGCAAGTTGCAACTAGTTGCACATATATAAAAGTATAAGAAAAAACAAGTGTTGTTGAAATGTCAAGTTTATTATTAGCAAAATTTTAGGACTTAGATACGTCATAATATGTTTTGAAAACGTACGAAAAAAAATCATATTTCTAAGTTTTAATAGAAATAAAAAACTCACGCGTGTATTTTTGAAATTTATAAGCTTTTGGCCTGTACACGCAATACATTCCTGATAAAATCGTCTCGTTTATGTATTGCATGGCAGGTGTAAACTTTTGTCCCACAGGAAGAGTGGAGCAGCGTTGAGACTAAGGGGTTCTCTCACACCTTCCTCAAGCATGAGAATATTGGACGACGATACGCAAACTCACTTACTCCATCACCCGCTACGCCACATCATACGTGCACGTCTTGTTTCCTGAACGAGCCAAGCGAGCTTGGCAGCTTCGAACCTATAAAGAACTCGGGTTGTTATCGGCTCCAACATGGTTTTAGCTTATATAAGGAGAAGGTCAAACTTAGCCTATCTTCGCACACACACCTCCGCCATAATTTCTCGAAAGAGACGATTTCCTCCTTGATGGAGCGACTAATTCGACTAAGACGCCTTCGTCTCGATGGCCAGCGGCAATGTCATTGCTACGCTTATCCCGACCAACATGTTTGTCTTCATTGCTTTAATGGTGGCTCATGCGCTTGTATGTTATGCAATATTAGTACTTATATGTGCTAGTTGAATACTTTGTACATGCTAGTATGTCTGATTTCTCGTATGTGATAGCATTTTTGTCGCAACATTAATCTAGATTAAATTAATTGGAAAATGCTAATTATTTCAACATATATTATGTAGAAAAACTTACTCACGTAATAAAAGGAACATATAACACAAGCTTTCTCCTTTTGGACAGGCCACTGGTGGCCATTTTGTTTTATGGTTTCTACTCACTATACATACTATACGTGTATGTTTTCTTCTTCAATTTTAAAACTTTAAAATGCAATTTTTAGTTTATATTCGTACAATGTTACCCAGGTTTGTGGAGTATTTTCCTTTATAATCACATCATGTTAACAAAAAAATACGGAGTATTCTAGAAGACGCTTCCTTTTATAAATAAAAAAATCATTTGAAGGGTCCACTCCGCCTATGTGTATAGTTGTCCTGAATTTCGGAGCCATGTGCGCTGATTTGTATATTTTTTTGTATCGCGAGAAGACTTCCATGAGCACCAACACAACCTATTGGCTGGATCAGTCATGGGTCACTAATAGTGATGGTTTTAGTAGTTATTAAATTATGCTCATGTATGCGAGTTGATTATCTCATCGTCGTAATTAACTAGATGATTTCTTTGTCGCGGATCCACAGTACAAGGATACTTAAAAGATTGATGCATTACGTGGTCATGTAGTTAGCTTGTGTGTACATATGTGCACCAGGAAATATATTCTAGTAACCATCACGATTATCTGGTACCATTCATACTTAAATGTGTGTATGTGTATTCTTAGATGAAGAAGCATATGTGCTAAGTGCAAACATTTTGTTTGCATAATTAAGTAAATAATTAATATGCAATTTCGTAAGAAACATTACATGGACAACTTTTTTTATACCTTTGTTTGATGTTAAACTTCTTAACTTATGCAAATTTCGATGGTCAAGTTATTATTTATACAAACAAATCTAGATGGATTTATACAAACGAATTCCAATGTCCCAAAGCAGCACTTCCAACTTTAGAGCATCTCCAACCGGAGTTGCTAAAATTGGCCTCCAAAGTACGACCGGACGTGTCCGCGGACACTGTCCGGGCTAACCTCAAAAAAGGTCTCCTACAACCATGACCCCCATATCCGCACCCTCAAAAGCATACTAGCCATGCAACGTACGTAAAACTAAAAGAACGTAGATCATCCGAGCTCAAATTTACGACAGACTGCATAGAAGTTCATCGATCAGAGCTCATAGTTCGGGATTACAGACAACTAGTTAACTATATAGACATATTAGCAAAAGAGGGCAAACCGGCGGCGCCGCCATCCTCTGTGCACGCCGGTCCCTTCGCCTTCATCGGCGGCGCTTCACTGCTTCGACGCCGGCCCCTTCCCCTTGGCATCACCGGAGGGGCGGTGGCGGCGCAGCAGCTTGAAGGCCGCGTACGGGTCGGCGTTGGAGGAGCCGCCGCTGTTGGAGCGAGCGGCGAGGACGGCGCGGGTCTGCTCTGCGGCGAGCCTGGCCGCGCGGTCGCTCTGGGCCACGTCCTTCTTCGACACGGCGATGGCAGCGTCGAGCGCCGCCTTGTTCTTGCCCTCCGTCTCCAGCTCACGGAACGCCTTCCCCTCCGTCTCCGGCGTGCGCATCCGCTTGGAAGACGGCGGGGTCTTCGGAAGAAGCCGCCATCCGCCGGCCCCGTCCGGCAGGATTATCCACCCAGGTGGAGCTTGGATGGGGGGGGGGGGGGGAGGGGGGCGGTGGGGGAGGGCCGGCGGAGATGAGGAGGCGCAGATCTTGGCGCCGGAGCCGATGAAGCCGCGAATGACGGCGCCGGGTGTGTCCGAGCTCGCATCGGCGCAAGCTCGGACCAGTGGCTGCATTGACCACCACTGCGCGGCGCCGGCGCGCTGGATCTGCCGCAGTCCTTCAAAGACTGCTCGCACGCGATGCGGAAGGCCTCCTCTTCCGCGTCTTCTACCGGCATCGGTGCCGCCGTGTCGCTCTCCTCCTCCGAGAGCACCCATTCGCCGGATGATGAAGACATTGCGGCGAGCGGAGGAGGTGAGGAGACTGTACGGCGAGCGGAGGAAGCGAGCGGAGGTAGGGTTTGGTCGGTGGGTGGGGTTTTTAGTGCCGGACGGAGGTGCCACGTGGCGGAAGTCAGCGACGACGGCCGGCCGTTCAGCGGCGACGGTCAGCCTCCTTTGTGGGTCCGCGGTGTCAGCGGCTAAGGGGCGGACGCGTCCGGGCACGTCTGAGCCGCCCTAAACCCGCCCCAGATATGGGCTGGGTTTTTTTTTTTGATACAGATATGGGCTGGGTTTGGGGTTGCCGGACCGCCCGGTTGTTTGGGCTGACTATGGGGGGTACGGTTGGGTGATAATTTTTGGGCCAAAAGCCGTCCGGGCTGTCCGCCCGGACGTTTGGGCAGCCTTTGGGGGAGCCGGTTGGAGATGCTCTTAGCTACCAAATAGCAAATTTCCATGTAGAAGTCGTTCACTCAAATCAGATGGATTGTCTATTTGGTAGCTAAAGTTGGAAGTGCTGCTTTGGGACATTGGAATTGACACCAGAGTCCTTACTTGTCAAGAGCATCTGCGGGAGCAAGAACACTGCAATTGTCTTCATGCTGCGGATGTGCAGCGCAGCTTGCTAGCCGCTAGTAGATCAGGGATGACGCTAAAGATGGAATAGATATGAACTGTTGGATATTGTGGTTAGACGGTCGAGATCTGTTGGGCAACTGCGACCACGCGGCACGCGGCGCGTGGAGATAATCCGGGAGAGGAGGGAATTCAGAGGACGGGCGGATCGGCGATGGCGATGCTCCGATCTTCCGTTGGCCTCGCGCTCCGGCGGTCAGCTTTCACCTCTGCGGCCTCTAGCGTCTGGAGCAACGGCACCGCTGATCTCACGCTCCGGCGGGTGCCGCCTGCTGCGGCGGCGTCTCGTTTCAGCATCAGCGGCCGCGGCAGCCCTCGATCCATCCACACTGAGGTGGGCATCTCTAATTAATTATGTTCCCGGAAAATACTTACATGTATTTCTGGGACTGTGTTTGCTCGCTTCTAGGTCACAAGATGAAACCCCATCTGCATATTTCTTGTAGATTCATCACTATTCGTCAGCTTGTCCGAGTAAAAGAGCCACCTTTTACAGTAGGAAGTACAGTATATGACTGAATGAATTTGCTTTCCCCCAACCCCTTCCTACCACGCTATTAGAACGTGTCTTAATTTTGAGCCGGTTTGAAACAATGTCAAATGGGATGGAGTGGGTCCGAACGTAAGCAGTCATACATATTCGTAGTCTGAATAATTGAGTATATCTACTTTGAAAGTCGTTCAACAAAAAGAATATTTTCCCTCACCTTTGTAAGTTCTTGTATCTGTGTACCCTGTAAATTATTCCATACATGACCTGTTTGACTTTGAAAGTAATCTTGTTATGTCCATACATGTCTTTAACGGTAACCTGTGAAGAACAATCTTAATCACATTGGTATAATGATCTCCAAATTTAGAATTTATTTGTTACTCGTCACTTGATTGTAGTTTTTTTCTTCCTTGTTGGTTTGTGTATAGGTGTCTCTCTCTGAAGACCCAAGTACAATTTAAGCTCTTGGTTAGTCTTTTTAGGCCTTTTCCTACTAAATTTCTCTGTTTTAAATAGCCGGCTATCACCCGGCTATAGCCTTGTGAGAGGCTCGACGATATAGATTAGGCCTTCGTAGGCTAAAAAGGTAATAGCCGCTAATAGCCCGGCTATGAGAATTTAGCCCCAATTTAGCCCCTTAGCGGCTATATTCCCGCTCAGGGATCAAAAAATTTGGACCAAAATTTGTCCCGCTCGGGCCAAATTTGTCCTGCTCAACCCATTTTTGCACTCAAATATCAACCCTAGCCCTAAATTCTTCTCATTCTCTCCTCTATCTCCCGAAAATAGAATCAGGAGGGGCGGCGGCCATGACGGCGGGTCAACCTCGCACTCCCGGTTAGAATGTTTCTACTTAATGTTGTTATATGTGGACAAAACTGTGTCAACAACTTCTAATATATTATACATATGTGAATTATTGCTATATACGCTGCTCAAACATTATTATTTTCCATTATTTAGCAAAACGGCTATAAGGTCATAGCCGCGCTATAGCCGGTTATAGCCTTTCGTAGCTTCTGAAATCGCCGGGGCTAAACACAATAGCCCACTATTTTAAATAGAGCTAAATTTGCATGCTAAGCTGTCCATCTACTTCGCGGTGTTAAAAATAATCTGTCTTCTTTTTTTCTCATGACAAATTGTTATTTCGTGGGATACAATTTAGTGGATAGTCTTGGTATGGATGAAATTAATCTTGTTAGCTATCATTGGAGTAATGTTATTTTAAGGTTTGCTTGGTGTTAAGTAAAGGCATAAGACGATGAAGTTTAATTGTTGCATGGCTGCCTTTCTGAAAAGCAGCAGGAGGTCCAGAAGAGTATCGAGAAGAGCAAGCAGCGTTTGCTGAATCTGTACATGAATGCGCAGACTGACAACAACCGTCTTGATATTAAAGGCGTTGAGGAGGAGCTGGACTACCTGATCCATCATCTTCAGGACAAAGCAACCAGATGTTTAAAAGAAAAAAGGTAAATAACACGTTGGCTAGCTATGAATCAATTCGCATTTTTTGTTTGGTGAATTGACCCTCATTTGATTAGTATCTAGTGACTTCTGTTGAAAGAAATAATTTAGTTAGAGATCTTTTACGGTGCACCAGTTACCTACTTGATGTAAAGGGTAGCTGATTTTGTAGCCAGTCAACACGAAAAGGAACATCTTAAAACACCTCCAATCATATTTTTTCAGAATACTTGGCACAAAGATTCGATTTTAACATTAGTACATACATGTATATTCTTTGTTTTGTCCAACTCGGAACACTTAGAACCTTTAGGCTGCGTTTGGTGTCTGGTTGAAACTGTGAATTTGTATTCGGATCACCTGAATTCTGTTCTTTGGATGGCCTAGGCACTTGGGCATGGGGTATGGTGTGGCGGCCTGGGCTCCACTGCTCTTGCATCGCTGTTAAGGGTGGTAGATGCACCGCCGACCTCCGTCCGTATCCGGACACCACCTCTCTTCCCTGCTCCCAACATCCTCCCTTGTCTCAAACTTCTACCAGCTGGATTGGAATTGATGCCACTGGTGCACCTGGAGAGACTTCCAAGGTAGAGGAGGCAGGTACGGCAACCGGCTGGGACGAGGAGGCCAAGTTAATGAGAAAGAGGAGATGGGGATGGGGCCTAACATGGATGCACTCCGGCAACGCGGCAGCGGTGAAGCCGCGCCCCAGACCTGGCGGTCGGTTTGCGAATTGATAGTGAAGGCCATGTGTGCCTTGCCGTATTGCTGTCCTAGGATGATCCTGAAGCGCCACCGCGATGCCAAGAGGGGAAGAGGGATGAGTCTAACATGAGCAAATTTGCAATTGGATACTTTAGAGTTCAGACTTCAGACCACCCAATCAAGAGTTGGAATTCTGTCTCCTCAGATTCCAACTACCTAATGTATATACATCCTAGCAGAACATCTTGAATTGCTGTCCATTTCAATATCTTAGTTAATTTGGTATCACAGCCCAATTCAATTCCTTAATCTGAACACATGCATGCATCTAAATAGATCAAAGGTGAGGCATTAGTAATGTTGTCCCCTCCGTTCCTCCTTCACACTAGCATCTGTCCCACGTGACTAGCAGCATTACTATCATATTTAGTGATGGTAATAGGTTCCCCCACAGGACAATATTACTATGTTTGCATCAATTAGTTGGCTCGTTTATAGTAGAGGAGCAAAGGTGAGGCTTAACAAAAAAAAAGTGTAAAAGGGTGGAAGATAGCCAAGCATGCAGGCTATCAATGTTTTGCAGATGATACCAGAATATCTGGTAGGATACTGTAACATGATAGGAGAGCAAATCTGGTACAAGCATGAAACGTCATCTGCTTTATTCCAAACCAGCATACTGTTGTCAAGTTATTTTCTGCCACACAATATTATTTACTATTGATAAGCTAGGTAATTAACAGTTATCTTGAGATATATTGTAAAAGTTGTGGTGAGATATACCGTCATACCATCTGTTTCCTTTTTTAACAAAACACAAATATACATTATTAGCATGTTGTTATTGACCATATTAGCGTATGGTGAGTATCAATCATTTGGACGATGCTATGTGTTTGTGTCTGTCTATATATGTTAGCTGATAAAGTCATTTCTTTTTGCTGACATCCGTGCTTGTTTTGTAATTGTAGTTCCTTTGCGACCGAGGCTGAAGAGAACTTCCATATTCTTGATACCATCGTTGCTCCAACCATGGGTTGGTTCATGATTTTCTGCGTGGTGTGGGTTGTTGCAATTGATTAGATGCTACTTATATAAGGACCGTTTTATATAGTGCCTCGTTGGTCCATCGTATCATGTCATATCTACATGTCAGCTATGGCTCTTTATGTCATTACTTCTACAATAGTTTGAATGACCGCCCGTTGCCATGGAACACCAAAGAGTGATGCTATTTATGTAATGCCTCGATGGTCCATCCCATCATGTCATATCTACTTGTCAGCTATGGCTCTCAATGTTATTACTGTTTTTTTTACATAATGTTTCTACTGTTACTACTCCCTCCGTTTTTAAATATAAGATGTTTTAGTATTTGTCCATATTCACGTGTATACACTTGCTGCGATGACAGTTGGGCCTGAGAAAAGGTCATTCAAAAGTGGTGATGCATTTGGACATTTGGTGAGATAAACTGAGATTGAATTTTGGGAAGAACAGCCATGGTATTCCTAGTGCCATTGCTTCGCCTCCATATTCGTTATGTACTCAGTGTTTGATCTCTAAAATATGATTGCTTTTGCTAGTGGTTAGTCATTTATTCGTTGCACGAACTTGTGTGTTTACTGGCTTCTGACCATCGTTTCGTTATGTAAGATGTCGTTATCTATGCTGATATAGCAAGTTATTGCAGAGGTCTAGTGTATTTAATATACTTCCTCCATCCATAAAAAGATGTCACAACTTTGTTCAAACATGAATGACATACCTTAGTGTGTAGATACGTGCATATCTGAACAAAGTTCAGACAGCCTTTTATTGACGGAGGGAGTATTACCCTTTGTCAAAAAATATATGGTTGTCTTATCACCCCAATATGTGATATGCAGTTCATTGGAAATATAAGTGATGCAAATGCATGGTGGTTCATTCTAACTTGGACACATTCCAGATGCAATGCCAAAATTCATCAAGCCATCTTACCTCCTACTAGATTTAATGATTTTCTTTAGGGACTAAAAGTAATGACTCTGACCTATATGTTATCACGTCTTTAAAATCGTTTCTGGAGGATTTGTTTAACTCAAAAGATAATGATATCTTGTCGGTTGGTCAACCTGGAAACAGGATTCGAATTGTTTCCCTAGTGGAAACACCGGATCCGGGTTTGCTTTTCGTGCTGTTGTTCTCTGTACCATGCCGAACAAGACCAAAAAAAAGGTTTGTGTCTGACCTTTATTAGTCAGCTAGGGTTAGACTTTCACAAAGCATTTTGAAGTCTTCAAGATTAGGATATGAAGCAGCAACGATTTGACGAACTAAAATAACTGGCAAAAATATTCGTTGACATTACATTCTTGAGTCATTCCAGCTCACTAATTCAGCATTACTAGTAGCACTATCGTACTTAGCAGTGCATGTTAACTCGATGCAATGAACAATACTAACTTATCAAGTAGTACTAGTACGCCCCAGTGGTTCAGGTAATTAAGAATTTCAGCACGTCTATTGAACAAATCAACAATAAATGAAGTACACAAAAATGTCAACCAAAATACTTTAGTACGTCGTAAACTAAACCTGTCCAAAAATTGTGGGTTAGCCTAGGCTGACAAAATGTGTGAAGCCACCACGTTGCACATCTTTACTCCTGCATGATATAAAAGTACAATGTAAACTAGATCTTTCCAAAATTGTGGGTTAGTCTAGGCAGACAAAATGTGTGAAGCCACCACGTTGCACATCTTTGCTCCTGCATAATATTAAAAAATATAATACTTGTCAAGTCCAAGTTCACAAAAGTGAATATTTGTTTGAATCAAACTCGTACATGTACTGTACTATTCAATTAAACTCTGAAGGTTTCCTTACAGACAATATTATCCAGGGGGTACTTCCCGCATTATTAACAATTTTTTGGTGTCCTGAGCAGGCCAAGTGTCTCGCACAACTGTCTTCTTGGCCGAATACCGTACACAAAATCATTGCATTTTATACAGAAATAGGCTTGTCGTCTTGCCAACCCAGGACATTTTAAATTATGTGGAGGCAGAGAGAGCACGTACTTAAAACCTTATAATATTAGTACTCGGTACGCCAAACATGATTATCTTATGCATAACAATTTGGAGTCATGCTATGACATAAACCTCCCACCCGAAGAGGCAACTTACAATCACTATATGCATACAGCTCTTGATTAAGAAATACAGTAATGACCCAATCGGGAAGGACGAGGTGATTTTACGTTAGTTTGGGCATTAGTGCTGACTAATCTTTGTCAAAGAAGGTAGTTAACGGCTGAGCATAGTGAGTCAATGCGTAGTTAAGTTAGTTTGGCCGCTCACATCCGTATGAGCCAATCAAGATAGAAGTCTACGGAAACTGCACCACAAACACTCCTTTTAGTAGTGCTACACTAGGCTTTTAGGCTCTAGCTAGGTGGTCATTTTTCCATTTGGAATTTGGTGGTTCGTTGTAGATGTATATACAATTCCTTCAAGATCTTATCGAGTTGTCGTTGCAACTATACTGTTTGCAAGTTGCAACTAGTTGCACATATTAAAGTAAAGACAAAATAATTGTTCTCGAAAAGTCAGGGCATCAAATTCATGATATAGCGACATTTTAGGACCTGGATACATCAGATTCTGTTTTTAGAACATAGAGAAAAACATATCTTAGTTCAAATCAAAATGAAACACACGATGGATTGTTGATTTATGACCTTTTAACCCATATACACAACAAAATTCTGAAAATATCTCATGTGATTTATCGATTGTATGGCAGTTGCAAATTTAGCCCCAAATGAAGAGTGGAGGGGAGTTGAGACTAAGGGGTTCTCTCAAACATTCCTACAACATGAGAACATTGGATAATTACACGTGAACTCACTCAATGCGTCGGTCATCAGGCCACGCCATCTGTGGGCGGCCTGTTTCCTGGACGAGCCGAGCTGGGTTCAAACCCATGTAGATCCTTATCCTCTCTTCGCGCACACACCGCCGCCAGGGGCGGGCCCAGGATTTGGGTAGTGGGTATTCAAAAAAATGACAAAACATTTTTTGAAGCAAAGTTACGTTATGTGGGCTGTATGGCTTGTATCCTGATGCATTTGATCTATGGGCCACTATTGTATGGGGCAAGGTGGGGCTGGGTTTGATCAGAGCAATCCTGGGCGCAAGGAGCAGACAAATCGTGCACATATCTGATGTATTAGCTCAGCACTGAAAGTATCTCATATAGAGGGCTATATATACAAAATTTCTTAGCAAAAATAATGAGTATTCAACTGAATACCCATGAATTGAGCTGGGCCCGCCCCTGACCGCCGCCATAGTTCCTCGAAAGAGACGATAATTTCCTCCTCGTGGTGAGCGATTACTTCGACTAAGACGCCTCGACTCGATAGCCCACATCAATGTCAATGCAACACTTATTCCGACCAACACGTATGCCTTGGTTGTTTTAATTTGGAATGCACTTGCATGTTATGCAAAATTAGTAGCTATGCTAATTTCAGTACTTCTTGCAGACTAGCATGTCTAATTTCTGATATGCGGTCAATATTAGTAGCATTGTTGTCATGGCACTAATATGGATTAAATAAATAGAAATTGCTAATTATTTTAACATATATTAGGTAGAAACTTACTCGTGTCATATAAGGACGACACAGTACATGATTTCTCATTTCGGCTAATGATGGACATACTGTTTAATGGATATTTACAAGGGTAAGTTTCTACTCACTTTCTAAGTGTGTGATTTTTTTTAATTTACAAAATAAAAATTACGATTTAACTTGATCTCTTAACTATGTGAAGATGAAGAAGTACAACCAGGTTTCATGAGCATTTTCCCTTATAATCTCGTCATGTCAAAAACAAATCTTCCAGCAAAGGGTTCCGTTCACATGTTCTTTCCCTTTTGAAGGGTATCGCCGCTTATGTGTATAGTTGCCTGAATTTCGGAGCCATGTGCGTTGATTTATATCCTTTTATTTTTATTGCAGGGAGACTTCGAGAAGCGCCAACACAGCCGCCTCTTGCTGGGTCAGCCATGTATCATGAACAGTGATGGTTTTAGTGGTTATTAAACTATACTCATGTATGCGAGTAGATTAATTATCTCCGTCGTTGTAATTAACTAGACGATTTCCTTGTCGCGGATCTACTGTACATGGATACAGGATACTTAAAAGATTGAAGCAGTACGTGGTGTAGTTAGCTTGTGTGTACATACGTGCGCCAGGAAATATATTCTAGTAACCACGACGATTATCTTCCAACAAAAACTGACTATGGTATGATTCATATTAAATGGGTACATTTATATACTTTTTCACGCGGAAAAGAATGTAATACGTACTCCCTCCGTTCCAAATTACTTGACATGCATTTGTCTAGTAACAAATGTATCTAGATACTAAACAAGTATAGATACATCCGTATTTGGACAAACCCAAATCAATTAATTTGGAACGGAGGGAGTACATACTTAGATGAAGGAACATAGGTACTAAGTGCGAACATTCTTTTTGCATAATTAAGTCAAGCTATTATTTATTTATTTATTTATACAAGCCAATTTAGTCACCAGAATCCATGTGTAGAAATTGTTCACTCAAATCCTAGGGATTGACGGTTTTGTAGCTAAGTTGAAAAGGGGCTACAATATACGCTTCCCTGTTTGGTAAGAAAAACTCTACTACCCTTGTTAAGTAGGGTTTTGAGCTAATTTTATTTGAGTGCCCCTTGAGGGGTGTAAATAAATTTTATTTGGATGTTCATATTCCTCTTCACACATCATTGAAGACAAGTACTCCCTCCGATCCGTTTTAAGTGTCGCAAGAAAACAACCTCGTACGTACAACTCGTACGAATAAGTGGCGACGGTTTTTACAGACCAGAGGTAGTATATAACCAAGCATTCACCTTTAGAAAAAAAACACGGCTCATTTCTTTTTTGAGGAAAGGATCCGATTCAAATTCAGAATACACAGAACAACTTACAATAAGGTCCAAAAAGGACCCTGCAAATTGCACTAAGCACCCTGAGCAACCTGGAGAAGCTTCAATCGGATCCAACGCCGGCGCCCAAGAGCCTAGCCGCCACCGCCGTCGCCGTACCTCCAACCACCGGGGAGAGAGCGCCGCCAAACTTTGTAGGAGGCCGCAGAAGTCGTCCGCCGCTGCGCGACGGCACCTAGCCGCGCTGAACGCGCACGGCCACAACGCCTTCTCCCCAGCACCACCGAGCTTCCAGCCGACGCGGCAACGCCCAGGCCAGCCACCACGAACGCCCACCCACCTCCATCCACCGCTCCCCTCGCCGCCAAGGCCGGCCAGAGCAAAGAGAAGGAGGGAGACCACCACCACCTGCACCAACAAAACCGGAGCTCCCAGCTGCACCTACCTCTCCCCTCGCTGCCACGGCCGGCCAGAGAAGCAGAAGCAGAAAGAACCACCGGACGCAAAACCTTCACGGCCTCCTCGGCGACGAAAACGCCGCCGGAACGGGGAAAGGAGGGGAAGGACCTCGCCTCACACACCGACGTCATCGCCACCGTCCTCGACGCCGTCAGCCAGGCACGCACACCTACAAACCTATCTACACGCACGGCGAGCTGCCGGAGCTCCCCCCCCCCCTCGCAGTGCCTTAAAGGCAGCCGGAGGGGGAGATCACCGGCGGGAGCAAGGAACTTCGAGTCGCCTCTGGATTCGCCTCTCTGCACTGTAGCGACGGCTCATTTCCCCTCTTCCTCCTCCTAATCTTTCTCCCTTCTCCTTCCTCCTCTCATGTCAGGTTGATTCCTCACTCCCTTTTCCCAATCCCACGGCTCTAGAATTCCTCCTTCCCAATCCCGCAGTGCTAGAGAGAGTTCTTGCAGCAAACTAGCACGCATCAGCGTAAGAATGACTCAAAATCTTAAATGGCCCAAATTTAGGTTCACTGTTGTTTCTTCCAGCTTGAAATAATTTAGAAATCGTTCAAAATGTACAGATTGCACACATGGATCGATGGGATCAAAGAGGACCCAAACTCTGTATGCTCTTGCACTACCCATGCATGCACCCGGCCGTCATTCATTATTCCTGGCAATACGTAGATCCAACTCAGAATAGGAGTATTAGTTTTCTGAATAGCTAAGGCGGGCCTTGATGCATCTCCTTCTGACTGCTGTACATGTAGACATGGACGCAGGGCGATGGTGCAGTTTTTTTTTTTAGATAAAGGGCTTTATTACTCAAATAGTTTAAGCATTACACCCGGCCTCTGCATCAAAAATGCACACAGCCGCAATCCAACAGAGAAAGTAAAAAGTTGTGCAACAATAGACGCATTACAACCAACAAGATAATGTAAAACGCCTATGTCATGGCTAATCTCGACGGCCTATGGAGGTCCAATGCGCGATCAAGCGGCCACCCATGTTGTGAGAAAATGTCCCTTGCCACCTCCTCCAGACGTGCACACGCCTCCGTAAAGAGGTCTCGATGTCCCACACGTTGTAAGGTGGACCACATACGGAGAATACTTGTGCAACGGTAGAGTACCTGCATATGAGAAACATTTTTATCATTGAAAACCTTGTCATTTCTACTAAGCCAAAGCGACCATATAACAGCTATCGCTCCCACCCTAATAACCGTTCTAAGCCTTTTATCTATCCCATGTAGCCAGTTACCAAAAACATTGGCAACAGACTTGGGTGGATATAAGTTAGACGCTATTTGGATGGCTGACCATATAGAACGTGCGAAACTACACTCGAAGAATAAGTGTTTTATTGTCTCTTCATGTGGACAAAACATACACTTCGTACTTCCATGCCAATTTCGTTTAACAAGGTTATCCTTTGTTAGAATGACACCCCTACGAAGATACCACGTGAATACTTTAATCTTAAGTGGTATCTTCATTTGCCATATTTTTTTATTATCATCAACTGGCACATCGGAATGTACTAACGCCCTATACATGGAATCCACAGAGAATTTACCATTCTCACATAGATTCCAACGAAATTCATCGGGCCCTGTGTGAGTTGAACTGATCTCAACCGTGCCAGCAGGGAGTTCCAAGACGCTAGTCTTGGTCCGAACAAATCTCGCCTGAACGTCACATTCGGAGGAGAGCATTGCATGACGGTGGCAATGGTATCTCCCTTATGACGAACAATATTGTATAGGGCTGGATATCGATCCCGGAGGGTGGTGTTGTCTAACCATTTGTCCTCCCAGAATCTAATCTCCGAGCCATCCTTAATATTAAATACCCCGAAGCGAAAGAAATGTTTCTTTGTCGCCATCAGTCCAGCCCAAAAGTGGGAATCACCAGGTTTCCAATATACCTGTGATACCGCCTTTGTGCCAATGTATTTTCTCTTAAGGAGTGTTTGCCATATCCCCTCTTCAGTAAGCAGCTTAAAAAGCCATTTACCTAGGAGGGCTGAGTTCTTGACATCAAGGTCATGAATACCAAGCCCTCCCTGATCTTTAGGGCGACAAACAACATTCCATTTAGCCAGTCTGTACTTCTTCTTCTCACCATCTCCTTGCCAAAAGAATCTTGATCGGAAATAATCCAATTTATGCAAGATCCCTTTTGGTATTTGGAAGAAGGAAATCATATACAGTACCATGTTTGTTAGTACTGAATTAATGAGAACCAATCTTCCACCAAGAGATAGCAATTTTCCTTTCCAACTAGATAGCCTAGCTTGTAGACGTTCTTCGACGTGTCTCCATTCCGCATTAGTCAGTTTCCGATAATGTATTGGTATCCCAAGGTACATGATCGGAAATTGACCCTGCTCGCAGCCAAAAATATCGGCATATTGAGCAGCTGCTTCTTGAGCCGCGCCAAAGCAAAACAATTCACTCTTATGGAAGTTAATTTTCAATCCCGACAATTGCTCGAATGCTGATAGTATCAATTTCAGATTCGCAGCTTTATCTAGATCATGTTCCATAAAGAGGATTGTATCGTCTGCATATTGAAGAATAGATAAACCACCATCAACAAGATGTGGAACTACTCCTTCAATTTGGCCATCCGCCTTAGCTCGTTCAATCATGATCGTCAACATATCAGCCACTATATTAAATAGTATAGGCGATAGAGGATCACCTTGCCTTATCCTTTTTTTGTCTGGAAGTAGCGGCCAACGTCATCATTGACTTTTATTGCCACACTACCTCCGGTAACAAAATTGTGGATCCAAGCACACCACTCCTCTGAGAACCCTTTCATTCTCAGAGTCTGTAGTAAGAACGGCCATTTGACTTTGTCATATGCTTTTTCAAAGTCAATTTTAAATATCACCCCATCAAGTTTTTTCGTGTGCATCTCATGTACGGTCTCGTGTAAAACCACAACACCGTCAAGGATATTCCTCCCTTGCATAAACGCAGTTTGGGTAGGTTTTACCACATGATCTGCCACTGAATTTAACCTGATGGTCGCTACTTTTGTAAAGATTTTGAAGCTAACATTCAGAAGGCAAATTGGCGATACTGTTGTATCCTTTCGGCATTCTGAATCTTAGGCAACAAAACGATCTCCCCAAAATTAAGGCGAAATAACTCGAGGTGTCCGGCATGTAAGCAGCCAAATAACTCAAGCAAATCAGACTTGATGGTATCCCAGAAATGCTGGTAGAACTCAGCCGGAAAACCATCGGTCCTGGCGCCTTATTATGCTCCATTTGGAAAACCGCTTTGCTTACCTCCTCCATAGAGAAAGGTGCAGTAAGAAAGTTGTTTTCCTCAGGAGTTACTTGGGTAATATCATCTGTTCGAGACTCATCTAGAGTGAAGTTCCCTTCCTCGGGAGCCCCGAACAAACCTTTATAGTAGTTCGTGATATATTCCTTGAGTTCTGTCCTTCGATCAAGCCCTCATCCTGATGAAGAGAATGAATACATTTCTTCCTATGTCTGCCATTAGCAACATTATGAAAGTACTTTGTATTCGAATCCCCTTGTAGAATAAATTGAGCCTTAGATCTTTGGTACCATTTGAGCTCTTCTTCCCGCAACATACGACCAACTTGCTCATTTGAATGCCGTTTTAGGTCATTCTCATATGCTGATAGGGTCGTACTCTGCTAGTTTATCAAGCTCATCAATAATGGAACACAGGCGCTCTTTTTCTTTTTTAAGCATACCAGTTGTGTGTCTCGCCCATCCACGAAGGAATTTACGCAAATTGCGCATCTTATTATTCCACCGTTGGATAGTAGTATCACCCACAACCGGTTGAGACCATATCCTTTTAACCAAATCATCAAAACCATCCCGCAAGAGCCAACCTAATTCGAATTTGAATTGAGGCTTAACGGGCGGAGTTGATGTTCCAGTAGATAGGAGTATGGGGGCATGATCCGAGAAAGCCTCAATACGCTCCAAAGCGCGAACCGTTACCAATGGATATTTATCCTCCCAACGGGAGTATTAGCCCAAGTAAATTGTCTCCCCGTCATATGAACCTCCCTTAGTGACAAGCTATCAATTACAGCATTGAACAAGAGAGGCCAATGACCATCGAATCTACCCCTGCTTTTCTCGTGACGGTACCTCAGCATATTGAAATCCCTCCTATAAGAATAGGGTGTGGGTTATCCTTTGCTAGATTAACCAATTCTCGAAGAAAAGCAGCCTTATGTTCTTCTTGGGCAGCACCGTACACAGCAACCAAACTCCATATAAAATTGTCAGACTTGTTGCGGATATGAAACTTAATATGAAATTCACCATCCGAACAGTCCAACAACTCCATGGTATCAGTTTTAATGCCAAGTAGCATGCCACCCGATCTACCTCGAGGGGGACAAGAATGCCAAGTAAAACCCACTCCACCTGAAAGGCGGTCTAAAAGGGTGCTTGGAAAATCTCGTCGACCCGTCTCGGAAATAGCCAGAAAATCCAACTTATGATCCTTCACATGATGCGCAATATTCAAATGTTTAGCCAAGTCGCCTAGACCTCTGCTATTTTCAAATATGCCATTCATCGGGAAACTGTTGGGGATTTTGACTTTTTCGCGTCTTTTCGTGATTTTTGATTCTTTTTATTTTTGGCGGATTTGGATTTCCGTCCGGAAGCATATAGGTCATCAAAAGATCCCAGCTCAGACTCATCCAGATCCACCTCCGTAACCTCTCCAATGAGATGTGATAGAAGCTGTCCATCTATTGTGGCATTCGCATCATCATCATCATCTATCGGTGAGGCCATCGGTCTACACGAAACACTAGGAGAAACCCTACGACGGTCATACTCAACATGTTTCAGAACGTTAGCCGACAAAACCACTTCTTTTTCATTTCTTCCTAGACTGACACCTACCGCTGACAACTTAGACGACAAAGTAGATGTAGACAAGGACAAAAATGAATTCGTAGATCGAGACGTACCAGCCGTAGGAGAAGAGAACATGGCCGCTTTGCGGCGCATTGCCTTGGTCATCGTGTCCTCATCCGTGGCTGAAGCGCCATCCACCCCAACCTGGTGACGTCCACTACGCCTGGGTGCAACCTCAGATAGTGGACGTCCCCTAGCTGTAGCTGACACAATGGGAGAGGGCGAGGGTGATGTAGCAGCCCTCTCAACCACCGTGTGCGCAGCTAAAGTTGAAGTAGTCGTCGGAGTCGAAGGAGTCGTCGTAGTCGCCATAGGGGAGGACATGGTCGTTGTAGAGTCCCCCTCCACTATGGCATCACCCACGGCAGTCTCAGCCCGCCTGCCCGCCATAGGGCAGCAGAGCGAGCCCACCACCAAGTCCTTGACCGGCAGCGGCGTCGTGGAAGTCATGAACTTCATGGGCTGCGCAGCTAGCAGGTCCACCGCATCCGCCGCGCGGGCGACGGGCAGCGGTCCATCAGCCTGCTGGAGCACCGCGCTGCCACCATCAGACGTGCGCCGGCCCGGCACCTCCTGGCCGAGACCCTCACAAGCCCCCACGCCGAGCTCCACGCCCCCACAGCCTGCCGCGCGATGGTGCAGTTAGTGGCATTCATGTAGGAAATCTCCGGTAATCTTGACCCGGCCTATCGTAGGCCTACGTTTGTGCACAGGTGTCCAAATTAACCCATGCACTGTCGATGAACAATGATACACATCGCCTTCACACGCATATCACAGGTGTGTCTGCGTGCCTTGCATGCACTTACTGCTCGGCCGATGATCTCCTTAATTTTGTTGAAGTTATATGTCCCTTTTCTTCTGATAGTATTATGGAGATAAATTTGGAACCGTGCTTAGCTAGCTAATTTATGATGTTTCTCTATCGCAAACACGTGCATGATCATGGAAGATGCACAGTTGCATCAGCCGAACTGTGGTATCAGCTGTGCCATCACTGGCCTTTCACTGTTCTCTCATTTTTCTTTCTGATATGGTTTCACTATTCTCCTGTGCTAGTCTTTACTGTGGAAATTATAGAATCCCTAATATTCGTTGTGTATTGATTTGACCCTCACGGGGCTATATATATAGAAGTACATGGGTAGGTGGAGACTTGGAATACAAGAAGGTCATTAACCTAATTCTATCTCTAATCTCAGCCGTACATGTAGTCTAACATTCCCCCTCAGTCGTAGCGGGAGTGAAGCGGACGATTGCGACTGGAGAAGTCATGCGCGTCCGTCACCTCCTCCACCTTGTCATCATCGCCGTCCCCTTCTGGTTCCTTCTCTTCCTCTCTTCCCTCCCGCAGTCACATCAGGAGTGTCATGGACGCAAGCGATGACGCGGATGTTGTTGCTTGGACCCTCGTGGGGTTTATATAGAGGTACAAAGGGGTAGAGGATTGGAGTACAAGGCAAGTCATGCTAGGTTTAAACCGAGTCTATCTCTAACTCTAGAGTATTCCAATATCTCCACGTATTATACTTCTAATATTCCCCCTCAGTCGTAGTGGGAGTGAAGCGGACGATTGCGACTGGATTTGAAGTCTTGCGCATTCGTCGTTCCTCCTCTCCGTCATCATCAACTACGTCTCTGATGCTCTTCCTCTCTTCCCTCCCGCAGTCACAGCGGGAGTGGCGTGGACGCAAGTGACGACGCGGACGCTGCCGACTGGAGTTGTTGCCGATGTGTTGCTGTAGACGTGTGTATGATGTTGATGTCGAGGTAGCCGAGCGTGATGTAGCAGTGGTCGAGGTTGTCGTGGTCGGTGTAGCCGATAGAGCCGAAGCCGCAAAAAAATTGCGCGGTTTTGGGTTTTGAGGCGGCGGCGGCAGGGTTTCTGCGGCGGCGGCGGGTTTTTGGGCGGCGGCGGCAGGTTTTCTGCGGCGGCGGCGGGTTTTTGGGCGGCGGCGGCAGGTTTTCTGCGGCGGCGGCGGAGTTTTTACCAGGCGGGCGAGGCGATCGTGTGATCGCCCTAGCAGAGCGCCGGCGAAGTTTTTGGGCGGCGGCGGCAGGGTTTCTGCGGTGGCGGCGGGGTTTTTGTGTCATTGTGCGGCGGGGGCAGCGGATCTGCGGCGGCGGCGGGTTTTTGGGTCATTGGGCGGCGGCGGCAGTGATCTGCGGCGGCGGCGGGTTTTGTACGGCGGCGGCAAAAGACCACGCGGATGTAGACCTTGGCGGTGATGATTGTGTTGGCGATGTAGAACTCGACGAGATGTAGTCGTACAGCTCGATGTAGATGTTCGGCTCGGTGTAGTTCGGCGATGCAGTGCAGATCGGTAGGGAAAAAAAATCGATGTTGATGGTGTCGTGGCGCCGGGAGGTTGTTGGAGTTGGCTTGGTGGAGATCGCGTTGTGGCCATCGGCCATGTTCATGAATTTCCTCGCGCGCAGCGTGCTGGTGCATGCATGCATGCATGTTCTCGTGCTTGTCATCTTGTCACCTAGTGCATGAACGCAGGACGGAGTCAGATTGGAGCGCATGGCGCGATGGAGGACTTGCCGGCCTGGAGTCCCCGGACGCGTGATGAGAGGCGCCAGCCGCCAGCGCCAGGTGCGACGACGCCACGCGCCGCTGCTTGATGCCGCCGTGCATGCTCGCACCGGTCGATTTTGCTGCCGATTTCTGCACAGTATCCGCCGGATGTCTGAGGTCGTGAGATTTAGGGATTTATTTGGCTAAAGTGGATCTAATCTACGGGATTGAAATTTCGAAAATCTAGTCTAATCTATGAACTTGAATTGAATCTAAGAACCGATTGGATCGTTGATCGAAACCGGGTGCCGCGCCCCCGAGGAGAAGAGATTAATCTCCCCAGGGGCGGCGCGGTGCGGAAGTGGTGGAGAAACCTAGGATCGGCGTCGTGAGACTAACCGCTCTGATACCATGTGGAAATTATAGAATCCCTAATATTCGTTGTGTATTGATTTGACCCTCACGGGGGCTATATATAGAAGTACATGGGTAGGTGGAGACTTGGAATACAAGAAGGTCATTAACCTAATTCTATCTCTAATCTCAGCCGTACATGTAGTCTAACATTTACAACACTGTGGTAGTAGTTGGCATTTCATACTCTAATGTCATTTGTAGAATCATGTAGGCGGAAAGAGAGAAATTGCAGGATTAACCAAAAACAATACAAAAACCCTAATCATGGTTTTTTTTAACTGCATGACCACCTTTCACCTTTGCAACCAGAATCAAACACAAAATTTAAGCATGTGCATGCCAAGATAATTGAACGGTCGAGGACCACCTTTTGGCAGGAAAAAGATGGAAACTTTTCACAAAACGTACAGCGTCGCTTGTTCATTTGAATGCAACGTGACCTGGAGGTTGATTTGATGGGGCTCCATCAAAACCGTGGGAAATCATCGACCGATCTCGACCCACGCTGGTGGTATTACTGCGATCGAGCTGATGGGGCTCCATCGCTCGACAAGCACCTGCACACAGCTCTTCTATTTTTCTCTCTAGGACAAAAGCTAATAAAACCCTTGCGCCCACAGCAGGCGACAGAAATATACTATACGTGTATATCAGACAGCTTGTAGATCTTCGCATCGGCCGGCGGATACATGCACCCATTTACTCTTTCGTACGTGGCGACTGTGAATGAGCACCTTGGAGATCACTTTGTTTAATTTTTCGGCAAATCAAGCTGTAAAAATTAATCAGCCGATCGACGCAAAAGAAAATGTTTCCCGGGATTCTTGGCCCCGACCACAATTATCAAATGATTCCATGTGCTAGCTACTAGTTAGTATTAAGCTTCTTCGTCTCCGACCACAATTATCAAATGATTCCATGTGCTAGCTAGTTAGTATTAATTAATCCAGCTTAGTTTATTTTGATTCTACGTTGAGTGTTGTGATTAAGGAGCTAATCTCATGCTAGTACTAATTTCAAACAAACACGATTACATAATATATCATTAGATATGATCTTATTTAGACACGTTTATGAGCCATTTTTAAACCCAGAAAACTCAAAAACATATTAATCGTCTAAATTTTCCTAATTACAAGTCGGCTAGAAATGATAACTCGGATAGATATTTATCTTTTGTTTAGATAATTTCAGCTTGGTGAAAATTTTAAGTTATATTTTTCACTAAACCAAAGTTGCGTCTTCTCGGGAAGGAACCTAGATTTAAGAAAATTTCAGTCGTTTAGAGATAGACGGAACGAGAGACTCATGCCTATAGGAGGGGATAGCGAAATAGCGTGCCATGTCGCCTATAAAATGGTGATGCCAACACATACTAATTGCGACTACACTTAATATGTCAAGAAGTGATCACATATCAAAAGTGATCGATCTGTTTAGCAAAGAAGTTACTATGATCAAGCTTCCATTTACGTGTAAAAGAGGTTGGGCCCCCTCCCCTCTTCTAAAAAAAAGTGTAAAAGTATAATAATAAAAGTCGATGGCATATGTAACAAAGAATTGTAACGTCTGCAACCATCAAATTAGTTAGGTTCAAAGGTGATGCCTGCGGTGGCTTGTAGCAAGCAAAGCCAACATCATTATCCAGCAATTGTGTTACATATCTGATGTGGCTAGACAAGTTAATTTTCTGAAAACTACAGATCGCACTGCCAAAGCCAAGACAACTATCTGGTTGGTTCCTTTCACCCACAAAATAAACCACAAGTTGGGGGTACCTAAACCCGCATAAACTCACATGTACATTAGATTCTTTTGTTCAAACTCGGTTCGATCACATCTAGCTAAATTGGTCACAATACCTCATCAACTTACAGGTAGTTGAAATCCAAACACACACAAAAAAGACAGAAGAAAATGCGCCACAAATTAAGCTGCACTAGGAAAACCACACAAAACCAAGAAATGAAGAGGAAACCAAAATGAGGTCATGTACAGCAAGTCTAGTATTCCCACAGGAGTGGCTGGAAGCCGAGCGGGTCAAGACCGTCGTAGGCCGTCCAGCAATGATCGGACGGCGTGAAATCCACCACATCCTCCATCCATAGAGGCGCCAGCTCGTCGAACACTAGCTCGCCCAAGTCCACCTGCCCCGCCGTCTGCTGCTGCTGGGGATGGTCACCCCGGCTCGGTTCCTGCTCCGGCTCATCGCGTGCGTACGGTTGGTCTTCTGGCGCCGGAGCATTGCCGCACGGGGAGGCCGGCGCGGAGGCTGGGGAGGTTGGCGCGCAGCACCGGTGGTCATGATCGTGCATGAGGGCGGCGCGCGCGGCGGCGGCCTGGACGTCGCTCGGGGAGAGGGAGGCGGGCCGCGGGAGCGTGGGCGCGAGCTCCGGGAAGTTGAGCACGGCGCGGGCGCCCTTGATGCTGAGCGCGGCGGCGTCGTGGGCGCGCGCGGCCATCTCCGGGCACGGGAAGGTGCCGAGCCAGATGCGGGACTTCTTGCGCGGCTCCCTGATCTCCGACACCCACTTCCCCCACGCCCGCATCCGCACGCCGCGGTACGACGGCGCTGCCGGCGCCGCTGACGTCTCGGCGTCACGCACGCGCTTCCGGTTGTTGTTGCTGCTGCAGTGCTGCTTCTTGCCGCCGGCGTCGTCGGCCCTGGGCGAGCATGAGGACGTGGAGTAGGAGGATGTGTAGCAGGACGTGGTCGTCGACGTCGAGGACTCCGAGCTCTGCTCGCTCGTCGCCATGCGCGGAGAGAGAGAGATAGAGCACCACGTACGACCCTGTATGAATTGACACGCGCGCGTGGCAATGAGGGAGTAGGACCTGATCGAGTTACTACGAATGGCGAGGTGGTGTTGGTGTGGGGGTAGAGAGGAGGAGGGAGATGGTCGCTGTATATGTAGGGAGCCAAGAGCGGCATCGTGGGATAGCAACCCATGAACGACAGCTGAATAGCTGATCCATCATTACTGCGAATGAAGAGGCAGAGTCTCCATGCCCTGCCTGCCACACCTCCAGCTTCAACTCCTCCAAATTAATTTAGTTCACTTGCATTTTAGAGCCCGGTATTTTTTTTACAATGAACATGTCTTTAATTATGTGTGAAATTCCCTAGCTATGTTATATAATTTGACCTATGACCAGAATACCACAATGCATGCTATGCTTTTTTTTTTGACAGTCATGATAAGGCATTTGATGATGTTTGGGGGTGTGTATCACATCAAGAAGGAGGGTTCAAAATATGCATGATGAGACATGGCTTATCTGACAAACTGCATGCCTTTGGACTCGCGGCATGTAATTCTCATCCGAATTGCATCGATCAAACTGTTCGTCACATAATTTGGAGTATATAATGAAATTGTGAAGCACAATGCAAGCTAGGATAATTATTTTCGGTGTAGCCATCTTGAAAGTAAGAACATCCTTGAATATGCACCACTTAATTTTAAGGCACCAAAAGTGTGCCCGGTGACATTTTAAAATGATAAGGGAGCATGGTTGAAAATATCTTGCTTTCCGGCTGATTGCCCTTCGTGACAAGTGTGCCAAGTGCACAGTGACAAAGAATGATATATGTTGTCATCGAGGATGTCAATGCCGAAGTCGATGTAGTCTATGTCGTCTAGGACAACATGTGGCCCTAGTTTTTTCAGAACCATGCACACATCATGAATGAAGGCATACTCTGGTCTTGTCTGAAGCGATAACCAAGGAAGAAATCGATGACACGGTCTTGGCGTAGAATGCATGAGATCAGTTGATCAGACCGACGAGGGTGTTGTGTGCACATTATGGTATGGATAATGGCACACGAAATAGAGTTGACGATGACATTGTCGGTGATATCCCTGGTTGATGACGCCAAAGACGAAATGACGATGGACACCACAGGTACTAGGGCAGCCGGTTGTGATGCATGAAGGCACCCCTTGTGTTGTTGTGCGGCACGTCCAACCTTCGCATGATTAATGAAGAGCAACGGACCGATGAAGATTCGACACCGTTGTCAGTGTAGAAGCATGGACGTCATAGTCCGATCAATGATTAGCGAACGCAAAAAAAGCGCCGGTCAAGCGACCAGCGGGAAGAAAATTTGATGTAGACATAAAAATGAATCATGCGCACAGCCAATCGACCGATCAACGGATGAACCCTAGTTGTGACCTATGCGGAACCGGCGAAGATCATGTAGATCGACATCCCCGGGACAGCGTGGTGTGGAAGCATGTTTAGAGACTAGATCATGAAAGAGTATGAGATTGACATAATCACTCCATGTTGTATTAAACCTCTCTACATCTATTACTTATTTTGCATTTTCTCTTTCCGCCGGCCGCAAAGATTTTTTTTCCCTTGTGTAGTCATGCTTTGTTTTTACTGGGTTTTGATAAATTCTATTCTTCCTATTACTTGTTTTGCAACTCTACTGGGTAGTCATGACTCTCATGCATGAGACTACCCGGACCACCACCTCTCGCTACGCCCTTGATATATAGAGGTACCAAATTTGCAGGGGCAAGCTTCTCCCAGTGATAAGTGTTGGAAAATTACAAATCACATACATCCAAATAAATAATATAATCTAATATTATCTCTAACGATTAGTAGCAAGTCGCAACCAAATATAATGGCCATTTAGCGAGACAGTGACAAGACAATTGGCGACAATGCAATGGATTAGTTCGTCCAAACGGACAAATTAACGAGCGCTGTATTTGAACCCGTTGAACGTCAGGTACGTGCACAGTCATGCAAGACCCACCTTAACTAATTAGCTTCTTCCCGGAAAATGGAAATCGCCTATTTCCTGTTGATGATATAGCACAAGTTCGATTAGAATCGCACAGGCACAGTGTATGCCGCTAGCTTGTCTTATTCGAAGCGTGTGTTCACGTAACAGTTGTACGTACAAGGGTACGCGCATGCCTAACTACTTTTGTACACAACATCACAGTTAGTTGCTACTTATGCAAGATGATGAGGGACTCTGGCGATAATTAAGGACCGCTGGCATGATTCCGTCGCCGCCATGGGGGTAGAAGACCTGCAGCTACAGCACCCCGCCGGCCACACCGCCGTCTGCCCCGCCCGCGGGCCGGGGAGCTACCACGACGTCTCGCCGTCCCGCCCTGCTTTTATCTCCTCCTCCATCGGTCCGCCCCGTCCCGGTCATTCCTCTAACCCACCCCTCTTTCCCGGCGCCGGTGACCCTCACAACTAGCACCCCTAAATTAAGTTTCTCCTCGCCTCCACCCAGTAGCGGAGGCAGCGAATATTTTGAGGTATGCCGTAGTTGACAATTTTTTTAGTGTGGCGGAGGCCAAGCCTTGCCAGATTGCCGCCTCCGTCACTGTATTCACCGCCTCCGCCGCGGCCAGCTGTGGCTCCGGCTCGACTAGCAAACGTCACCGTCAAGGAGGGAGAAGGTGAGTGGGACCCACCCCGCCACCACGCGAGCGTACGAGCGCTCCCACGCATGAAGATAGGCATATTCGACTCTGATGGTCAGTTGCAACACGTGGTCATACGGTGCTGATGCATCCATGCATGGCTTCCCTAATGGGACAGCGTTTTGCTGATCAGGCCACAAAGCCTTGATGGCAACGCAATAATTCTCGGGCTACCAACCAAACCACATCGAGTGTGGCGAGACAGCAAAATTAGATTGCGCCCCTTTCCATTCCGTGTGCAAGACTACATCGTCTTCATTTCTTAGAAACAAGGTAAGAACACCCGAATCGCACATCCAACCCATGTAAGCATCATCGGATGATTGAGTCATCCCAACTTTGATAATGATGAAGTCACCATACACATCTCGTGGTTGATTGGCACGTCCCGCCTAGTGAAGGTCTGGAATAAATCGAGTAAAGCGCAATCAAGCACAAGTAAAGTGTGAACATATATTTGGCTTCGTGAAAAATATTACACACCTCTCGGGCAAATTTGCACAGCGAAAATGTTTGATTGGCGCGTTGTAATAGCAAAACACACATTTACTATCTTCCAATTACACTTAGCATGATATCCCTTGTAAGTACTACTTCTCTCAAAAGATACGTAAATAATTTTTAGTCGAACTTTTCACTCTCGCAACTTCTTAAAATTATGGATGGATTAAGATTAATGCAAAAGAAAAGTAATAAGATTTTTGAGTGGATTACATAAATCTTATGTTTTTTGAGAATAATCTTATGTTTTAATTTGAAACTAAGGTGAAAAGCAAAAAATCCTTTGTTAGATCAATTAAATAAACTCTACTCCCTCTGTCTCAGTTTATAAGGCCTACGCGTATCTTTAGGTCGTGAATTTGACCAAGATAATACGATAAATATATTATGATTTTTTTTAGAAAATTCATATGTTATATTTTCTAATGGTATATTTCTTGTTTTATAAAAATATATCATATTCGTCAAATTCATGACCTAGGGATATGGGGAGGACTTATAAACCAGGACGTAGGAGTACTACTTTTCGCTACTTTTGTTTTAGACCTAATACTTTTGTCTACTTTCATTATCTATCAACGAGACCCTGAATCATTTTTTGTGTGTTTTTCCAAAAAGACCCAAAGAATTGTATTTTCGCTGAATAAGAATGGGTAACAAGAGTTATCAAGTTAAGTTTTTGTGTATGGTTCACGTACAATGTACGCGTTTGAAGGGTGCCAATGCATAAAATGGATGATCGTATGCCCACGTGCACTACGATCTTAGTCTCGCACTTAGCCTGCTCATAGTGAGAGTAACATGCATGCCACTAGTGCAAAAAAAATGACGTGAAAAATTAATTAATCAGAGATACTTTTGGTAACATCACATGTTACCATAACATAACGCACCAAAGGTAAATCTGTTTATAGCCTAATAATCAAAACCTGGATGACATTGTCCATATGTTACTACTCACTCGGAAGGTAATAACAAAAACTATTTGCGTATGCATGTTGTTTATGTTCCACTGTGAGCAGTATTAGCGTCTAAGGCGCTTAGCCGCTTATTGCATTCCTTCGGGGTGGGTGGATGCATGGATGGACCCTTATCTAAGCCCTCTTGCACTCGGTTAAGAACCATTCATCTTAGCAAAATTTCAGTTTTGTGTTGTACATTGGCCCCTTAAGCTATGATCTTGGTCAAACCCTGCTCAGTTCACTCTACGCACATTGCCTCTCGGAGATAGCTAGCTGAACCTGCAGGTATGCAGTGCACTTCAATTCTACCACAGCTTCGCCACTTAATTTCGGTGCGAGAGGCTTGCTCGCATGCAGGCAAGCATGCGTACGAACGCACGGTTAATGCGAGGTCGGGTGCATGTCTATGCGTTTTTGTCGATCTTTTTTTTTTTTTTGAACACAACGAACGAGCTATATTCATAAGATTGGATACAGATTACAAAGCTCGAGCAAGCTTCGAATTTCCACCTGCCTAACACCTTTTACATGAACAACTCCAACACAAAAGAAAAACCAAGTAGGTCTCTGGAGTTGATCGATCCAAATTTTCCTTCTCACAGCTTCGCCGCCTCCGAAGCAAGACGCCGGAGCCAATCCCTGGGAAGAAGACCCATCGCAACCATTGTTGCAAGCATGGACCTCAGGAGACGATGCAAAAGCATCAAAAGCTTTGTGGCTCGCCGGCAGGGGACAAACCCCGCACTTCTCCTCCCCCGATTCCACCTCCATTAGAGGTGCCACCGGAATCGCACACCAACGAACCTCAACACCCGAACAGAAACCAGAAGCCAGCCTCCACACACACACCTCACTATCCCGCACCGCAACTGGAGGAAGCAACGGCGCTGCAGCAACAGGGACGGAGGGATGGAACCCCATATCACAAGCTCGCCGGAGCTGCCTCAACGAGCACGAAGGGGGACAAAGACCTCGAAGGATCCTCAGATCCGCGAGTAGCAGCACGCCGCAGCTCCACGCCGGAGACGGAGAAGGATTGGAGCAGCAACGATCTTTATTCAACTCCGGCAGCAGCACGCCCTCCTCAACGCCGGCCGCCGCAACACCTAAAAACCAGACTATGTACAGCAGGACCAAGATCCAGGGTCCCCCCACCCTCCCGCCGCCGGAACGGCCGGCGGAGGGAGAGGGAACCCCGAAATCGCCGATCGCCGCGGTGGTCGCCTGGGAGTCGCCTTTGATTTACTGTAGCAGGAGAAGAGAAAACGAAGTTGAGAGTTTCTCCCCTTCTCTTTAATCAATTCAGGGTTTACTCTGCACGGTTTCTACTACTTCTCGTTCAAAGAAACTGCGTTTTTGTCGATCGATCAATGCAGCGCGGCATGGGTTCGTGTTTCGGGATTCTGAGCAATGGACGCCCCTGTTCTTATATTTCTTACTTTCACTGCTGTGAAAATGGTTTTGCTGGCTACTGTACTTTGCTGTGAGCCTGTGACTAGCTGGATCGATTGGATGGGCTAAGCTCTTGGATAGATATAAGTTCCAGACGTATTGCTTCTGCATTTAAGTAACGTGTATTGAGTTTAAAAAAAAAGTAACGTGTATTCGAGACAGATCTGTTCATTAATCTTGTGTATATTAAAAGTATTTTCAAAAAACAAAACTGATTTTTTAGGAATTATGTCGGCTTGAGTTGTTTGATTCGTAGGGTTGCAGTTTATAGATATTTTTTTCGTATAACTCATTTACACTAGATTTAAAGAAAATTCACATCAACCCAACCTCTTGGAAAGAATCCTATGTTTTGCTTGGCACAATCAAATTTCTAAGCAACTCTCATAGTACTGAAAATGCCATGACACTTTGGGGCCTCTTTGATTCACATGATTTTCAAAAACTGTGAATTTGACTTTTTACCCTATATTCGTACGTTTGTGACACCAATTACCCCACCTACTGCCAAATTGTTTAGATTACCTATTTTAGAAACTGTGGACCCTCTTTCCTGATGCATATCCGTCGCGCAAGGTGTGAGGTATTTTCTGAGGCTCGAAAATACTAACACAACGAAATTAAACATACGGTGAAGTGATGGTTGAACATGATCGTCACTAAAGCCTTTTGAAGGGAAAGGCAAAAGATTTGCCTTTTTCAATAAATTAAGAAAGAGTTTCTAAAAAAGTTTAGTGTTATAGACCACCACCCTTAATACAAAAGTGTAATCTCCCGGCAAGAAATAACCCAAATGTTTGGCACCCGCAAGTACCCAATTCCTCGCCTCTAGCTTAATCCTAGCGAATATTATCATCGGTAGGGTGCTCAAGTGCTTGAAAATCCTCGAGCCCTTAATTCTAACGCCTTTTGATTTTTTTACATATTTTGCATATACCGTGTAGAACTAACATGTCGTTAAACTCTAACGAAACTTGCGGAATGTAAAACTGAGGTAAAACCATGTTCAAAATTACATATGTGGCGTATTCTTACTTTGTTTACAAAATGGAGCAGTAAGTGTCACATATGTACAACTACATTAAAAAAAAGGATCCATTTATCGGTGTTACAAGAACTCTGTTGAACCTCAAGGAGCAGAAAATCACAATGCAGGACAGTTTAAGCTTGAAATCAGTTTTCTATCCAGTGCGTACTAGTGCATACTCGCCACGACGCCATTGTGCATGATTACACGCATCAATTAGTAAATAATAGTACAACCCATGATGTTATCATCGCCAGCCTTCATTCACTCCATCCATCTAGGAATCCTACATGCCGGGCAGTCAGTCGGGCACCACGCACGGCTTCTTTTGTTAATTCCCATTATCGAAAGCTCTGGACCAAAACCAGGACATGACGGCGGCGAGACGAGTTAAAGGTCAGAGCTAGCTAGCATCCATCCATTCGTGTAACTCGGCCGGCCGGTCGTTAGGATCAGGAAAATGACCTGCGGTTTGGGGGCAAAGATACGCATCATGTCTTGTCTGTCTGTCATCTGCAAATGATACAACACTGCAGATACCACAGCATGGGTCAAGCTTCGCTTCAGAAGATAGATAGATAGTGGCCGTGGGGTTTTCGCACGGATCAATTAGCTGGGTCAAGCTTTGCTTCAGAAGAACTCCGAGCTAGCTGTCCGGTGTTGTGTTCTCACAGGCAAATACCAGAGCATATGGTTCATGAGAAAACCAGAGCATGATTCAGCTCGCACACTGCACAGTTTCTTCAGTTCGTTCTCCCGCGGTGTTTTCCTCTGCAACTTGGCTGGCCCCGCCTTCAGAAATCAGAAGTGATTGAACGGAGGGATCGATGTAATGCTGATAGGCTCACATATACAGCCAGAGTCGACCACAATCCGTACACATATATGTCATGGAGTACAGTACGCCGCCCATCTGCTCATGTTTGCGACCTCGGATCTGAACTCTCTCGCGCTTGCACTGCATGGGCCATGGGTGGTGCGTTGCGTTCATCAGATCACACCCATGGACATGGACCCATTGCTTGTTCAGTTGTTAGTTCGTTTATTAGACACTTCTTTCTGACAAAATTACTTACGCGCCGTGGGCTGCACGGAGCAGTAATGAGCTATCTGCACAGATGATAACATAAGCCACGACCTTGCTCGCCACTCGCAACTATATTCCCAAGTGGCTGGGGGATCAGAATGTCTGAATATGCAAGAGTCCCGTTCTTCTTTTTTTCAGGGTGCGAGAGCCCCGATCGGATGAAACCAGAGGCGGTCTACATGAGAGGAGCCCGAACGTTTTGGGCCTCCGCTCACCAAGATTCGCATGCCCGAGTCCGCTCTTCGGGCCCCATGGCGTTAGCTTGCGTACGCTTTCGAGCACTTTCACGGGCCTAGTGCGGGTCACGCCAGAAGCGCGCGTATGGAAGGGCCTCGATCCAAGTCGCCTTCGCCTTTATAACAAACAAACAAAAAGCAGAAAATCACGCGTATGTGTGGCCAGCACGCCACCGCAGGAACCGGGATGTGGCGGCGGGGCATGGCCGGAGCGGCGCTAGACGGTGGACGCGTGCAGGGCAAGAACTGAATCCTCGATCCATCCCGGGGCCAGAAAATCACGCTATTAGCGGCGATATAGCGCGCTATTTTTTTCCTTGAAAATGAGTGCAGATTCGCATTCATGTTATACATTGTTCTAGTGGCAGGATCGATCGTAGTCGGAGGGCGATCATCGACGGGGACCGGGCAGGAGGCGAGCACTGTAAAATCAAGCGAACAAATCATGGTGATAAGGTCTCAGATTTTTTTCCCGTCCGGGCAAACGCATGGTGAATGAAGTAACCGATTATTGTGGCACCTCGAGGAGGATGTGTTCTGGCCAAGCAAGGACAAACAAAAGAACAAAAATCTAAAGGCTATTTTTTACAAGAAATTTCGAAGATTCTTCGAGGATATAAATCCAAGGAACTTGTTTTACACTCCCTCCGTCGAATAAGTGTACATCTAGGGTTTTGTACTAAATCAAACTTGTTAAAACTTAACCAACTTTATAGGAAATGTGCCAACATTTATGACACTAAATTGGTATAACTAAATGTATGTCTTACATTTCTACGAGACTATAGATCTAAGTATTTCGATGTGGGTGCTACTTTATTTGAAATAATTGTTTCCTGACTCTATCACAGGTGTGGCTTTCATAAAAGATATATTACTAGCTAGTGGCGTTTGTTACTTCTCGTGAGTTTGTCATCGAAGCCGATCCTGAGACCTAGGCAAACTCAAGGGCTAAATGTTAGGGGAATACCAACGTGGGTAGGCACACAAAGAGAGACTATACACAATAGTAGGGTGTAATATAGTTGGCATATGGCAGCCTCCCTTCATGGGCTTGCACGTACAAGGTGGGACAGTTCGAGATCCAGTCCGAGTCAAGATATAATTGGATTCACAAGGAGGTGGCTCAACTTGGAAGGCAAAACGAAAGACATTGTTGACTCCAAGCAAGACATCGAACCAAAACCAACACGACAGTGGGAACACTAAACTCAACAAGTTTTTATTCATTTTGTATTGTAATATTTTTCGTCAGCATAAAGTCACATAGTTGGGTTAAAAAATAATTAAATATATTTAAATTACTTATGCTTTCTGGGTTATGTGTCCTTGAATCGGGTTTCTACTGGATTACTCTGTCAACCAAACTATGAGGACAAGACTGAAGCTTAACAAAGATCGAGGACAAAAGAGATAGTTCGACATGAAGTGGACTTCGTTGTAGGAATCTTCCTTGCTTTTATCTGTCTACAAGATATATAGTTTAGCATAGTTATTATCGGTATATGCACGTGTGTAGACACTTAAACTACATAATATGTCAGTACAAAATTATCCTAACAGGCTAATTTTACGTTTTCCAATGAGTCGATAAATTCGATATATATGGGCTGGACCATACACCCGTCATGACATCTTGACATACACAACATGCATCAACGCGGTTTTCCCACAACCAGGAGCGTACGCACCTACCATCATGATCGTACGCTGCTAATTGTGATATTGAATTTTTGCAACATGCATGTGTAGGTGTAGGCGGGTAGCCTACACAACATTATGTAGGAGGAGCGCTTACAAGGTTCGATAGAGTGCCGAATTGTGGTCTGCATTAGACCATACACCCATCACGAGGTCTGCATTATCTTTCGTTTGATGCATGCATGCAGTATATATTCGCTAGCAAAGACATGCCTTCGGCCTTCCTGGCTTCACTATCCGTATTATCAGATGTGGCTGCCAAAAATCGAAAATATGAGCAATAATTCAGTAGAAAGACCTAGATCGCATACCTAAAGTCTAGAGAGATAGAGAGAGTCATCGGCATCGATGGAGGTATCTGGGAAAGGTGAGATGGACGGACACGGCCGGCGAAGAAGCCAATTGGTACGTGTGCTCTGCGCGTGCCCGTGGCGTGCGGCGACGGCGAGAGATTCCTTTCGTGCGGCGGATGGCGGGTTGGCGCTAGGCCGCTAGCTAGCTACACGGCTACACCGTTCCTCCAGTCCCCGGAGCGGCGGATTCCCCTGTCACTCTCCTAGCTCCGGCCTGCTCACACTACCCCCTCCATCTCCATAGCGGCTATATATACAGCCTCGAACAGCGGCCATTGCTCCTCACCAAGCAAGAGCAAAACTACATACCTACAAAGATCAATTCGCGTAGTACTCTCCAACCTCAGGCAAGAACACTGCCATGGCTAGCAAGTGCGACAACTGCGACTGCGCTGCCGCTGACAAGACCCAGTGCCCGTAAATACCCACCCAGCTCTCTGTTGATCATCATGTATATATTCGCGTTAATCCATCAATCCACCCCTGGATCTGATCCATCTCCTCCACCCGGCCTCGTTTGATCTGATCTGATCCGTCGATCTTTGCTATACCCCTGTCTCTGACTGAACATGTTGTTTTTTCATGCGTGCAGGAAGAAGGGAAACAGCTACGGCATCGTCATGGTCGACACCGAGAAGAGGTAGTACCCCATATAGTATTTCACTTGCTCGATCCTCCACGGCGGTGCATATAGGCATGCGCGGCCGAAAATTTATACTGATTGATTAAACTAAAAGCACCTCCTCATAAAATTGACTAGACACAAAGCTAGCTTGTTGTCCGATGTTCTTGGTACTCATCTTCTAGAACTGAACACATCTTACCTTTGATGGTGCAGCCACTTCGAGCTGCAGGAGGTCGCCGAGAACGACGGCAAGTGCAAGTGCGGCACCAACTGCAGCTGCACCACCTGCACCTGCGGCCACTGAAGAAGAAGCCATGCTGCTGCCGGGCCTCTGGCCCGTCTACTACCCTACCCGTAGTAACCAACTCACGCACTCACGAGCGCATGTAGCTCGTGGTGCGTGGTTGTGTCAATAAAAGTCTCTACCTGTGTGTGTTGTCTGTCTGTTGTGCAAAAGCCTGTAGGTTTATGTGTGTCTAAACCTTCTCGGGTCGTATGTGTGTCCTTTACGTGCTGTGGCGTGTGGTTTCATTCCGTGTGTCTGCGTGTTGCATGGAATGAAATTTATCGTGTGGTTTTACTAGCTCGTCTCTTCGTGTGGTTCCCATTCGTAATTCAGAAGTACTTACTCCACTTTTAAGCAACTTTTTTTTTTTGAGAACTCCACACCTTTATTAAACTTGAACTACATCTGGGATACCGATGCCTTCCGGCGGACTAAGAAACCAAACTCTACGACCATAATCATCCTGGACTACACTCCGAGCCAGGTTATGTGCCTCCTTATTAGTACATCTCCTCTCATAACAGAAAGAGAGGTCATCAAACCTACTCCGGGTCGAAGCATACACTCCCATCGTGCCCTCCTCCAGACTCATGATCACGTTCTTGCAATCGCTTGCAACACGGATGTTTCTGACATGAAGGTCTGATGCTAGCTAGCGCCACTGCTTCTCGGCAAGCAAGCGCTTCAAGGGTTTCTGCATCCACCTGGCCAGGATAGGTGACCGCTGACGCCCCCAGGAGAGCTCCGCTATGGCTTCGTGCCACCGCAGCCACAGCGCCCCGCCTGGAACTCTTCCCCACCGCAGCGTCGACATTGATTTTTACCACTCCCTCAGGAGGAGCAATCCATCTTGTCGTTGGCTGGACGGTGGTACCTTCCTTCCGTTGCTTTCCTGGGTCTCCAATGTGTTTCAGATCGCTAAGGAAATTCTCCACGAAATAATGCACCGATAAAGGGCTTTGAAATATCTGCTCGTGTATTGCCTTTCTTCGGGCATGCCATATCGCCCAGAGTGTCACAAACAGTCTGATCCGATCCTCCTCTTGCAATGTGTCAATCATCTCTGCTAGCCAAAGCCGAGCATTCCCCTCCGTAGAGCAGGTCATGTGCTCTGTTATATTCTCATCAACCAATACCCAAACACATCGGGACATGGTGCAGTCTATGAGCGCATGTCACCAAGAATCATGTGCTCCACACAGTTGACAGCCACTGCTCACAGCCATGTGCCTACGGTGTCGCACTTCATTTGTGGGGATGGACTGTTTAGCCAACCTCCATAAGAACATCTTCACCTTCGATGGAACCCTTGTTTGCCACAGTGAGCTCCATTGCTTCTTCGTTTGCTCGATGTTAGACCCAGTTGCTCGATGGTCCAACCATGCCTCTCTTCTGTCTCGCGTCGTGATCAGCATATTGTATGCTGAACGCACCGAGAAGTTGCCCTTTCGGTCGTGGTGCCACGCCCAGAAGTCGCTCTGTCTCCTCGTACTCAGCGGAATCTCGAGTATGGCCTCGACATCCATTGGGATGAAGCACAGGTTCAGCTTCTCCACCTTCCACGTCGCCGTCGTCGCATCGATGAAGTCATTAACTAGGCTCGGCCGCTCTGCAACCCGGCATGTTGTAGGGCGCAGCATACCCTCTCTCGGAATCCACTGATCATTTACTGGATCCGTTTCTTCTCCTGTGCCAATGCGTTTTACCAAGCCCTGCTTCAAGACTTGCACCCCGTCATGTATCGCCCGCCAAACCTGTGACGGCGCCGAGCCAAGTTCCGACTTTAGTAACTCAGAATTAGGGAAGTACAGTGCCCTTAGAATCCGAGCACTGAGAGTCTCCGGGTTCTGAAGTAGCCTCCACCCTTGCCTAGCCAGGAATGCTAAATTAAAGAGTTCGATGTCTCAAAAACCGAGCCCCCCCCATGTTCTTCGGTTTACACATTTCTTTCCAAGAAACCCAACACGGTTTCCTTTCTCCTTCCTTGCTTCCCCACCAAAACTTCCGTAGCATGGAATTGAGATGGAGACACAGCCCCCTTGGCAGCTTAAAGCATGCCATAGAGAAAATAGGAATTGCTTGGGCGACTGATTTAATAAGAACATCTTTCCCTCCCACTGATAGGAGTTTTTCCAGCCACCCTTGAATTTTACTCCACATCTTGTCCTTCAAGTATTTGAAGGCCCCATTTTTGGAACGCCCCACATCCGACGGCATGCCTAAATATTTCTCGTTTAGTGTCTCTGATTCAACCTGAAGGGTCTGCTTGATGCCCTCCCTAACCACTGCTGGACACTTCTTACTGAAGAAAATAGAAGATTTGTCCCGGTTAATCTGCTGACCTGACGCCATACAATACAAGTTTAGCTCATCTTGTACTCTCCCTGCAACCTCTGTCTCCGCCTTGAATAGCAGCAGGCTGTCATCCACAAAAAAGAGGTGGCTAACGGCCGGGGCCGACGGCGCCACCTTGAGTCCATGGAGCTCTGATGAGAAACTGTGTTTTAAGAGGCACGAAAGGCCCTCTGCTGCCAACAAGAAAAGATAGGAGATATCGGGTCACCCTGTCGCACCCCTCGAGAAGGTGTAAACTGGTCCAATTTTCCACCATTGAAAAGCACCTGAAAAGATACAATAGTGACAAGGCGCATCACCATCTGTACCCATCTCCTATGGAAGCCAAGCTTGATCATTATGGCCTCCAAGTACCTCCACTCGAGTCTGTCATACGCTTTCCTCATATCAAGTTTAAGCGCACAGAAACGATTCTTCTTGGCTTGGTTCCGCTTCATAAAATGAAGACATTCATAAGCGGTGATAATGTTATCCGTTATCAGCCTCCCAGGGACAAAGGATGACTGTACCTCTGAGATAATCTTCGGCAAACACACCTTCAGCCTATTTGCCAACACCTTCGATGCAATTTTGTAGATTACATTGCATAAACTTATGGGTCTAAACTGCCCCAACTCTTCCGGGCTGGCCACTTTAGTTATCAGAACAACAAAAGTCTGATTTATGTTCCTCATATCATCTTCTCCCTTCAGTACCCGTAGCACTGCGGAGGTTACTTCTTCTCCACACATCTCCCAGTGGGTCTGAAAAAAGTGCGCTGGGTACCCGTCAGGCCCCGGGGCCTTGGTTGGGAACATCTGAAATATCGCATCCTTTATTTCCTTCCCTGTGAAAGGTTTTAACAAAGCATTGTTCATTTGTTTTGTGAACTTTACTGGGACAACATCAATGACAACCTCCATGTTTGACACCCCCTCCGATCTATACAAGTTCTCATAAAAGCCTCTTGTAAGTTCGGCCATTTCTCTGTCGTCCTCGACAGTCACGCCATCCGGCCTCATAAGCTTGGTTATGCGGTTCCTTTTCTTGCGCTGACTCGCTCGTAAGTGGAAAAAGCGAGTATTTCTGTCAGACTGTCACCCTCCGAGAGCCACTGTACCCTCGAGCGCTGGCGCCACATGATTTCCTCTCGCTGGTACAGCTCGAGCAGACGTTGATTGGGTGAGTGCACCTTGACCACCGCCATCCATCTTCCCTCCTCCCGAAGGCTCACAAATTCCTCCCTCGGAAGTATCACATCATCCAGTTCCTCATCCTTGAGTACCATTTTCTTCAGCAGGTCCTGCAGATCTACCAGTGGTTCCATTGCTCGACGATCCACCCTCCTTTGGAAACTTCGTCGCCATCGCTTCCGGAGCCCCGTGCGCCTCGCCGCTCTCTCCGTCCCACACCGCCAAGGCCGGGTAGACGTGTTAGACGTTCCCTTTGTCAGCCCGAGCGGATCGCGGATCGGAGAAGAGAAGTCTAGGCTGATCGGTGCCGGAGAAGAGTCCTTCCGCCGCCGCGATCGCCAGCAGGAGTCTAAACCCTAATCGCGAGAGCGAAAAGGTACTGAACGCAGGGAGCAAATAACTATAGTTTGGGCCTAGCACCGAGCACCAAAACCAGCCGAGGGAGTGAGGGACACTAGTTTGGGCTTTGACAAAAACTTGGGTTGAACCAAGCAGGCCTTTTGAGGTCCAAATGCCCTTTTCCAGTGATTACCATCACTTTCGGATTTACGAGTGCGCACAGTAGAAATCACGTACGATCATGTAGAAAAGGAAAATGGAGTATGAAACCATGAAACGAGAGGGCAAGGGTACGTAGGACCAAGCCGAAGCAGGCCGGTTGTTTTGTTCAGATCAGACAGCACAGTCTCATGGAAGAGGGCGCGGCCTGTACTATTTTTTTAACTGTTCCGCGGCATGTGACACTGTGAGCACCTGCACTGCGTCCCTCAGCGCTGCCGCTGCTGCCTGGGTTCGGCTTCAAGCGAACAGGCTATGCAGCAGTGGTAGAATCTTTCTCAGCTTCGAGACAACGATCAGAACAAGCCATCGTCATTGCCAGTCACTGTGCTGCATCTTTCTCATCTCACTATCTCTGCCGGCGATAATGGTGCTCGTTCCTACTTCAGAACACTTGTCCGTGTAGAAGAACTACGATATAATCTGAATATTTAAGGTGGTCCAACGGTAGCAACGCATGCGGGGCAGCTAGCTCGCACAGTGTTTTTTCTAATCAAGCTCTGCTTGATGCAGACATGATACACGCACAGCACGCCTAGCTTGATTTGTGTGCAGCGTACTGTGCGCCGGTCAAAGTGAGCATACCGAAGAGCGCCGCCGAGCTTTGCGATCTGACGCAGGTTTTCAAGCTCCGCCGAAACAAACACGCACTGCCAGCCGGGTCAGATGTAGTCCAGCTGCAATTTCTGCCTCGAACATGAAGGAATTACTAACTCCAGGTATAGCAATGGCACTGGCATAATCACACAACATTTCAAGAAATTAACAGGTGGCACTAATCTCTTGGCTTCACGCATTATCGACGATCGTTGAGACATGGGCCAAGGGTCAGGTACTCCCGGTGGTTGGCTAGATGAGTTCCAGATCCCGATCCCCCGGCGGCATGTGCTCTGCTAGAGCTAGCTTGCATGGCCTACGAACTTGGCCGTATGTACGTCCATGGCCCCGAGATTGAAACTTCAACATGTATATGTGCAGTAATATACATGTTCGTACATACAGTATTTCTGTAATTTCAATGTTTCACGTGCCATTAATCAATCCCAAGGAGTTTGTTGTGCGCTGCATCGATCATGTACACGGGCTTGTAGTTGTAGCTAAACAAACGGAATTAGTTATACTAGGGTATTCGCGCGCAGGTGCTAGTACCCTACCAAATTAAGATGGTGGACTACGATCGTTGCGCCTATTGTTGGGACCGATCAGTACACACATGGCGGATCCAAAGCCCTTCCAGCATGGACGTACGGTCGCCCGAGCTTGGAGAAGGCGTCGTTGTTTACAGTACCGAGTTTCTACAACGATTTTTGTTAAAAGATCACCGTCAAAAAAAACTTAATTAGACATGTTTGCACATGCTTCCAAAAGTTTCTAGATCCGCCATTGAGTACACATGAAATGGTCCGAAAGTTAATTAGTAGGTCCGACACTAAACACACATGAGACTAGTCATAGTGGGGGTATCATAGGTAATATCTGCATGCCATGTTGGCAAAAATCTGATGTGGCACAACAATTAATGAAGAAAGAGATGGTAGTAGTATCTACCTATGTTACGGTATCATGACACGTAAAACAAGGTATTTTAATAGCAAGTAAATCTTGTACACATATTTGTATTGAGATTCTACAAATCAATAAATATTGTGTGGCTATGATACTACTATATGATACTATGCATTATAGAGGTAGTATCTTACACAAGTATCATATACATGATACCACTCTATGATACTCCCCATTATGACTAGTCTGAAATGGTCACGCTACAGTGGTTGATGGCATGTTATAGAAAATGACATTGTTCTTTTTTGCGAATAAGAAATGGCATTGTTGGTACAATTAGTAAAAAAATGGCCATTATTAAAACACCATGCATATTAAACTAGTGCAAATTTCGTCTTGTTGCTTGTCGTTGGAGTTACTAGTTTACTACGCGTATATAATTTGTACGTACTACCGTTAAAATTATGTACACCATCAAAACACCATGGACGATGGATATTAAACCAATATAAATTTCGTCTTGTTGCTTGTAGTTGGAGTTACTACGAGTACTATATTGCATGAAGGGATAGTCCAACCAACGAACTGTTTTGGTACTCTTCCGGTTGCTATATGTGCACAGTCCTCACTAATTGGGCAGGCATGGAAAGAAGTCCACATCACCCCCCCTAACTTTCAGGTTTGGGACGCTAACCCCCTAAGTTTAAACTGGGTCATTTAACCCCCACAACTATCTAAAACCGGACAAAATACCCCCTGGGCTGTTTTGATAGCGGTTTAGGCCACGTGGAGAGCGGTTTAGCGTAGTACTCCGGTCGCCGCCGTCTCAGAGTTCCACGACGAGGCGCACTGCGCGTACTAGGACCACTCCGTGTTCGTCCACGTTTACGCCCTCTACCTCGACGACCGCGTCCGCTTCCTCCTCGCCTTCCTCCCCCACTGTGCGCTTCGCCGACGAACACGACCGCGGCGGCGGCTCGCCCGCTCCCGACATGACGGTCATCGGCCGCTTCCTCGCTTATCGCCCACGGGCGCCGCCAGGCGCAGCCACGTCGTGCTCGCCACGCTGTGCCCCGTGGTGAGGGAGAGCGCGCGCCTCTACGACGACCTTGCCGTCTTCCTCGCCGTCCTGCTCGACCGCTTCTTCGACATGGGCTATGCCGAGTGCGTCAAGGCGTTCGAGGCCTACGTCAGCGCCGTCAGGCTCGTTGACGACCTCACTCCAGGTGCGACGACGCGGGCGTCGTGAGGTCCTCCGATTTCCCCGACGCGGGCGCGCCAGAGTGGAGGTCGGCGACGATGCGCATCTCCGTGGCCGGGTCGTGATGCTGGCGTGCTGCAGCCCCATGAGGTACCACTGCACACTCCGGCCCGCCGTGATCTCCATCCCCATACCGGCCTTGAAGGCAACACGGACGGCGGCGCGACTCACGGCCGACCGGGAAGGCTAGCGGGACGCGCGCACACACACGCTCGTATTCTAGCTAAGCAAACTAGCAGCTAGCTGGATTAATTGGGCAATGCACGCTTAGATGAGCTAGCATCCTAGCTGCTGGATGGTTTGGTTAGAAGCTGGCTGTCTCCTGCCCATGTGCGCATGCGGCAAGAAAAAGGCGCTCCCGGCGCCAGAGAATCACGGCGCTGCGCCGCCTACGCGCGTGGAGCCAGGGAACGCTTCCGCCGCGCCGGAGGAGGACAAGGACGTCCGATTCGGTGCAGGAGGCGACGGGGAGGGGTTGGGGAGGAGTACGACGGGGTCAACGAATAGATAAGGGGGTTATTTAGACATATGTGGCCTAAACTGCTCTCCACGTGGACTAAACTGCTATCAAAACAGCCTAGGGGGTATTTTGTCCGGTTTTGGATAGTTGTGGGGGTTAAATGACCTAGTTTAAACTTAGGGGGGGTTAGCGTTCCAAACCTGAAAGTTAGGGGGGTGATGTGGACTTCTTTCGGCAGGCATGCATGAACACATGATTTGCCCCCATCCTTAACAATGTTGTCGCTTGTTTCCTCTGAGTTGTCCTCGCCTCTGCATGAATGAGTCGCACATCCTTATCTTCTTGTTCTCTTTCCCTGGCTTGGTGATAATTGGGTGCGCTGACTTGGTCGACGGTCAAAGCTGTCAAAGAGGATAAACAGTAACTGAACTTAATTATGCAAGTTGAGCTTTCATGAACGGATTTGATGGAGCAATGGGTCTTGTCTTATCATAACACCCCGAAGACCTAGTTCCCGGGGACAGAGCTTGAACTATTGTAGGCTTAGGCTAAGCAAACATAGAAAATACCTCTTAATTAGATTATTCGTCAGCTCCACCAAAATGGGTGGAGTCGTTTCTGTCTTAAAATTAAGTGACGACATCCACAAATGGGCGTTGTATACCTGATGCTTCTTATGAATCTATTTTTGGGCAGTGTTGGGTGTCTCGCGGGGGATAATTTCCCTCGATCTCCCACCTCCACAAGCTGACACGTGTCCAATTTCGTCTCCTAAATCCCGTATTTTTTCTATTAAGCGATGGGCAAAATATGAGTCTCGAGTTTATGGTAATTTTCATTTGTATAGTGTGGTTGTTCGATGTTGTATCCTGGTTTGTATATTCAACATACTATTTTCTTTGTTTGACACAGTTATCTTTGAAACTCAACCGAGTTAGTTTGTCCTCAAGCCTCCTTCCCTTTGATTTTAACTAGTTGAATTTCAGCGCGCAGTCACGGCGCGCCCTTGGTGGATTTTGGAGGTACATGAATGGTTGAAATATCATTTTTGAAATTTATTCATGTTCAATAAATAGTCAATTAAGCATTTAGTAAATTTGTAAAAATGTTTGAATACTTTAAAACAAAATGTACGAAGTGTTATAAACTGTGCAAAGCATGATTTATTTTAGAATTTGATTCGTAATCTTAATAGGTAACTGTAGCCCGGCATTTTGCCGCGCGCGTGTAGTTGAATTTGAATTTGGAAACGACGGCATTCTAAAGTTGTCTAAGTTTGGAAATCATCGAAATTGAAAAATGCTTTCGTTTTAAAGATGGTAACTCTTTGGAGATTGCTTAAATTTCAAAATTAGTGTATTTCAATTTTAAATGTGTTTGTTTTTTACGTCTTTTGAATTGTTTCATGACATCGACAATAGTAGCATTTGGAATGTCTTTTGAATTCTCAGATTTCGAAGCAAGTGGAAATTTGGAAGTATTCAAATTTCAAAGTCGGTCATATGTTATAAATAGCCAACGTTTATTTTTTGTGGTAATGTTCAAATGTTTGTCACAATTGGAAATATTCGTTGGGAGGAAAAAATTGTGCAAATGTTGAAGTATTCAAATTTCGCGCGGCGTCACGACGTGGCGTTGATGAAGTAGAGACACATCTCCTTTAACCATTGCAACCACATCAACCTAGTTATGCATTTCCTCGGCTATTTTATGGTGAACATATAAGAGAAGTATTGAATATCATGGTAAGATTACATATGTCCAACAGCTCACCGGAACTTTCCAATGAGGCTTTGCTGTAGACCATGGCGAATGCTACTTAAAGTGCGTAAGTATTAAAAAAACAGAACCCATTATCGTATAGTAATCAGCATGCCATATGGAGGCACATTCCAAAGATTTATTTATGCTTCTTATATACATATTTATGAGGAAAAGTAAAGTACTAAACACCTGATCAACGCTGCATCTATGGTCGCTACAGTTCCTTGTATCAACTTTTAAAAGGAAAAGGTAAAGTACTAAGCGTAGAGCATAGCTTTGAAAATAAGTGAGCGTAAAAGCACCTGATAACTGGGAAACAAAGAAGCAGCATTGTCGCTGGAATTTTCGAATTTGCATTTCGGCAATGTGGCACGTAATATTAGCATTTTGCGGGTGCAGTTATGTTGATATGTTTTCATATTTTTTTGGATGAGTATGTTTGAATAGAAAATTCTTGCTGAATTAATATATGTGTATTTCTTGTTGGATTTTGGAAGGCATTTAAATGTTTTAAGTACTCTTTTTTGAAATTTGGTCATATTCAATAAATAGTCTATTCAGCATTTAGTAGTTTTGCAAAATTATCTAAATACCGTAAAACAGTATGTGTAAAGTGTTATAAATTGTGTTAAGCATGTTCTATGTAGAATTTGATTTGTAGCTTGAATATACTGGTTTGGGTTTTTTTTAACAGTTGTTTCCTAATATTTACATTTATGATACTTTTATGTTGATATTTTTTAAGTCCATAATATAAATGGGTGATTCTATCGTGCATCATTTTTGTGATCGTTTTGATGAATGTTTTTAATTTTTCTCTGGTGGATATAGTTGAAGTTACTGATTTCACGACATATAGTAATTTTGCAAAATGGTTTAAATACCGTAAAACAATATATGTAAAGTGTTTTAAATTATGTAAAGCATGTTCTATTTTAAAATTTGGTTTCTTAAAAATACCGTAAAGCAGTATGCATAAACTTTTGTAACATCTGTAAAGCATGCTCTATTTAGAATTTGATTTGTAGTTCGAATATACTGGTTTGGAATATTTTTTAACAGCTATTTCTGAAAGGACACTGATGTCGCCTAGAGTGGGTGAATAGGCGATTAAAACTTTTCCGGTTTAGTCTTGCTAATTGCGGAATAAAACTAGGTGTTTAAATTAACAAGCCAACAACCTAAATATACTAGGTTCACCTATGTGCACCAATAACTTATGCTAAGCAAGAAAAGCAACAAGGTGATAGCAATAAAATACTTCAAGCACGAAGGCTATCACAATGTAAAGTGCATAAGTAAAAAGCTCGGGTATAGAAATAACCGAAGCACGCGGAGACGAGGATGTATTCCCGAGTTCCTCCTTGAAAGGGAGTACGTCTCGTTAGAGAGGTGTGAACCGACACAACGGTTCAACAACCACAAAGGTTTCACCCTCTTCTCCGCTGAACCGCACCACAAAGGTTTGGTTCACCTTCCACTATCGGTATTCCTTCGAGGCGGAATTCGGAGCCTTTCAACAACAATCCGGGGCACAATCCACAATGGGATTGGGGGCCCCCGAACGGCTTTCAACAACAATTCGAGGCACAACCCACAATGGGATTGGGGGCTCCCGAACGGCTTCAAGTGACCACACAAGGGTCCAACCACCACAAAGGCGTCTAGGGCCCGAAGACCCAAGAGTAACAAGTTCACAAGCTTTCAACTTCCACGAATCCTCATGGAGAGCACACCGATGCACCAAATGCAAAAGGCAAGAGCACAAGTGCTCAAATCCTTCACTCTCAAATTCCAACAAAGCAACAAATGCTTATGGGGGAATAAGAGAGGAAGAACAAAGAAGAGAACCACACAAGAACTCCAAGAACTAGATCCACTATGTTCCCCTCACTTAGAGTAGAGATTGATTGGTGGAAATGTAGATATAGGTCTTCTCCTTCAATCCTCCAAAGATCAAAAAGTTTGGGTGGAGGGATTGGGAGATATCAAAGAAATGAGCTTGTAACAATGGACGAGAGAGAAATCAAAGGTGCTGGGCAGAGCTAACTGGCTGGAGGTAGGTGGAGGGGTATTTATACCCATCCCAGAAAAAGAGCCGTTGCAGCCAGCTTAACACCGGAAACTCCGGCCTAAGTGGCCGGAGACACCGGCCTGCACCGGAAACTCCGGCCTGAATAGCAGCAACAAAACAGCAAACCCTGAAAAGCGACAACTCTCTCGTTCGAACTCCAAAACAGGTGAAACCAATTTTGTTGGAAAGATAACGACGAATGCTATCACTCATGGGGAGGTGTGGACCCTAACTCGAAGGTGGACCGGTAATATTTCCAACACGAAAACGCAACAAGTTTTCCAAATGAAATCCGTTTTCGAAGAACTTGGGCTTGTCATGAAGATCACGACAAGCACCAAAACCCAACAAGGAGAAAAGCCACATAAGAACCGAGAAAGATCAAATGCCAAGTATGCAAAGGTTTGAGCTCTCCACAAGGATGCGATCAAGTTACTCACTTGAGAGCCCCTCTTGATAGTACGCCGTCTATCCTAAAACCCGGTCTCCCACTAACAACATGAGTCCGGTAAAATAGAAAACCTATCAAGATCATACATTTGCCTTGCGCATTCCACTTGAGCTCGATGATGACGATCTTGACTCTCTCAAGTTGGAACACCTTTCATGATTGTGCTTGCTAGCACATGCTTGATGAAGACTTTTCCAAATGCTCCCCCATACACCATTATGGGAGGGTCTCGCTAAACTCCGTCTTCATGTCTCCTTTGCAAGTTTCAATCAAATGATATCTTCGAGATGCATCATATTGAGCTTGCGCTTTATCTTCTTCTCTTGATATGTATGATGGCTTGGGGTTAAACATGATTGTTCACCCAATCTTCTTTTCCAAGCCATACTTGCAATAAGCTCAACTCTACACATGACCATTCTTCATATAAACCCTTGAGTAGAGCATTGATCATCATGTAATTTTCTATAGTCCAACACATGAACTCCAATCATTTCCTATGGACAAGATCTACAAATATATCTCAATGCAAACATTAGTCCATAAGGATTGTCATTAATTACCAAAACCACGCATGGGGCAACACATGCACTTTCAATTTCCTAATATTTCCATTTGTGGTATTTTTATGTTTATATTTCTGAGACCATTATATAAATGGGTAATTGTATTTTGCATATTTTCTCTGTGATTGTTTTCGTTTTGATGAATGTTTTAAAAAAATCTAGTGGATGTAGCTAAAGTTACTGATTTTGCGGCATGTAGTAGTTTTGCAAAATGGTTTAAATACCGTAAAACAGTATATATAAAGTGTTTTAAATTATCTAAAGCATGTGCTATTTTAGAATTTGGTTTCTAAATATACTGGTTTAGAAAATAATTTTGAAATAGCTATTTCTCATTATTTCCACTTAGGGTATTTTTATTTTTTATAATATTTAGGAAATTTATGGCATATGTAGTGAGCATTTTTTTATGTGCATGTTGACATATTTGTCACCTGTCACGAAGTATTTAAAATGGTTTGTAGTGAGCATTTTTTTATGTGCATGTTAATGTATTTGTCACATGTCACAAAGTATTAAAAATGGTTATTTTGATTTTTACAAAATTTTGGAATTTGGACTGAATTGTTTTGGGGATGTAGTTTAAAATTTTGAAAAGTTTTCAGGAATAAAAAAACAAAACGAAAGAAAAAAAAGGAAAAGGCCAACGGCCCAGCCGAGCAGCCGGCCCATCTGGGACGCGGTGCTGAGCGCGGTGGATGCGCCTGGAGACGGGTGACGTAGAGGTGGCGGCGCCGCCACTAAATGGTCGCCGGAGCGACGCCGCTGGCGCGCGGACGCGGCGGACGACGGCGACCATGGCGGCAGCTATTCCGGCGCGGATGCGAGGAGGCGTAGGAGGGGACGGCGCACCTCGGCGTGGGCGGCGATTTGTGCGGGGAGGGCCATAGAGGCGGCATCAGGCGCGGCGGCGAGCTCGGTGCGGCGCGGGGAGAGAGAAGGGAGAGGGGAGGCTCTGTGGTGTTTTTGCAGCGGGGTCCCTGGATGTTTGGGTAATTACGTCTAGGTCCCTCGATTCGTAAATGTGGAGGTTTGCGCTGCGATTTCGTGGCTCGCTTGTCGCTTTTTGCGAAATGGCCGTGCAGCGAGGCTGACTTGTGGGCCACCGTGCACTGTTCAACACTGTAGCAGTCTACAGTAATGAACAGTGTCACGATCGCTGCGAGGCCGCCGATCCTGCCGGCTTTTATATAGTTAGTAATAATATGTGTTTTGGTTTACTGAAAGGTGTTTGACCGATGGTCTATAGAATTTTGTGCCATATAAAATCAAAATATGCAGTATTTTTTGGCAGCATTGTTTTTGCGTTATGTAGAACATGTTTTTTCTTGTGGGATATGCCAACTTGTCGTAATTGACCGGCTTAACAACCAAAATACGCTTAAAAATGGAGAATTCTTTTTACAGAAAATGTGATCTTTTCCCCATTCTGTCCACCAACTATGGATGCATACATGCAAACTGTTATGAATATGTCTGCACTCAAGATCATGGAAACTAGTCTGGCTTAGAGCATCTCCACCGGGGGCCTCTAAAGGACCCCCCAAAGGCCCTTTGGGGGCCGAACACCAAAAACGCTCACCAACGGCACCCCCAAAGACTTGCCCTGAGCGATTTTGTGTCCGGCACCCCAATAGGGCCTCCAAGTTTGGAGTCCCTCCTGGGGTGCCGGACATTGACCGGACATGGCCTCGATAGGTGCGCCCCACCCGTCATAGACATAGGCGGCGAGGGGTGCTGTAAATTGCGCCGTGCAGGAGGCCGTTCCGCCCGCGTTAATGGCGACGCGTTTCTGCAGGCGACAAAGTGACGGGACGGCGAGGCGTCTGCGGCACGCCTTGCAATTACGCCGGCGCCCAGGCTTTCCTGGCTTTCCAAGCGTCGGCGTGGCCGAATCGCGTCGCCGCCACATAACTCCGACGCGACGCGTGCTCACCCACCCGCCGCTTCCCGCCCCTCCGTTTCCCACCCCCTCCCCGCCTATATAACACTCCTCCGCCGTGCAGCCTCGGCATACACTCCTCCGCCGTGCAGCCTCACCACACCAACACTCGCCGTAGCCAAGCACCTCGCCAAGTACCATGCCTCGCCGCCTCCAAACCACCTGGTCCACCCTCATCCAGGCAGCGCGCCGCGCTCACCCTCTGGGCCGGAGCAGGCGCTCCAGCCGGTCGTCGACGAGGAGCCCTTCGATTGGGCGAACGTCGACAACATCGACGTGGAGGAGAAGCTGGAGCAGGAGCCGGCCCATGATCCTTACCCTGGGCAGGAGCCGCTTCCGGAGGAGGAGCCGACGCAGGAGCAGGAGCCGGCGCCGGAGCAGGAGCTGCCGCCACCGCTGTGGCCCGACCAGGTGGTCGCGGTCAACTCCTTCGACACCTGGCGCGCCGAGCAGGCGGCCAGCCAGTTCAGGCTCAGCTACGAGGCGGTTGGCGACGCCGTCGAGGCCGCCATCCTGAAGGCCTCCCTCGGGACCGCGGAGCGAGACGCTCGCTGCCGCGCCGTCATGGCCGCCGGTCGCGCGGCGTACGCGGACCTCAACGCCGTGGCCGCCGAGCGGGAGAATCCGGCCTCGATGGAGGCCGCCCAGCAGGCGGTTTACGAGGAGCTGAACCGGGCGCGCGAGGCCAGGCAGGCGGCAGCAGCAGCTGCAAGGGATGCCGCGCGAGGCGAGGAAGGCAGCAGCGGAGAGCGATGCCGCAGCTGCAAGGGCTGCCAGGGATGACATGCGCCGGGCGGCAAGCGCGCTCCAGCAGGAGAGGCTTGTCCGCTCGCGCCTAGCCTAGGAGAGCCAGAAGGCCTCCCTGGCAGGACAGGCGCCCCGCTTCGACGACGAGGCAGGCCAGGGCGGCGGAGTTTAGATTAGGGTTTAGCTTAGGGCTTAGGGTTTAGATTAGGGTTTAAATTTGAATCGTTTAACTTCGAATCGATTTAATTTCGTGTCGCTCGCAATGTTTTTTGAACGCCCCCGAGGTGTTCGACAATTTGCACGCGTTTGGGGGTGCCCTTTGGGGAGTACCGCTGTGGGCGGCCTCTAAATGTTGTCCGGACACATGTCCGGCACCCCAAAGGAGGCCCAGTTAGGGGGGGTGCCGGACACACATTTAGAGGCCCGATGGAGATGCTCTTAGCTACCCTTTAATTTGCCTAGGGTTTTCACCACAAGGTCGAGTCGCTTCCGCTTGACTTGGCAAAATTTCAGCCTTTCACAGGTCCTGTCAAGCTCGCGGTGCAGCTTTCAGCATTGCCCGCAAAAAAATTCACCAGAAGGAGCAGCAGCGGCTACGGGCCCACGGCGTCATAGACTGGCATTGCGCAGAGCCCGTGTACGTCCGCTGTGGTCACGTAGCGCTAGCGGCTACCTCCTCTGCTCTGCGCGAGCCAATTGGCCGGTAACTCAGTGCACAGTCTAACTACCAGCGTCAATCTCGAAGAACCACACCAGTGTGCACGACACTCCGCAGTTCTCATTGACAGGTGGGCCGCAGTGTACTGCCCAGCCATGTCAGTGAGTGTTAGAAAAATGGGCAAGGGATTGAGGGCGTAGGCTGCCGAGGGTGCAGAGACATCGCAGCGAGTGAAATTTGACAAAATTAACCCTTTTTTGAAACTTCAACCAAAAATAACCCTTTTTTGAAGAAAAAAAAATCTGAAACTAACCCTTTTTTTGGCTCCCGCATGGGGCGCCACACATACATGTGCAACGCCCCAAGCTGGGGCGTCACAGCTCTGCACGTGTGGCGCCCCAGCTTGGGGCGTTGCACATAAGGGTGTGGCTCCCCAGCTGGGGAGTTGCACATGTATGTGTGGCGCCCCGATGCGGTAGCCACACAAAAGGGTTAGTTTTAGAAAAAAATTCAAAAAAGGGTTATTTTTTGCTAAAGTTTCACCAAAGGGTTAATTTTGTCAAATTTCACGTCGCAGCGAAGAAGAGCTGCTTTCCTATTTAATCCCGGTGGCCCCAGAAGTTGGATTATTCGACTTCGGCCTCTCACGAGCTTTCATGACTATCTTGTCCATTGTAGGGTTACTGTGTAATTGACCTATCATGACTGATTCAAGCTTTCTATGACTACTTTGTTCATTGTAAGATTGATATCGTAAATGCCATCACATGAAAGTTAAAGGGCATTTTTTTTTTGCATTCGGTAGAGTGAACGTCATCATTGTAATGTTTTTGTCTTGCTAGAGTAGATATAGCTTGTCTTTAGTTTGCAGAGTTGTATGAATGCACGTTGAGTACGAAGAAATTGTAAAATAGAAAAGGTAGACGAGTCAATCACATTTGAATCATCCAAGAGTCATCAGCTTTCAAAACGAAGTACTTGTGATGCTCTTGTTGTTTTACTACCATTATGAATGATGATTTCACATAGGTCTCGAGGATAATCTATTTGTCTTCTTTGATATTTATAATGAACACTTGTAGCTTGAACTAATGTTGGGTATATCGTCAGGAACTGATCGGTGGAACCAAAATAAGGGGGTAACTATGCCGGTTTATCAGCATATCGGTCAATTTACCTTATTGGTTAGACACAGGTAAACGATATCTTAGACAGTGGTTTAAACATGTAAGGAGAGATTAGATAACAAATGTTGTTACATCATGTAACCAAATTTGTCTAGTCTTCTCGTCCCTTTTCTTGACACAGTCGCAAAGTTAAGCTAGCCCTAGAGTACAAATTTATATACAACTGGTGACAATTAAATTGGAATAAAGGAGTACTATTTTTTTCTTCGAATCAATTGAACACCTGAATTCCCCATGTGCCTCAAATTGTCTAAGCCCAAACCATGAAACAATCAACCTTTAACTATTAGAAACCTTTACATGAAAATGTTCCAAAGAAACAATGATTCTTTTGTATTGAATCAAAATGAAAACTTTGAACTTCCTATGTGCCCCAAATTCTCCAAGTACCTTGAAACACTCAACCTTTGACTCTTTGAGGCCTTTACATGGAAATGTTCCAGAAAAGCAAAGGATGACGATATCACACTTGTAAAAAATCAAAATCACAAACAGGACCCTATCCTTGCCGTCTTCTTCACCTGGCCGTTGCTAGTCCAGTCTCACTCTCACACTACTCCCCTGCCTCCGCTTCCAAGTTCTTCCTCTTCCACTCCAAACCCTAACCGCACTCCCCCGCAATCCGCTCGACCTTCCGAGATCCGCTCCCCCGCATGCCGTGCCTGCCCCGACGGCGCGGCCGGCGGAGCTGAGTGAGTGACTCGCGCTCTCCTCCACCATGGGCTGCGTGTGCGGCCGCCCCGCGGCCATCGACGACGAGACGCCTCCGCCGGCGGCGGCGAAGCTCGACTCGGCGCCCGTGGTGAGGCGGGAGGAGGAGGCGCGGAAGCAGGCGAGGGCGCGGGATGAGGCGCTCGAGCGGCGGCGCGCGGCCCTGACGGCGTGCCAGGTGAGGAGCCCCGTGCCGAGGGCGGTGGAGGCGGAGCAGGTGGCGGCCGGGTGGCCGCCGTGGCTCGTCGCCGTCGCCGCCGAGGCCGTGCGCGGGTGGGTGCCGCGCCGCGCCGAGTCGTTCGAGAAGCTCGACAAGGTCTCGTCTCGCCGCGCTCTCTTCGTTTCTTGCTTCGCATTTTTGCTCGTGGCTTTGCTCTCTCTGCTTCACCACACATCCTTGCAGTACAAAAGAAATACTGTAGTAGTAAAACTGTCGCGCCTTTCTTTTTGTTCTGGTTTTACTATGTTATCTTATTTGACGAGGAGATAACATTCCCTTCACTATGTTCTTTCTTCTGCTCTAGTCGAAGCTTGAAAATGAAAGGGAATTGCAGCGTTGTGCTGTAATGGGGGGAATTTACCTTTTGTGTGGTACTACAATTGATAGCTGGGGACGACCGGTAACATTAAATTCTGTTATGAGTGGGCGATGCCTTTTATGTGGATGCCAAAATGCGGTGGCAATCTCCTTCTTCTGGACTTTTCTTGTTGCTTTCAGTGGACCTTGCCCCTTGAGCCTGGAAATATTGGAAATTATTACTACTAGCAAACACTGCCATTAATGGGCGGAGTTTCCTTCTCGGGAGCTTGTTTGGATAGCAAAAAGTAGACCCATTGTTTTCAGATTCGCAAGGACTTGTGTTCAGATTTTCTTCCCATCAAGAGGAATCAAGCTAACCTCCTTCCATCCAAATAATCCCTTACTAGATATGGCGCTGGAAGATGAAATTTGGCAACAAATATACTAATAGTAATCATAGGATTGCTCTTCTAACTCGTGTTGAATTTAGTTATATGGTAGAATAAATTGGAGTTATTCTGTTTACCATGCTCTATGATACATATACATTAGTACGGTACTGTGAACTTGAAAAAGTCAATAACTGGCTAATGTGTATTTGATTCAAAGCAATGTCTTTTCAATTTGTGTAGTTACCTGCAAAAAAAACTTACATTTTGTGCTGTAACTTGTGTACACCTGTCCTTGCTGAAGTGAATTTTCAGTTTCGCACATAAACACCAACTGGTTTGATTTTGATCTTACTGCCACGTTGTGCTAAATCATTGTTCTTTTGTATGCAGATTGGTCAGGGAACTTACAGTAATGTATACAGAGCCCGCGACCTTGAAAAGCAAAAGATTGTTGCTCTAAAGAAAGTGCGCTTTGATAATTTGGAGCCTGAGAGCGTGAAGTTTATGGCGAGGGAAATTCTCATTTTGCGACGGCTTGATCATCCAAATATTATTAAGCTGGAGGGTCTAGTAACTTCAAGGATGTCTTGTAGCTTATATCTTGTTTTTGAGTACATGGAGCATGACCTAGCTGGCCTAGCTTCTTTTCCTGGACTGAAATTGACTGAGCCTCAGGTACATATTGCAGTTTTGAGATGCAGTAGTGCTTACTGCATTCCTTGTTCAATATATTCTGAAAAAATTACGTCATACTATGCAATAATTAATAACATCTTAGTACCAAAGAAATGAAATAGTACATGTCATTTATACTCTATATTGTTTGAAAGAGTCACAAGTAGCATTTTTACTTCAAATATGGTCACAAGTTAGAACATTCAGGTAATAAGCATTTTTCGTTTGCAGGTTAAATGTTACATGCAACAGCTACTCCGTGGCCTTGAGCATTGTCACAGTCGTCATATTTTGCATCGTGACATTAAGGGTTCGAATCTCTTGATTGACAACAGAGGCATATTGAAGATAGCCGATTTTGGCCTAGCTAGTTTCTTTGATCCTGAACAAAGGCACCCTTTGACTAGTCGCGTGGTCACACTTTGGTATAGACCACCAGAACTTTTACTTGGTGCCACCAATTATGGCATTGCTGTAGATCTCTGGAGTACTGGCTGCATTCTTGCTGAGTTATATTCTGGCAAGCCTATCATGCCTGGTAGGACAGAGGTAAGCTATCAAGCTCCTTTTGTTACTCGAAGCAAATGATATCGGTGAACATTTTCAACTTTGTACTAAAACAAACAAACTTGTGTATTCTATTCTTTCTGTAGGTTGAGCAGTTACATAAAATATTTAAACTCTGTGGTTCACCGTCAGAGGACTATTGGAGGAAGTCTAGACTTCCGCATGCGACAATATTTAAGCCGCAACATCCCTATGCAAGGCGTGTTACAGACACATTTAAAGATTTTCCTTCACCTGCTCGGGCATTAGTAGATGTTCTTCTTTCAGTAGACCCAGCAGATCGACGGACAGCATCTTCTGCTTTGCAAAGCGAGGTATTTAAATTCCACCAACTTTTCTCAGTGTCAGAAATTCATAGGACTTCTTTTTGGTTATTGAGCATGTGCATATTTTATTTGATCAATTGCATTACGTCATTTCAGTTCCCAGTTTATTTTTCCTCTTCATATATTGTAGTGAACATGGCAAAACTGAACTATTTCCGCCTTACTTTTCGTCAGTGTGTAATTCCTTGAGCTTTATATCATCATTCTGATTGAGATTTAAACATTTCGTAAAAACAGCAAGTTTGTATTGTCTACACCAGCAATAAAGAGTTCCTCCTAGTTAGCTTCTATTGTCTATGACAGTCACCATTTCTTAGTTGTGTCCAATTGGATAAAGGAAGGGTAACATTATAAACAGAAAGTTAACCATTTCTGTTGTTTACTTGATGTCTATGTATTTGTTTGAAAATGATGTAGCTTGCATACTCGAACCACCTCAAAAGTTGGAACAGTCAACTGGTTGAATGTGTAATTGCTACACCATCATTAATATTGTTTAGCTCTTATTATTTAAACTCAACAATGTATTTATTGTTGTTGTGGTTTTGTAGTTTTTCACAACAAAACCATATGCTTGCAATCCTTCAAGTTTGCCGAGATATCCCCCCAGCAAAGAGTATGATGCAAAACGCCGCGAGGAGGAAGGTCGAAGGTACAGAAAAATGATATACTTGCAAACCAACTTATGTTTGGTGTTTGCATATGAACTGTTGACCGAGAACTTTCTTAACAAACTTGTTTCATTGCTCTGCTGACATGTTGTCATTCTTATCTTATTTTCATATAGAACTTAAGGGAAACACATTTTTGCTTAGGTATAACGTTGTTTATTCACAATGAGGAAACTGCTCTAGCATCTTCATTACTTTGAAGAACATGAGCATAATTTGAATGAGGAAACTGCGCTAGCATCTTCATTACTATCTAGCTTGTGGTAGTCTATAAAACCATATATTTGCCTGGCTATGATGAACATGAGCATAATTTGATCTGTATGTATTTACTGTATTTTCCCATGTGTGTCCAAACAATTGCTTTGAAGATTAGATGCAAGTTAAGTGAATAGTGTAGCCTATTTGCGTGCATAAGCTACTTGGGGGCAGATGTGATGAAGCCTAGCGAGTAACCGTTGCTGTAACTCACCTGTTCTAAAATTCCATACAGGGGTCTTCTTCCCCTATATTTAAAATGATATATTGTCTCGAATTCACACATTTATATCTACATGATCACTTCATACTTTTCTATTGTCCATGGTTCATTATCTGCTTTGCTTGTGTTTTGATAGTTTAATACTTCATTGAAAACGAATTTGTCTTGTCATGAATATCTAATGCCATCATTTGTGTATCTCTAGGCAAGGTACTGCTGGTGGTAAGCAAAATCCTGAAAGAAGAACTAGAGAGTCAAGAGCAGTCCCTGCACCTGATGCGAACGCAGAACTAGTATCATCATTGCAGGTATAACCACCACTTGTTGACATCTGGCTGAATATGTAGTCTTGCTCATCTTTAGCTTGTTTAGTTTATCTTGATGGCTTACATTCTCGTCCTCCTGACCCGGCAGATCCTTTTTTAGGCTGTACAGTTGGTTTCCCTATTGCGTAAATTTTCTATACAATAAACAACAACAAAGCCTTTCATTCGCAAGCAAGTTGGGGTAGGCTAGAGTTGAAACCCATGAGATCTCTAAACTAACTCATGGTTCTGGCACATGGATAGCTAGCTTCCACGCACCCCTGTCCATGGATAGTTCTTTGGTGATATTTCGTCCGCTATGCACTGGCGCTTCCGGAGGGCTGCGTTGTATATGCCCAAACCATCTTAGACGATATTGGACAAGCTTCTCTGCAGTCGGTGCTACCCCAACTCTCTCACGTATATCATCATTCCGGACCTGGTCCTTTCTTGTGTGGCCACATATCCATCTAACATGTGCATCTCTGCTACACCTGACTGTTGGATATGTCGCCTCCTTGTTGGCCAACATTCTGAGCCCACTCCTGTCACACAGAGGCGCCAGAAGCTTGGTGCCACTTCATCCAACCAGCTTTTGATTCGATGACTCACATCTTCCCGATATTATCATCCTTCTAGAGCATAGACCCCAAATATCGGGAGGTGTCTTTCTCCTGTCCATCAAGGTTAAACTCCATGAAGGCTAACCTCTTCCTCCTCGTGCCTAGTAGTACTGAAACTGCACCTCATGTAGTCAGTTTTAGTTCTACTAAGACAGTAAGACTAAAACCTTCCGATTTTAACTTTCTATTAACCCCCGCCCGGCTATCGTCGACTAACACCACATCATCCGCAAAGAGCATACACCATGGGATATTTCCTTGTATATCCCTTGTGACCTCATCCATCACCAAAGTGAAAAGATAAGGGCTCAAAGCTGACCCTGGTGTAGTCCTTTTTTAACTGGAAAGTCGTTTGTGTCGCCATCACTTGTTCAAACTTCAAACACTTGTTTAAACATTATCATACATATCCTTCATGAGGGTAATGTACTTTGTTGGGACTTTGTGTTTCTCCAAGGCCCACCACATGACAATCCATGGTATCTTATCATACGCCTTCTCCAAGTCAGTGAACATCATAAGTAGGTCCTTCTTTTGCGTATATTTTTTATGTTCTCATAAATAAGTATGTCCAGAGAGTAAAGAAAGAAAAGGAAATACCTACCGAAACCTGTGTTACCTCGGGAGCTTTTCTGCTGTTGCTGCTGTTTGCTTCTAGCCTGTCCTGGTTTATTTTAGTTTTGCCTGTTGATGTGGTTTTTGATTTTGAGGCCACGTTTGGTGGTATGTACTCCCTGCGTGGTCTTTGTCGTTTTCTTCTACTTATAAGAATCGACACACATTTGGTTATGTCCTCAAGGAAAAAGGGTATATTTAATCGCATCATGATTCTTTAAAGCTATATTTCGAATCATAATCATCAATAACGCTATGTTATGATCCTTCCGTCTATATTTAAGCTACCCCCTTTTTCTCACAGGCACATTAAGTCTGAACTATAGGAATAGACATGACAAGTGCATTTCCTTTTCATTTTTTGTATCCCATAAAATTTCAGTTTTCAAATGCCTAAGTTTGTTTTCTGTTCAATTATAGAAAAGGAAAGCCCAAGACAATACCAAGAGCAGGAGTGAGATGTTTAATCCTTGCAAGGAAGACTCTGCATCTGGATTTCCAATGGAACCACCCAGATCAACACATGTTACTGAATCGTCTGAAGACTCCAAACGTGTGTACCCGACAAGAACCTTCCATTCAGGGCCTTTAGTTAATCTTAAGCGCCCATCAAAGCCTGGACCAAGCATGGATCGCGAACTTCATGTATCAGGTGTTGCAGACCCGCCAAATTTCCCCGTGGTTTTGTCAGCTAGATCGGATGCACGTCCGGATGGTAGCAATGGGGCAGTACTTACTCAAGCTGAAGCATTTGCTCATGGGCGGAGGCTGTCTGAATCTATTAATGGGCACTTCAGTAGTAGCGGAAAGTACGATCAGGCATTCCACCCGAAAGACGACAAGAGCAGCAGGGTGGATGGAGCCATTGTAAGTAACTCCAAACTTGGAACTGCCAAAAGGCATAAACCATTCTTATGCAATTTCATTCATGGTCACTGGCATGGCCTTTGCAGATATCATTTGTTGCACTTACATTAACAAAGAAAAATGCTAATTTCGATATATCCAAGGTCATCACGGTATAGTTTATAGTGTGTGGTGCAGCAAGTTGTCCTAAAGTTTACAGACCTTGTTTTTAGTGTCCATTCATGTGTGAGGAATGCTTGATTACACTTCTAGTAAGAAAAAAACTGACTACTTACCGTTTGACAACAGGGCTACGGATCCAAGGGCAACAAGATCCACCATTCTGGGCCTCTGACCTCATGTCCTCCAGGCAATGTCGACGAGATGCTGAAGGAGAACGACCGGCAAATCCAAGAAGTCTTCCGGCGAACCCGGGTGGAGAAGTCCCGAGTGAGGAGGGCCCATGGGCACGCCGGAGAAGGGCATCATCAGTTTGGCCTAAGAGACTTTGGTGCTGTCCCGGTCTTCCCTTCCAGCCGCTCCAGCTACCGAGCCGCACCTCCCCAGTAAGTCCGACGTGTAGGCAGTGATTTTCCGTAGCTTAGGGGTAAAATCTCTTCAGGAGAGAAGTAATATTGATTGCTTCCTTTCCCCCCTTAGTTCCGGGGAGGATACACGGCGCATTCTGTACAGGAAAGACTTATTAGCGGTGTAATATTTGTCTGTTGAAATTACAATGGAGGTCAGAGGGGAGGAGATGGTTTTGTTGATTGGGAGGTAATTGAAATGTAGTGGAAGTATTATCATCTGTCGGGTCTCCATGTTGCAGTTTCAAGTTTGCTGGCGACGTTGGTCCTTTAATGTTTTGAAAATGGAAGTCCCAGACTGCAATTTTCATCGGTACGCGAAGCATTGCCGGCGTCTTAGTTTAGAGCAGCCCTTGTCTCTCTTTCTACAGACAAAGTTGAATAATCCAGTGAAAGTGGGTTCACTTTTCGTTCGAGATGGCAAGTTAGCATGGGTTTACTTGGAAAACGATGGTTGTCTTAAAGTGCGGCAGTTTTTTTCTTTTTAAATGTGTGGAAGTATGAAAGAACTCAATAGCCAGGCGTTGAGTCATCTGGATTGTAGGACAGATGGCTTGCGTGATCAGAGATAAAGGGGTAGCAAGTAAAGGAAGAACGCAGCTCCGTTCCATGCGGTGTTGCACGATAATCCCAGGAATGTCCGCGTGTGCGCTTCCAGGTGCTTCTCACTAACTTCTAACCTGCACTTGTCAACAACCAATAATCCAGTGCAATTACAGTGATCAATAGACGAAATTAATCAGTGTTAAACCCTGCAGATCGAGCTGGTGATTAGTCTCAGTCGTGCCGTACACGAGGGACATGGGTCGACCCCGGCGGATCAGATTTCTTCCCGTGGGACAGCAACATGTAGCCATCATATCAACCCAAGCCAATGCAAGCACGTAGTAGTACGTGAACAAATCAAGTTTAGCTTCCTTGACGGTTATGACTATAGTATTGGTGGTGCCATGCGTTCCTTTTAGATGAAGAATTAAAGATCAACATTGGGTAGATGAAGAATCGGAGATCAACATTGTTGACTAGAATTTGAGAAAAAATTAGTCACTTGCACCTGTACACTAGACTAGATGATATCTTCTTCTATTAGGTCCCGTTGGCATTGTTCTACCTTTGATGAATTGTTAGTCTAAAACCACCACTCTGATGCGAAATGTTCGGAAAACCATCACTTTACGTTTCAATTGTAGAAAACCACTATTCTGATGTGGTAGTTTTCTGCAATTGAAACGTAAAGTAGTGGTTTTCCGTTTCGCAACAAAGTGGTGGTTTTCTGCGGTTGAAACGTTAAGTGGTGGTTTTCCGAACATTTCGGATCAAAGTGGTGGTTTTATGCTAACAACTCACCTTTGATCAACTAAGCATATTTGATAAATATAGCCAACTTTGGGACACCAACTCCGTATGACCGTATACTTTCACATTCAACCAATAAAAAAAAATATGTTGGATGATTTAAGGCCTCCTACGGTGTACTTCTCTTCTAGAACGAAAATATAGGGAGATGAATCTTCTGAACGTCATTGCAGAGATAAATCTGACTGAAGCCAACGAATTGGGATCCAAACTAGAATATTTCTCGAATGAATTTTTTGCTTCTGCACCTGAAGTGAACGTCGATGATCAGTTCATAAAAGCTGCAGTTAGCACGTTGCTGTCCAAGATTATATAGAGAGCCACAGAATACTTTTCCAACAAGTGCTAATTAATGCAATGTACCACTAAAGTTCTACAGCTTACGGTTGTGATAGCAGTTGAAACATATTCAGAATATGATTTTGTTCTCCGGATTCAGGGTTGAAACCGCCGAGGGAATGCACGCAGCGGTTTGACTCTACCAGACCGGTTCGTCAAAGAGAAGAAAACGACCACTAGTAACGAACGCACACAGCGCTGTGACTCGACCAGACTGGTCCATCGAATAGGAAAAACACCATAGGTACTCTCGACGAAATTGTAGTTGTTGATTACGTATACGTTTACCCATGTGATTCTTATCTTATATACTGGTTGACATCATTTGCATAGAACTCTTACTTCAGTGCTGCTGGGTCCGGCGCCGCGCTGGTTCCCTAATGCACAGATCGTAATGCATTGCGTAGTGAAACAAGCCAAAACCTTCAGAAAGATTTTTCTAATTTTACTGAGCTATTGACATTGTCCATGAAGGACGCACTCGAAGTAAGGCCATGACGTCCTCGAGAAAAATGGAACGAACGCAAGTAGGCAACAGTAGGTCTTCGGCACCGTGACCTAGTTGCTAGAATTAGTAGGTTGTCGCTATTCACTTTTTTCTTTTGCGAATAGGAGTATTCACTTATTTTACTGTAAGAAAAAAGTCTAGCAATAAACAATACCTTTCGACATTTACAACAATGACACAATGAATACACGTCGAAAACATCTATGCAAACTCGTCACCTGCTCACCTCCTAAAACCGACGGAGATGCGGGATCAATCCGTGGGTCTCGCTTGTAAAATGTGAGCCTCCTAGTAGCGGCGGAGTTACAGCAAATGACTGCAGGGTGCACAGCTCTACAAATTCTGCCTCCTGGGCTACACGAGTGCACAGGTTATGAGCTCAGGGTGCACATACGGTGGAAAATTGCTGGTATGTAAAGAAAAATTAAATGTACCCGGTGTCCTGTGCACCCGGTTGGCTCAAGGTAGCTCCGCCGGTGCCTCCTAGTGGACTGTCTTTTTCTCGCGTGGGTAGATATTTTTATATCCCAAGATTTCATCAAGAAAAAAACATTGACCGAGTCGACACCTATTGGTATTTCTTAATAAATGCTGGCGAGAACAATACGTTGCCATGTAAGGAAGGGTATTCGTGTCAACATATGAGAAGAAGCTGGATCGCGTTCTGGTGGACACCGCAAAGGAAGTCAAGTACCCCTTAGTCACAGTTCGTGCTTTGGAGCGTATGGAAGCCCTCTCTTGTCAAACTCCAATTCTCCCTTACTTCATGGTCAAGAGCTTCACAGTTGTAAACACGAATTCAAATTCAGTTTAGGATTGTTACACCATGAGAGATTTGAGGACTTTAGTTAAGAAGATTTGGAAGAGCCGGTGCATGTTCGAAGCCCCATCAAAGTTTATTTTTCTCTTTTTGGCCACACCTAAGAGATAACGAGCGCATCACATCAGTCATATAAAAAGACTCCCATGGATAATTTACGAGCTTGAGAAACTAGCCGAAACATGTATGTTATCTTATCAGAAGATTGAGCTTAAGAGCTATTTAGACAAGCAGATTTCATAAGTTGTGCATGAGGAAGATCTTAAGTAGATCAAAGATCCTTATCCAATTCATTCTCGAGGAGATACAAGCTACATAGGAAGAAGTACATTCAGATGCTCAATATGGATGAGGGTACAATTGAGGCTCACAATCAGCTGGAAGCTTACATAACAAGCTATATAAATGCATGTTGGATGAATGGAATTTCTCTCTTTATGAGCCCCGCAGCAAGGACATTCCTTCGGTTTCTAAGGTGGAAATACTGCACCTTTCATGCAGAATGAGTTGACAATAGTTGTTTTCCAGACAGAGAATAACAAATCCCTCAGCCCAGACGGCTTCCCTTTCAAGTTTTACCAAAACTTTTGAATGTAACGAAAGCCGACCTTCTGGATATGTTTGACACTATTGCTAGAAATTTTGAGCTACTTAAAATAAACTTATATGGGATTATCTTTATTCCTAAGACTATGAAGGCAAAGCATGTCAAAAAAATATAGACCAGCGTGCCTTTCTTAGTGTTAGCATCAAAAATTTCACGAACGTGCACAATTGGGATTAACTCGGTGTCTCACTATGTGTTTCAACAGAAGAAAATGACCTTCATGCAAAGAAGAAACATCCTTGACGATATTGTAATCCAACAGGAAACATGTCATGAATTACACACAAGAAAACTCGATCAATGGTCTGATTTCTTGAAATAAAATTTGGAAAGTCTTAGACAAAGTCAAATGGCATGTTCTCCAACAATCTCTAAGAAAGAAGGTACGTAACTTACGTGAAGTGGGTTCCGTCTTGGAACACTCCCCCCCCCCCCCCCCCCCCCCCCCCTCATCATGAGTTACACGTACACAAGAAAATTCAATGGCGTGATTCTTACATTTTTTAAGTCTTAGAACATATGTAAGTACTTTCTATGAAGTGGGTTCCCCTGTTGGAATACTACCCCCCCCCCCCCCCCCCCATTGATCGCTTGCCTTATTCCCGCTTCCTAGATTTTCACCTACACGTCCAAATTAATCTCAGTGGGTTCGGTTTTTCTATATTGAGGAATATACCCAAGATTCAGTCCACTTGAAGGTTTATTTCGTGTCAACCGTCTCTTCCCGCGGAAAAATATGATTGTGAGTAGTGATAAGATCGTTACTAATCTGCCCACAGTAACACCCCACCACAATCCAAACTATTTCCTCTCCCTTTCCAAAATATAGTTATTAATTAGTACATGCATGTTGCTACAAGAAAAATGTTTGATGTGGAAGTAGTTGTTTTATCTCTTGTACGTAACTTACCAGGTGAAATGTCGAAGAAGACCACATGTACCAGCCATGGCTGCACCATGGTGGAGACTTTCCCGCTATCACACATCTGAAATTCTTTATCGGCCAATATGGGAGAACACTAGGCAAGAGCTTATACCATTAGACCGGTCACATTTGGACACAATATGATCCCCTTTTGTATTTTTTTTTGGGGAGGTGCGGGGGGGGGGGGCACTTGCCCCCCTCTGCCCTCCACACAAAAACTTTTGGACCAAGTTGCCTCTTTAAGGCCTACATGAGATGAAGGGATTCTCCGAAAAGTGGTGTGCCTGGATTGATGATTTCATACATTTAGGTAATGTGGCCATACATTTCAATGACCACATCGCTCATTACTTCCGGATTAAACAGTGCACGGTGACTGTCTCTCACATATGATTTTAACATCTCGTAGATATGTTGGCCATTATAAGTGAACGTGCCAAAAATTTGGGCGATGTTGTGAGAGTAGTAGCACAGTTGGTGGATGCCGGTCTATCTATCCCATAGTATGTCCATGATACATTTTCTTTATGAAACATGATCTTGATAAAGTTAGAACGTGAAATCGACTACTCCCAGCGTCCGAGTAACTTTCGAGTTAAATGCCAATGTGCTGCAGTTCATAATTGTGTGATGTGGTTTAAAATGTGGTGCTGCTAAGAGTTATATGCTTATACGATGTTTATTTATTTATTTATTTTTTATACTTTTTTTATTGTGTTTCAAACGAGGGTATTTTTACCCGCGGGTAACCTTTTACCCCGTCGAGTGAAGGGTATGGAGAAAAATTATACCCGCACAAGGGTATGGGTATGGGTGACGGGTATGGTTAAGGGCGACGGGTAAGGGTATGGGATGGCTCCACCCTTGCCCATACCCTGCGGGTGTCATCCCCCATTATAAGTGAACGTGCCAAAAATTTGGACGAAGTTGTGAGAGTTGTAGCACAGTTGGTGGATGGCGGTCTCTCTATTCTAGAGTATGTCTATGATACATTTCTCTTTATGAAACATGATATCGATAAAGTTAGAAACGTGAAATCGATTACTCCCAGCGTCCGAGTAACTTTCGAGTTAAATGCCTTTCGTCAAAAAAACGCCACCGCCTCATGATAAGCTGATTCTTAAACTCTCCTTCCAATATTGCAGGAGCATACCACTCTTCGTTGACGCTAACTCCTGAAGAAAAAACCCTGGTTAACTCTAAACAGAGGCCCATGCCGATTGAATCATGCATGCATAAACTGATTCGCAAAAACAAAACAAAAAATCATGCATAAACGGTACGGGCGCATAGGCGTGTCGCTAGCAGCAACAGGGAGCAGATTAAACTAGCACGCGATCACACTAATGCCTTGGATGTCATGGGAAGCTGTAGCTTGATAGGCGACTTGTCGCTGATCAGTTGCACCGCATCTCTTCTGAACGCGATGGAATTAAAGGCCAGTTGGTTGGTTAGTACGTGGCCGGTGACATACACGATGATGATGATGATAAATAAGCCGGAAATCCATAGTGGCTCCAGAGCACCACTGCTCCTGTTATTTGAATATTTTGAAAATCACACTTTTTGCTTCCAAAATAATCTGAAATTGTTTACACAACTACATATACCTATTCCGTAAGTACGCCAGAATTTTTCTTTAAAAATAATTATATTTTAGGCTAGGCAAAAAAAAAAGAGAGAAAATTCTGACATATTCAACACATTTTTTTTTTCTGATTGGAATTTCGTTACTTTGTACAACTCAGATACGACTTCTTTTGCACCGAAAATTGGCACGCGCGTAGGAAACATGCATATAATAGGAATTATTTTTTGGATCTTTTCAAACTTAATTATTTATAATTTTCAATTTTTTGAAATACCAGGTGCATGCACGGGTGCTCGGTGCCACAAATATGCATCCTAAGCCGGTGGACTAATCGACCAATTATTGGCACTCGATATTGGAACCGTAGCTAACTCGGGTTAGCTATGTAGGAAATATGCCCAAGAGGCAATTATAGAGATGATGATATTTCAATGTATCCATGATTAATAATATGCCTTGAATAATGTCTTGTATTGATTGACGAGTTGAGGACTTGTCTGTGAAACTCATTACTTGTATGGTTATTCTAAATATGTCCCTAGTCGGAGTTCATGTGAGGACACACTTGAATATTAGACTAGCACATGTATTAGTAGATGACTATGTTTCACGAGTCATAGACATGGAGATGTCAAACTAATAATGTGGACTTATGTTGTGAACATAGAGTTGGGCTGACCCACCTTGAGACAATGAAGCAAACGTTTATAGCTCTCTCTCTGCACGATGTGTTTGCTTTGTCCCTAGACCTGAGATTGTCGTGTGTACTTGAGATGTGAATTAACTTACTTTGGGACTATCCAACGCTACACCGTGAAAGGGTAGCCATAAAGGTAGCTTACGGGTTTGTCATGAAACATGCTGTAAGGCATAGTCAGTCAAGATGGGATTTGCCCCTCTCTACTTGAGAGAGATATTTCTCTGGGCCCCTCGAGTGATCAGATCCAGAAATGCATGGCCGTGCTACATAAGGTTAATGGTTAACCTAGTATGGGATTCCGAATCACAATCCACCCAGCCACCGTCTCCCCACGCCCCTGCTGCCCGCGCGGACCTAGCAGTCCGGCGAGCGGCGCCTCCACGCTGTACGTGTGGATACCGATAGAGGTGCTACGCTTGGAGCACTTGGACGAACCGCCGAGAGGAGCTGTTCGAGGGAGCGACTGGATCAGAGAGAATTGTACGTCTACCCTGCCCCGACTCGCTTCACCGACTTCGACACGGCACAGCGCGTCTAATGGTAATCCCGTGATCTATAACTGCAGCAGTTCCTTGGTTGTTGCGGTAGAAATTTTTGATTTGCGCTAGCGTAGCCTACCCGCGACCCTACAGTGGTATCAGAGCCGATGCTGCCTCGTTATAGGTTCGGATCATTTGCATATGTGATTTGTAGATGGGGTAAGGCCGATGTGATCGGCAGTCTGTTGTAAATGTCTTGATCTGTGATCTGATTTCCGTGATCGTGTTGCAAGAGGTCGTCGAACGACTTACCCCTACCGGTCGGTTTCCGCCATCGGGGTAGACTGTGACACGTAAATCCAACATCAGCACGCGAAGATCAATTGGATTGGTCGAATCGGAATTTAGATCATATTCATGGTGCATGAGATGCGCGGGGTGATAGATCGGATCTATCGCCGATAACAGGTAATCTGCCAAAACGAACAGTTTCCGGTAATACGGCTGTAACTTTTGTAGACAACCTCGGATCGAGAAAAGGTCTGAATAAAAGTTGTAGATCTTTTTATTTTACTTCAGAATTTAGATTTGGCAAATTCGATTGATAAAAGCAAGTTTTAGGGGTTGCAAGTTTCGGCGTTAGAACGTCTAACTCGTTTTTGCAGATTTGTGTTTTGTGACCAGTATGGCCCATGTGTATGTGATGCATGTGTGTAATATTTTCATGACCTGCGAGTCGTGAGTATGTCAACACGGCAGGAGCCAGATGTGTTGTCACTTATTGTATTAACGGCCTGCGTGCCGACTTGTGATGATTCCCACATTCCATGTAATTTACATTACTATCTGTTAGGCGTAATAGCTTGTAATAGTTCTTGGAGGACTCATCACTCGGAGGGATGGCGCACATGGACCATGGAGATGGAGATCACCATGGTGGACAGGTTCTATGGAGATGGAGATCACCATGAGAAACGGGCCATACTGTGTCACAACTATGTGATTGTTATTCCTATTGTTTTACTCCTATGCATGTTAGATTCGTGGAAGTAGAACGATCCCTCACAAATGTTAAGTTAACATGCCCCCCCAACTAAACCTTGCACCATCCCATGTCTTCTACGATCGATGGTGGGCCTATGACAGTAGGGTGCCATCGGTTTTCGTTGGCTAGATGGGTTTGTATCGGATACTTACATGCATAAGAGTTGGTTAGCTCAACAAGGTAATCTTAACGGTTAAGCGCCTTGGGGCATAAAGGTTTGGTTTTTGACATAGAGATGTCACCCAACAACAAGAGTCATATGTGATATTGTCGGGGGGTTACCCCCGGGTAGGGTAATGATGAGGTAAAGACATGTAAGGTTAAGGTAGTAAGCTGTCCGAGGTAACGATTGAGCAAGGACGCAGGCCGACGTAAGGTGTACGTCCGAGGTATATTCTCCGAGGTATATCCTCCGAGGTATCAACCTCGGGGCAGTCAGCTAGCTACCACAGGAATAAGGTATTCTCTACCGAGGTATAGGATCAGGAGTGTTATCCGAGGTTGGCAGCAAGGATCGAGGCATGTCAGAGAGGTCACGGGCGCCGCAGAGCTCGTAGCCCGAGGCTTCAGAGGACGGCGAGGTCCGTCCACGGGTTTCCCGGAAGCTCGGGGGCCTAGGAGCTGACTCGGCTATTTCGGGAAAGGTCTACAGGCTAGACCTCGGCAGGCTACTGAAGTATGACCGGAAGAGGAAAGCTAGGCCTGGCTGGCCTGACAGTCCGGCCGTTGAGCTGGCAGGAGGCAGAGGCTTGTCTTCTACCTTTTGGCCATGCCATTGTCAGTTGTAGGCAGGGGTAAAAATGTACTTCGGCCTGTGTATATATGCGGCATCTCTACCTCCAGGGAGGACGGCAAAACCCTAGCTCATTTCCCCCTTCATAGTTTCATCTTCTATCTAGAGCTCTCACTTGAGCAGCATCATACAGCTCGAGGAGCACCTTGTACCTGAGAACACACTGATATATTGAGAGAGGAAGGCAGGAGTAGGGGTTTTACTTCCTCACGAAGGCCCCGAACCTGGGTACATCGTGGTGTCTTTTGTGTTCTTGGCTTTCTTGGTTTCTTGTTCATGTTCTTGTGGTTTCTTGCATGTTCTTGCTTGTGCACGTCTTGAGTGCATAAACCCTCCCCGGATTCCCCCAACGACCATTCGGCCCCAACTAAGCCATACCCATGGCATCTGCCGTGATCCCACCACGACAGTTGGCGCCCACCGTGGGGCAGATTGAGGCGTTGGGTGGAGTTTCCATCCGGACGGGCTCCTCTGAGTGTGTTCTTTCTGGCCTTGTTGCCAAGATCGGCGAGTTCGCCTTTGTGAGCGACAATGCGGGGTGCTTCGCCGGCAAGCCTTTCCCCACCATGGTTTCCTCATGATGCTCGGCAGCTTCCCCACATACGTTGCTGTCGAGGTGGTTCGCGAGTACCCGGAGCAGGTGCTCGTGGACGACGAAACTCCTCTCCTGGCGGCTTTGGGCCAACGTGTCACTCGCCCTCCGAGGTGTGTGGAGGTGATGGTGGCTGGTACCAGCCTGCAGCTAGCAAGGCAGATGCTGGCAAGGTCGCGCTAGCCGAGGTGGAGGCGACGCCAACCGCGCTGCCTGAGAAATCAGGTCGGACGGCGAAGTTTCCGTACGAGAAACCTAGTCAGAATGAGCAGTTGGGCATGCCAAGGGAAGAAGTTCCCTTAGAAGCTATCGTTGATAGGTTAGCTCGGCCACTCGCAGTAGAGGCAAGTGTGGAGCATACGGTGGCCGGGTTAGAGGCAGAGCGCCAGAGAGTGCTGAGAGAAGCTCGGTTGCTGGCCGAGGCTAAGCAGCAGTTCGATATGGAGCAGAAGGAGTACAATGCTGCACATGGTATAGAGGATGGTTTTACTCCGGTTGTGCGGCGTAAGAAAGCTGCTCTGCTCAACCGAGGCAAGGACCTCTATGAGGAGATGGTAGGGCTGCAGTCTCGGGCTCGAGTAAGGCAACAAGTAGCAGGTCGGCTACTGGTAGGCCGGTGTATAGTTCACCAGCTAAGAACCTTAGAGCAGCCGAAGCAGTAAGGGCCGGGCTATCGGAGTTGACCGGAGATGCATGGCGTGAGCAGCAGAAGCGGCTCAATGAGTTAGTGCATGTGGCCAGCAAGCAAAATGAAGCCCTCCGCAAGGCCGGGCTTGGCGGTTCGCAGGCGGTCCATTCGATTAGGCCAGTTAGCCAGGGGTCCAAGGGGCAAGCCTCGTCTCCACACGTCGGAGGAGCCGATCGTGCCCGGAGTGTCACTTCAGGTCGGAACAAGGAGATGCAGCTGCAAGTGTACGATCCGGTGTTAGCTGGGAAGCAAAAGGTCGGGACGCTAGCCGAGCCAATGGAGACCCCGGCCCAGGTGATGCAAGCCGAGCTAAAGGCCGTTCAGCTCAGGGAAATCAGAACGGTGGGCAAGCAGCGTCGGCTGGCCGAGGTAAACCACCTCAGCCCCCGAGGCATCAGCAGCAACCCCGGCCGCAGGAGCAGTATCAGCAAGAGCCGGAGTATGTTCCGCAGCCGAAGAACGTCGGTCGAGGTGGCGACCGATATGATGATGGAAATTCAGCCATGGAGCGGGCTGGATTCTATAGAGTGGATGGTGCATTGGGAGAGCGTATCGGAGCTCGGACGTTGCCTACAGGTGATGCGCGCTACAAGCTAGATCGGATTTACATGTCCGAGAAGTTGGAGAGGAAGGCCCTCCTGGTCCGGCGTGTTTTGGACCTCGGATCATGAAGGAACCACCTCCACCAGTGTCTCAGTTTCAGTTGGGTCGGAGTACCAGGCCGTACAATGGGAGCACCAAGCCGCAAGATTGGCTAGCTGATTATGTTTCAGCAGTATACATTGCGGGGGGCAATCGCCGATGGGCGGTCCGGTATCTCCCGCACATGTTGGAAGGTCCTGCTCGGATCTGGCTGAACAATTGCCGGAGAATAGCATCGATTGCTGGCTGGATTTAGAGGAGGCATTCAATAGCAACTTCGCCAGCACTTACAGAGGCCAAACCGACCTCAGCTTTTGCAGGCGTGCAAGCAGGAGGACAATGAGACTGACCGAGAATTCTTGACTCGGTGGAGCAATGTTCGGAACTCCTGTGAGGGAGTTATCGAAGCACAGGCTATAGCGTGGTTTGCTGATGGATGTCGGTATGGTAGCATGTTGTGGCAGAGGCTCCAGAGAGATATGCCAAAGACTCTGGCCGAGACGATTCGGATAGCTGATTCCTATGCCCTTGGCGATCCGATGCAGCCTCTGCTGGATGGGAATGCCCGGAACAGGAGGAATCCGATGAACAACCGCAACAACGGACCGAGGTTTGATAACCGTCAAGAGTTCGGGCAGAAGAGGAGAGAACCAGATTTCCAAGTCAATGCTGTAAACCCAAGTCAGTCCGGACCTGGAGGCGCCCAGAAACCGAAGACTGAGGGTCAGGCGTGGACTCCGAACCAGAACCAGAATCAGGGAGGTGGTGCGAAGCAGTGGCAGGAGGCCGGACCACCTGTGACTTACGAGTCATTGGTGAATGGACCATGTATCTATCATGGCAGGAATGGCAAACACCCAACCATACCACTCTGCAGTGTAGTTTTCATCACCGAACCGCTGCAGAAGGGGCGAAAGCTGGGGCAAACCGGAGTGGGCCACCGAACCAATGGCGTAGACCTCAATATCCGAACACGCAGCAGCAGCATAAGCCGACCATAGCGGCGCAGAATCAGAGCTTAACCGGAGCAAATTCAACCCCGGTGCATGCGGCCCAAAACCAGAAGACGGTGCAGGCGAAACCGGTGAATGCAGTGAGTGCCCAGGGCAACAACAACAACGGTGGTGCCGGCCAAAGCCAAACGTGGTCCTTTGAGAATCAGAGGTATGAGAACCCCGGTAATGATTATAGGGAAGTACATCAGAGCTACGTGGTGTTTGTGACTGAGTCAACTGATAAGAAGAGTATGCTGAGGCGTGCCAAGGAGGTGAATGCAGTAACTCCGGCGGTGGTGAAATACATGAACTGGTCCGAGCAAGAGATCACTTGGAGCAGGCAAGATACACCTCGGATCATGCCGAGCCCTGGAAACTATGCACTGGTGGTGGATCCGACGTTTTGTGGGCCGACCAACAATGTGAGATTCACCCGAGTCTTGGTGGACAATGGGAGTGCCATAAATATCATGTACCGAGACACAATGGTCAAGCTGGGATACTCACCGAACCAGTTGCAGCCTAGCAGCTGTACATTTCACGGTATTGTGCCCGGGGTCTCTTGTGCACCTATGGGAAAGATTTGGGTCGACGTGGGTTTTGGTACCCGAGATAACAGCCGAGTTGAAAGTCTTGAGTTCGAGGTTGTGGACTTGCAGAGCCCTTACCATGCCTTGCTGGGAAGGCCAGCCTTGGCCAAGTTCATGATCTCCACTCATGTGGCTACCTAAAGATGAAAATGCCGGGGCCCAAGGGAATAATAACCATTTCTGGTGACTACAAGAAGGCTATGCAATGTGCCTCGGCGGGATCCAGTTTAGCCGAGTCCTTGGTGATCGCGGCGGAGAAGAAGCAACTTCAGAAGGTGGTGGCAATGGCGCAGTCTACTCAGCTCGGCATGTCCGGACTAATTACTCCGGACATGAGCGCTTCATTCGAGGTGCCCAAGGAGACCAAGAAAATCCCGCTGGACTCGGAGAACCCGGAGCGTTTCGCCATCATTGGTACTGGCATGGACGAGAAATAGGAAAGCGCGCTCTGTCACTTCCTCCGTGAGAATCGGGACATTTTTGCATGGTCGGCTAAAGACCTGCCAGGTGTTCCGAGGGAGTTGGCAGAGCACTCTTTGTTTGTTCGGCCAGAGGTGAAACCAGTGCGTCAACCGACGCGGCGGCTCTCAGATGACCGAAGAAAGGTGGTACTCGAAGAACTGGCGAAGTTACTGGCTGCAGGCTTCATCATGGAAGTGCTGCATCCGGACTGGATATCTAATCCAGTCCTCGTGGAGAAAAAGAAGGACGAACCGGCGGTAGTCAAGGTGTGGCGCATGTGCATTGACTTCACCAACCTGAACAAGGCGTGCCCGAAGGATCCCTTTCCTTTACCTCGGATTGATCAAGTGATCGATTCTACGGCTGGATGTGAGCTGTTGTCTTTTATTGATGCATATTCTGGTTTTCACCAGATCCCACTGAACACTGATGATCAAATAAAGACTGCCTTTATTACCCCGTACGGGGCGTATTGCTATCGTGTCATGTGTTTCGGTTTGAGAAATGCCGGGGCAACTTATCAAAGGTGTATGCAGAAGTGCTTACATCTCAAATGGGCAAGAATGTGCAAGTGTATGTCGATGACATTGTTATCAAAACTAAAAAGAAGCATACTCTCATCGAAGACCTCGAAGAGACATTTGCAAATTTAAGAAAGTATCGGTTGAAACTTAACCCGGACAAGTGCACCTTTGGTGTCCCGGCTGGAAAATTGCTCGGTTTCCTCGTATCGAGCCGAGGTATAGAAGTTAACCCGGCTAAGATCCGAGCTATCGAAAGAATGAAGTTGCCGAACTGTTTAAAAGATGTGCAGAAGTTCACGGGATGCCTTGCATCTTTAAGTCGGTTTGTAAGTCGGCTAGGAGAAAAAGCCTTACCATTGTATCAACTTATGAAGAAAAGTACCAGTTTCACTTGGACCCCGCAGGCGGACGCGGCGTTCAATGAGCTGAAGAAGATGTTGTCCACTGCTCCGGTGTTGGCATCCCCTTTGCAGAATGAACCGATGTTGATATACATTGCGGCTACAAACCGGGTCGTAAGTGTTGCAGTGGTGGTGGAGCGAGACGAAGGAGGCAAATCGGTGCAGAGACCAATCTACTACCTGAGCGAGGTGATATCCACGTCGAAGCAAAACTACCCCCACTACCAGAAGATGACGTACGGAGTATACCTGGCGGTTAAGAAACTGAAGCATTACTTCCAAGAGCATCCCATGACGGTGGTATGTGATGCTCCAATCTCGGAGATCATCGGATGCAAGGACGCAACTGGGCGAGTTGCCAAATGGGCGATCGAGGTATCTCCATACACTCCGCATTATGAAAGGCGAGATGCAATCAAGTCGCAGGCGCTGCCGGACTTTTTATGCGATTGGGCCGAGATGCAATATGAGCCGCCCTTGCCGGACTATAATTATTGGAAGATGCACTTTGATGGGTCCAAGACCAAGGTCGGATTAGGTGCCGGCATAGTCCTAACCTCGCCGAAGCAAGACCAGTTGAAGTATGTGCTGCAAATCCATTTCTCGGCGTCGAACAACGTGGCGGAGTATGAGGCCCTGATCCATGGGCTCAAGGTGGCAAAGGAGATAGGTGTCCGGCGTATAGAATGCTTCGGCGATTCAGCTTTGGTGGTGCATCAATCCACCGGCACTTGGGATGCATTGGATGCGAACATGGAGTTGTATCGGTTTCATGTGCAAAAGGTGTCTGGGTTCTTCGAAGGATGTGAGTACAAGCACATACCTCGGGGGGAGAATGAAGCCGCCGACGTATTGTCAAGCTCGGTTCATCCAAAGAACCGGTGCCACCGGGGATAGCACTGAACCATTTGAGAACTCCTTCAATCAAGCCCTCCTGACTCCGAGTCAATTTTCTTACCGCCAAGTTCGGAGTCTGAGCCTATTCCTATGGAGGTAGACGTCGGATGCGTTTGGCCGGACTCGGGGACTGCTTCGCAGTATCCGAGGACTGATGGAGCTTTTCCTATGGAGTAGATGATGGGAACTTCGGGTCTGACCCGGGGACTTCGCACCAACACTCGGGGACTGGCCGAGCAATGGTGGAGGAAATCATGAAGGAGATCATGGCGACCGAACCAATGGAGATAGATGAGAGGCTTTTTCCTCTGCATCCAGTGCCGGAATGGGCGGAGCAGATCATGAACTTCATAGCCGATGGAAGTTTGCCAAGTGATACAACCGAGGCAAGGAGAATCCAGAGGAGAGCTAAGGGATACACCATCATCAACAAGGAGCTATACAAGAGAAGTGTGACCGAGGTGTTGCAGAGGTGTGTCGAACCAGCTGAAGGCAAGGAGATGCTTTTAGAAATCCACCAAGGAGAATGTGGACATCATTGCAGCACAAGAGCTCTGGTGGCCAAGGTGTTCCGGCACGGGTTCTATTGGCCCACCGCCAATGCCGATGCAGAAGATATAGTTCGGAAATGTGAAGGGTGCCAAAGGTTCGCCAAGCAGCAGCACATGCCAGCTTCGGCGCTCAAGACCATTCCTATCACGTGGCCCTTTGCAGTTTGGTGTCTGGACATGGTGGGAGAATTCAAGCCAGCCCGAGGCAATATGACTCACATACTGGTGATGGTGGACAAATTCACTAAGTGGATCGAGGTGAAGCCAATCCGAAAAGTGGATGGTCATACGGCAGTGACCTTTTTGAAGGAAATAATCCTGAGATATGGATATCCTCATAGTATCATTACAGACAACGGCACGAACTTTGCTGTCGGAGAGTTTGCTCGGTTCTGCATGAGTAAGGGAATTCGACTTGATGTAGCCTCGGTGGCTCACCACAGGCTAATGGGCAAGTAGAAAGGTCAAATGCATTGGTATTGGCCGGAATCAAAGCTCGGCTAGTAGAACCACTGTTGAAAACACCGGGGTGTTGGATCGATGAGATACCAGCAGTTCTGTGGGGTCTAAGGACCACACCGAACAGATCAACTGGCTATACGCCATTTTTCATGGTCTATGGGGCCGAGGCAATGCTGCCAACCGACATTGAATATGATGCGCCCAGAGTGGCAATGTGTCGGCATATGTCGTTTACTAACCCCTGTTTTTACTTCTTTTTTATGTCGGATGACTTTGAAACATACCTCGGAATTTACCAAGTACTGTATGCTATGAACAACAATCTTGTGACTCGACTGTCGAACGCCAGAATGGCAGACAAGAGCAGAGACTGCCAACTATAGTAAACACGAAAGTAAACTCGAGCAATCATTCAAAAGGATTCGACATAAAGCTTAGAAAAGCATGGTTCGAATGAGCATAATAGTAATAGAGGTAGCAAAGGAACTACTTAAGTTTGATTACATCTGCGTCCCGGCATACCGGGGATTTAATGAAGTTTTTTGGCCAAGCATAAGTTCATGTCGAAGCATCAGGAATTACGTAGGCAGCAGCCGATGCAGCAGGAATTTCGTCCGGAGCCGAGATAGCCTGGGAAGTGCTGGCAACGTCGGCAGTAACCTCGGCATCAGGTTGTGGAGAAGCCTCGGTTTCTGCTTCGCGGGGTTCACCGCCGTCACCTTGCTCGGCCTCGACGTCGGATTCTGTTTCGTATTCCTCGTCTTCTGGCTCGTAATCCTCGGCGTCGGAGTAGGTGTCTCCTTCGCTCAAGTTCTTTGTGTTGGCATATCCAGCGAAGAAGGCAGCCATCTTTTCGCGGCGCTTGATGAGAATTGGGTTCGAGGACCAGGGCGAGCCTCGGCGAAGAGTGTCCATCTTTTCGAGGTCGATCTTCTCGCACCAAGTCATGATGAATTTGAGAGCGGCATCAGCTCCAGCGCGTGCTGAAGATGAACGCCACTCTCGGAGTCTTTGTTCGGCTTCCCAAAGCTGGGCGGCGAGCTCGGGCGTAGTTTTGGGAGCGTCGGCAAGAGGCCATAAGGCTCGAAAGCAGACAGACCTGCGTCGAGGAGTTCTGACCCAATGGTCTTCAAGGGATGGATCCGAGCCTTGATGGCCACGATGTGGTCCTCAACGGTCCAATCAGGGTTCGTCTCGTTACGCCTCTCCTGTGCCGAGCAGTGATATTGCGGGCCGAGACTTGGGTGTAGGTGAAGTGCTCTGCAGAGGGGTAGCCTGTTAATAAGGAAAGAAACAGTTCGGCAAAGAGCCAGTAATGTTGAGGACAAAGCAAGGCTAAGGGGGCAAGAAGCTTACTGTCCATTTCTTGGTTGATATGTTGCAGCGTCGGGAGGAGCTGGTTAAACGAAGCTTGAAGGGCTTCATAAGCCTCGGTGGCCGAGGTGGCGCGGGTCTCGGCTAACTGGAGCGCATTCTCGTGATCCTTGGCGGCATCCTCCCGAAGTTTCTTCTCTGTTTTGACAACACTGGCCTTTTCCGCCTGCAGCTGCTCTTTTTCAGACGTCCGCAGCTCAGTGATGCGCTTGAGCTCCTTTACCAGACGAGCTACTTCGGCTTTCTCTTGTTGCAGCTTCTCGTCCAAAGAGTTCTTTTCTGCAAGGACGGCCTTGTGCTCGTCGTGGAGTTTCTTGTGGTCAAACAAGAGGGTATGAAAGATATCCGTGCGGACATTCATAGCATTCTGCAAGGAAGAAAAATATAGCTCGGTTAGAAAGGCTATACCTCGACAAGAGTCTCGGGGACTCGGAGTCGAATCATTGGGAAAATGCTGCCGGGGTATGCCTCGACAGGAGTCTCGGGGACTCGTACCCGAGGTGCATGCTAAAGTGAGATAAAATAGATTGGATACGTCGGATGAAAATGAAGAGTTAAGATTCAAGCCAAACAATTTTAACTCCGGCGGAGCGTCAATAGTTTACCTCGAATCTCGGGGACTGGAGATGGTGGATATTAGAGGAGATACTGCATGAAAGTAAAGAAAGTGGAACTCATGTTGATAGCTCGAGTAGCAAGCAAAGCAGAAGTTTGCATTTCAAGCATGCGTCGGGCGCAGCGCTGCTCCCCGCAGGATGCTCGTCCCCTTGGGCGGTCAAGGAGGCAGAAGAGACCTCGTCCATGTCTGCAGAATTCCAGTCTGCATTGTAGTGTTCCAAGGAGCCGAGGCTCTGGCCACTATCAGTGCGCAGAGGAGGAAATCCCCACAGTCCGCCCTGCTCGATGCCCCTAACCGAGGCCTCCAAGGCCAAAGTAGCCTCGGAGCTTGAAGCAGGCCAGTTATCCAATATAAGAGATGCCCTCGAGCATATTCTTCGGCCGGAGGGACAGTCTCATCAATGGGTGCGGCGAATGGAGGAATTCGGCATGTCGCCGGGGAGGAGACCTCGGTTGCATCCTTGAGGGAGAAGAGATAGTCAGGGTGCCAGACCCAGATGTTGGTTTGGGGGTGACCTTAGACTTCACCGTCTCTTTTTCTTTCTCCTTGCCCTTCTCCAATGGCAAGGTAGTCTGGCGAACTGGTTTTTGGGGCTGCTGCTTGGGCTGTTGCTTCTGCTGTTGCTGCTATTGGTTGCGGGCAGTCTGGCTGCGGGGGGAGAGTCGAGGCTCCGGCAAGGCGGTAGCCAGAGTTCTGGCGCGATTGATCCCCGCATCCGTTTGAGGACGCGGAGAAGTCTGACCTCGGGTGGGGGCAGATTTCCCCAAGGCCGGGCCAGACCTCAGTGGAGGAGATCCGGGGTGAGAGTCCGTCGGGGTGGTCATGGCTTCAGAGGCACCAACGGGTGCAGTCATGGAGGATACCTCCTGATCCACGTCTATGGGGGCACTGCAACGAAAAGAAGATGGTCAAGTGTTAATACCGAGATAATATGTTTAAGCAACAAACATTGTTGGCTATAGAAGCAAAGCGTTACCCATCCGAGGTAGGAAGCCTCCTGCCCCCCCGGGCATGAGGAGGAAGTCCGGACTTCTTCAGCCGGCGTCTCTTGACCGGAGCCTCAGTGGGTCCGGAGGCTCCAGTGGCGGATGGTTCGGCGGCCGAAGTTGCGGCACCAGCGCGTTTCCGGCTGGTTGCTGGAGTAAAGTTCGGAAGGTGAGGAAGGCGGGAGAGAGGTACCGCATTTATTGGTTCCATGACGAGGAACCTCTCCTCGTCATCCGAAATCTCTTGAACTGAAGCTTGTGCTTGAGGCTTACCCGCGGTGGTGATGCGGGCCGAGGCAATGGGCATATAATCCTCGTCATCAGGGTCCACGTTGGATGGTGGGTCCTCGACAGGGAGATCCTTGCCGAAGCGGTCCGCAGGATGGACTCCATCCTCGGCGGTCTGGCGGGCGAACAGCTGTATGGCAAACATATGAAAAGGAGTTAGGAAGAAAAATTGTCAAGATAAACGTCGGTAGCAAGACCTCGGTGGTAAAGGAGTATCGAAGAAAACGTCGAAATAGCGTACCTGTTTCGCTGGATTGGTCCGGTAGTGGGGTTCCCTTCCCCATGTCCAAGCGTCAGAGATCTTGGACTTGGTGATAGCTCGGACTCGCCGAGCTATCGCGGCGTTGTCCAGTGCAACATGCGTATGACGGGTGGGGTCATAAAGACCGCTCATGTGGCAGATCTTGTGAGACCTCGCCTGAAGAGGGGAGACCCTGCGCTTCACGAATGTGCAGGCCAGGTCATCGGCCGTCAGGACTTTCCCGTCGTTCCCGGGTCTTCCGGGTCCTGCCATTTCGCAATATACCCATGGATGGACTTGAGTTCGCCGGTGTGAGGGGGAGTGTAGTCCCAGTTGAGTTGTTCTGTAGGAGGGCTGAGGTTAAACGCCGGCAGGTTGAGGAGGTCCTCTTCGCCGGAGTTCTTCACGTAAAACCACGTCCGGAGCCACTTGCGAACGGTGTCCGGAGTAGTGATACGTGGGAAGATGGAGTTTTGGCGAGGAGCTATGGTGGCAGCTCCGCAGGCGGTTAATTGCTTGGGCAGATCCTTGTTCTTTGGATCCGGGATCACTTGCCACTTGAGTTGGAAGTAGAGGGAAAAGAGGTCTACCGTGGCTTCGAGGCCGAGGTATCCCTCAGAGAAGGAAACAATGCAGGAGAGAGTGGTGATGGCGTTGGGGGGAGGTGATGAACCTGGAGTCCGAACTTGTCGAGGAAGCTCCGGAAGAAGTCACTAACGGGCAGTCTGAAGCCGCGCTAGAAGTGCGCGACGAAGACCACCCGTTCCCTTGCTTGACTTGAGGCTCAAGTTCGCCCTCTGGCAGGCGACACTCTACCCCGGCGGGAATTCGCCGAGTCGCCCTGAGCCACTGGATTTCGTCCGGAGTTACATCCGAACCTTCCCAGCCGGCTCGTTCTCCGACCTCCAGTTCGAGGTCTGGAACCTCGGTTTGTTCCGAAGTCTCAGGAGGAGACATCTCGGCAGAATCAATCTGCAGAGAATGCACAGAAGTTTAGCAAAGGAAAAAGTAAATCTGGAATCTAAGGCTATATCTGGCTAACTCAGGAGGAGTTGGACGGCTATCTTATGTACATAGAGGCACATGTATGCTAGGCGAACGTCTGTCCGAGGTATGAAACTCATTTCTACCCAAAAAAAGTATGCGAGTAAGATCTACCGGAGGAGGTAAATAGAATTTTATTCAAGAACATATGAAGAACCAAAGCACGAAGAGGAAGAAACCTAGAGCAATGCCTAGGGTATCAAGAAAGGGAGTACATACCGTGAAAATGAGGTGCTGAAGGGCGGCGCCGGTGACGCGGTCGCAGCGGCGACGAAGGAGCTGCTCGTCGGCGGCGGCGGGAACGCGTTTCTTCTCAACTGGAAGCGGCAGCACTGGTTGTGATGGAGGCGAGACGGCGAGTAAATGAGGAAGAAGAGGGAAGCACTGCCCTAGGCCCGTATTTATAACCGCGGGCGGTAACTGCGCACTACCGCGCAGTTATCGAGCGGCGAGTGGGATCGTTTGTGCACAAATGCCCACGTGGCACGAAGATAGCGGTGGACGAGCAGGCCACAGGATCGGTTGCAGGAGGCAAACCGTCGTGCGGCGCGGTTACTAGAGCGTGTAGCGGCGCAAGCGGGAAACCTCCGCTGACGTGGGCCGCGTGGTGGAAAGCACTCGAGTGCTTTGACTATCGTGGACCAGGAAGTGACGGATGGGACACGTGAACAGTGTTCTCTGACCGAAGTCAGTAAAGATGCAGAAATCGAGGGGTTGACGTCCGAGATCTCGGCGGATACTTCGGAAAAGCAGTATGGCCCGAGGAACAGACCGATGGATTTCTCGGAGTATTGGTTCGGTAACCTGCAAAACATCGTGGCGCATGTGGTTTCGGGTTGAACCTGGTGCGGCCTTTCATCCGAGGCTGCAAGACCACATCAGCTTCGGGGACTACTGTCGGGGGGTTACCCCCGGGTAGGGTAATGATGAGGTAAAGACATGTAAGGTAAAGGTAGTAAGCTGTCCGAGGTAGCGATTGAGCAAGGACGCAGGAGGCGTCATCCGACGTAAGGTGTACGTCCGAGGTATATTCTCCGAGGTATATCCTCCGAGGTATCAACCTCGGGGCAGTCAGCTAGCTACCACAGGAATAAGGTATTCTCTACCGAGGTATAGGATCCGGAGTGTTATCCGAAGTTGGCAGCAAGGATCGAGGCATGTCAGAGAGGTCACGGGCGCCGCAGAGCTCGTGGCCCGAGGCTTCAGAGGACGGCGAGGTCCGTCCACGGGTTTCCCGGAAGCTCGGGGGCCTAGGAGCTGACTCGGCTATTTCGGGAAAGGTCTACAGGCTAGACCTCGGCAGGCTACTGAAGTATGACCGGAAGAGGAAAGCTAGGCCTGGCTGGCCTGACAGTCCGGCTGTTGAGCTGGCAGGAGGCAGAGGCTTGTCTTCTACCTTTTGGCCATGCCATTGTCAGTTGTAGGCAGGGGTAAAAATGTACTTCGGCCTGTGTATATATGCGGCATCTCTACCTCCAGGGAGGAAAACGGCGAAAACCCTAGCTCATTTCCCTCTGATAGTTTCATCTTCTATCTAGAGCTCTCACCTTGAGCAGCATCATACAGCTCGAGGAGCACCTTGTACCTGAGAACTACACTGATATATGGAGAGAGGAAAGGCAGGAGTAGGGGTTTTACTTCCTCACGAAGGCCCCGAACCTGGGTACATCGTGGTGTCTTTTGTGTTCTCGGCTTTCTTGGCTTCTTGTTCATGTTCTTGTGGTTTCTTGCATGTTCTCGCTTGTGCACGTCTTGAGTGCATAAACCCTCCCCGGATTCCCCCAACGACCATTCGGCCCCAACTAAGCCATACCCATGGCATCTGCCGTGATCCCACCACGACAGATATGATTAGCAAAGTGTTGCTTACCAAACTACCTCGTTTTCTAGCGGTGAAGCGTCCGGCTCACTAGGAGACTTGTTCGTTGTGGATCTTGAATCACTAAGTATCAACAGAGGGATGTTGGTTTTAGTGGGAGTAGACCATATGAAATTGTTTAATGTTTTACTCTATCATGGATTTTGTCTTAGTATTTTGCATGTTTTCTGTTGTAGATCAATGGCACGTAACCAACCCACCCCTTTGCTTTGCGTTCCATCCTTGAGAAAGAAAAGTTAACTGGAACAAACTATTCGGATTGGATCCGGAATCTGAGAATTGTTCTCAGGGCTGATAAGAAGGAAATTGTTCTGGATACCCCAATCCCAGATGAACCCCTTGACACTGCTGCCGTTAGAGCTGCCTACAAGAGAGCATGTGATGAGTCTCTTGAGGTTAGCTGCCTTATGCTTGCTTGCATGGAACCCGACCTTCAAAAGCAGTTTGATGGTCAGGAAGCGTACGATATGATCGTTGCGCTTAAGGACATGTTCCAGACCCAGGCCAGGACTGAAAGGTTCAATGTCGCTAAGGCCTTTGGTGAATGCAAGCTTGCTGAAGGAGCAGCAGTAGGCCCGCACGTAATCAAGATGCTTGGTTACGCGCAGACTTTGGACAAACTTGGTTTTCCATTGGGCCGAGAGTTGGCCACTGATTTCATTTTAGCGTCGCTTCCAGCCAGCTATGGGCATTTCATTTCGAATTACCATATGCATGGGGTGGAGAAGGACCTTAATGAACTTTGTGGGATGCTCAAGACGGCAGAATGTGACATTAAGAAGTGTGTAGGGCATGGCCAAGTGTTGGCTGTGCAGAACAAGCCCAGTTTTAAGAAGCATGGTAAGGCCAAGGGAAAGGGAAAGGCTAAAGATGCGATCTCCAAGCCAAAACCTAAGCCCAAGGATGGACCTAAGCCTGACACTGAATGCTACTACTGCCATGAGTCTGGACACTGGAAGAGAAACTGCAGCAAGTACCTTGCTTCTTTGAAGAAGAGTGGGAGTAAGACTTCTGGCTCAGGTACGATTGTGGTTAATGTTATAGACATTTTTCTCGCTGACTCCATTATTAACTCTTGGGTATTTGATACCGGATCGGTTGCTCACATTTGCAAATCGATGCAGGGGCTAGTAAGGAGTAGAAGCGTGAGACAAGGAGAAGTTGATCTTCGCGTCGGAAATAATGCAAAGGTTGCTGCGTTGTCCGTTGGCGTCATGCAACTGCACCTCCCTTCAGGATTTATTATGGAATTGAATAATTGTTATTATGTTCCAGCTTTAAGTTGAAACATTATTTCTCCTTCATGTTTGATGCGAGATGGTTATTCATTTGCGAGTAAAACAATGGTTGTTCTATCTCTAAGAATGATATGTTTGTGGCTTTTGCTTCCATTGTGAATGGGTTGTTTATTTTGAATCCTGATGATGTTCATGATGATGAGCAAGTTTATAACATAAGTGTTAAAAGGCTTCGGCCTAATGATTTGAATCCCACCTATGTTTGGCATTGTCGTTTGGGTCATATAAGTGAAAAGCGCATGAAGAAACTCCATTATGATGGACTTCTAACTTCGTTTGATTTTGAATCATACGAGACATGCGAAGCTTGTTTACTTGGGAAGATGACCAAGTCGCCTTTCAATGGTTCTCCTGAAAGGGCGACAGACTTACTGGAACTAATACATACTGATGTATGTGGACCAATGAGCACGACCGCTAGAGGTGGTTTTCACTACTTCATAACTTTCACTGATGACTTTAGTAGATATGGATATGTCTACCTAATGAGGCATAAGTCTGAAACTTTTGAAAAGTTCAAAGAGTTCCAGAATGAAGTAGAGAATCAACGTGGCAAGAAAATTAAGGCTCTATGATCAGATCGTGGAGGAGAATATTTGAGTCACGAATTTAGCAATCATCTGAAGAGTTGCGGAATTGTTCCACAACTTACGCCGCCCGAATGCCTCAAAGAAACGGGGTTTCCGAACGACGTAATCGGACTTTGTTAGACATGGTTCGATCAATGATGAGCCAGTCAGATCTACCATTATCGTTTTGGGGTTTCGCTCTAGAAACAGCAGCTCACACACTAAATAGGGTACCATCTAAATCCGTAGTTAAGACACCATATGAGATGTGGAATGGGAAGAGTCCCAAGTTGTCTTTTCTAAAGATTTGGGGCTGTGATGCGTTTGTCAAGCGACTTCAGTCGGACAAGCTCACACCCAAGTCGGATAAATGCATATTCGTAGGATACCCCAAGGAAACCTTGGGATATTACTTCTACAACCGAGAAGAGGGCAAAGTGTTTGTCGCTCGAAGCGGTGTTTTCTTAGAGAAAGAGTTTCTAAAGAAGGAGACAAGTGGAAAGACGGTGCTGCTTGAAAAAATTCAAGTTGAGCCTACCGGGGAGGACTTAATGGGTGATGCCATCATGGCAGAACGATTTGAGGAACCCGTGGCAAGAGAAACACCAGCACTACGAAGGTCAGAAAGGATTCGCAATGCGCGAGAAATATTATTGATAGACAATGATACGCGTGAAATATTATTGTTGGACAATGATGAACCTTCGACCTATGCGGAAGCAATGATGGACCCGGACTCTGAGAAATGGCAAAGTGCCATGAGATCCGAGATAGATTCCATGGATGAAAATCAAGTTTGGAACTTGGTTGACCTGCCTGATGGTCATAGGACCATCGAGTGCAAATGGATCTATAAGAAGAAGATTGATATGGATGGAAATGTTCACATCTATAAAGCTCGACTTGTTGCAAAAGGTTTTCGACAAGTTCAAGGAGTTGAATACGAGGAGACCTTCTCGCCCGTAGTGATGCTTAAATCTATTCGGATAATTCCAGCTATTGCTGCATATTTTGACTATGAGATATGGCAAATGGATGTCAAGACAGCTTTCCTGAATGGAAACCTTGCCGAGGACGTGTATATGATGCAGCCCGAGGGTTTTGTCGATCCTAAAAATGCTGGAAAGGTTTGCAAACTTCGAAAGTCCATTTATGGACTGAAGCAAGCATCTCGGAGTTGGAATATTCGTTTTGATGAAGTAGTCCAAGGATTTGGCTTCACCAAAATCGAATCAGAGTCTTGTGTTTACAAGAAAGATAGTGGGAGCTCGCTCGTATTTCTAATCTTGTATGTGGATGACATACTGCTGATTGGAAATGACATTCCTATGCTTGAATCCGTAAAGACTTCGTTGAAGAATAGTTTTTCAATGAAGGACTTAGTAGAAGCAGCATATATTCTGGGAATTAAGATCTATAGAGATAGATCAAAGAGGCTAATAGGATTAAGCCAGAGTACATACCTTGACAAGGTGCTAAAACGTTTCGGCATGGAAGAGGCTCAGAAAGGGTTCTTACCTATGTCACATGGTATAAACCTTAGCAAGACTCAGTGTCCTTCGACTACTGATGAGCGAGAGCGCATGAAAAATATCAAATATGCTTCGGCAATTGGATCAATCATGTATGCTATGATTTGTACTCGCCTAGATATTTCTTATGCTCTAAGTGTTACGAGCAGGTACCAAGCTGATCCCGGTGATAGTCACTGGACAGCGGTAAAGAATATCCTTAAGTACTTGAAAAGGACTAAGGATATGTTCCTGGTTTACGGAGGTGAGCAGGAGCTAGTTGTAAATGGTTACACCGATGCTAGTTTCCAAACCGATGTGGATGATTCCAAGTCGCAATCGGGCTATGTGTTCACGTTGAACGGTGGGGCGGTTAGTTGGAAGAGTTCCAAGCAGGATACGGTTGCTCATTTTACAATGGAGGCCGAGTACTATGCTGCGGCAGGAGCCAGCATGGAAAGTGTTTGGATGAAGATGTTCCTTACTGATCTTGGTGTTGTCCCTAGTGCGTCCAGTCCTTTGGATCTCTACTGTGACAACAGTGGAACCATTGCGATAGCAAAGGAGCCAAGGAATCACCAGAAGACCAAACACTTTATGCGGCGGTTTCACCTCATTCGGCAGTACATCGAACGAGGCGAAATAAACTTATGCAAAATACATACGGATCTGAATGTGGCTGATCCGTTGACAAAGCCTCTCTCACAGAAGAATCATGATAAGCACACAAGAGCTATGGGTATTAGATATCTTCTAGATTGACTCTAGTGCAAGTGGGAGACTGTAGGAAATATGCCCAAGAGGCAATCATAGAGATGATGATATTTCAATGTCTCCATGATTAATAATATGCCTTGAATAATGTCTTGTATTGATTGACGAGTTGAGGACTTGTCTGTGAAACTCATTACTTGTATGGTTATTCTAAATATGTCCCTAGTCGGAGTTCATGTGAGGACACACTTGAATATTAGACTAACACATCTATTAGTAGATGACTATGTTTCACGAGTCATAGACATGGAGATGTCAAACTAATAATGTGGACTTATGTTGTGAACATAGAGTTGGGCTGACCCACCTTGAGACAATGAAGCAAACGTTCATAGCTCTCTCTCTACACGATGTGTTTGCTTTGTCCCTAGACCTGAGATTGTCGTGTGTACTTGAGATGTGAATTAACTTACTTTGGGGCTATCCAACGCTACACCGTGAAAGGGTAACCATAAAGGTAGCTTACGGATTTGTCATGAAACATGCTGTAAGGCATAGTCAGTCAAGATGGGATTTGCCCCTCTCTACTTGAGAGAAATATTTCTCTGGACCCCTCGAGTGATCGGATCCAGAAATGCATGGCCGTGCTACATAAGGTTAATGGTTAACCTAGTATGGGATTCCGAATCACATGATCGAGAAAGAGAGGTCAGCTGGAGGCTTGACCTAATATCGTGAGGCAAAGGGAATGGCATAAACATTGTGATGGTTCGTCCGATACGATCTTTATGTGCGTTTGGGAGTTGGCACGTTTTGCTAGAAGCCGCTATCAACTATTGGCCGAGTAGGTGTACTCGTGTCATGTCTAAACGTGCGTGAACCTATAGGGTCACACACTTAAGACAGTGAAGGCAGAATTCGGATTAGATCCGAGTTGGGCTGGAATAGACTCCAGAATGGGCTTCGGTTGAGGCAGCCCAATATGGAGAGGTCTATATAAGGAGAGGAGGCTGGACGTTTTAGGGTTGCCCAATTCCGCACCACAATCCACCCAGCCACCGTCTCCCCACGCCCCTGCTGCCCGCGCGGACCTAGCAGTCCGGCGAGCGGCGCCTCCACGCTGTACGTGTGGATACTGATAGAGGTGCTACGATTGGAGCACTTGGACGAACCGCCGAGAGGAGCTGTTCGAGGGAGCGACTGGATCGGAGAGGATTGTACGTCTACCCTGCCCCGACTCGCTTCACCGACTTCGGCACGGCACAGCGCGTCTAATGATAATCCCGTGATCTATAACTGCAGCAGTTTCTTGGTTGTTGCGGTAGAAAATTTTGATTCGCGCTAGCGTAGCCTACCCGCGACCCTACAAGCTAGACAGAGCTTTAATAGTTTAAGGTGTCAATCTTCGAGATTCAAAGTTCGACACTATGCCCGATCGATCTAACATTCATCTACAACTTCAATGTATGTTTAGGACTTTTTAATGACGCGAAAGGGATGGATGGATCGGAGTCATGTCAGAGTGTACCACGATCACGAGAAGCTAAGCTAATACTAGCTCACACCGAACTCTTAATTCGATCCGTGCCGGCCGTCACGTACGTGAAAAACAGTGACGCGGCAGAAGCGAAGCAGTGCGTGCGTGCGTGTGTGTCGGGCGAGCGCATGGCGTACGGTACGGAGAAGAAGAGGAGGGTACGTACGTTTACGTGGCGGCGCCGGTGGACGTTTCTTCGGCCGCCGTGTTCGCCGGGCAACGTTGCCGGCCGCGCGCCACTCCGTGTGTTTTTGTTTTGTTTATTCTCTCCCGCGCGACACAACACACTAGTGCCATATATAATGTCCAGTACTCCGTTTGCGGCAATCTCATGATCGATCCTCATCACCCCGCAACTAATAACCGTTCTCCCCCGCGATATCTGCCCACATCTCTCAACCCATCCATCCATCCATCGATTTTCTCTCTGAGATCGATCAATCCATTACCAGAAAACACGCTGAGATCGATCGATTGATTTCTTCATCGTTACCCAAAACATCGCGTGAGGCTTCTCTCCCTTCGAATCGTTTGATTTCTTCAACATTGCGGAGGTGCTGTCGTCATTGATCCGTCCTCCCCCGTTGCAACCTCCCTCGCCGATCGCGCGACGACGTCTATTCACCACCGCCTCTAATTCCACTCGTTTTCACCCTTTGATCCGATCAAAGCCGAGAGAAGGAGGATTAACCTAATCCCGCGACCAAATTCCTTCTTCCCCTCTTGACGTCGGTCGCCCCATACCTACTGCTTCCTTGCCGATCACAACAAAGATTTCTTCTTTGCACCCGCGTCCGTCCTATCCATCCTACATAGCGCGCCGGGGCCATGCGGACTCGGTACTAGCAGTTCGACATCGCAATCCTCGACCCCTGTGGTAATCTACAGTACCAGCGCGCCGGCGATCGAGGCGATCAGCAGCTAGCTACCATGGGCGCCAACGGCCGCGCCGAGCACCACTCGCCGTCCTCGGCCGCCAAGACGTCTCCCCGTGGAGGCGCTGCCACTGGAGGTGCCGAGCACTACTCCCCGTCGACCAAGTCGCCGCGGGCCGGCGTCGGTGCCGGCCTGTCGTCTCTGCTCCCGAGCGGCCTCGCGGCGCCGCTGGTCGAAAGCAGGTGGACGCTCTCGGCGGCGGTCACCGTCTTCCTCTTCATCGCCGGCACGCTCACCGTGACGTCCACGTCCTCGTCGCTATCCTCCGCCTCCTCCTCCTTCTCCTTCTTCCCGGCAAGCAGCCCCGTCGACCTCGCCGTCCAGAGGCAACAGCAGGCGGCCAACGCGTCGACTCCGTCGGCCCCGCCGCCGCCTCCCCCTGGCGCCGACGTGCCGCGGCTGGCGTACCTCGTCTCCGGTCCAAGGGCGACCTGGACCGGCTGTGGCGCACGCTCCACGCGCTCTACCACCCGCGGAACCTCTACGTGGTGCACCTGGACCGGGAGGCGCCCGTGGCCGAGCGGATGGAGCTGGCGCGCCGGGTGGCCAACAGCACCGTGTTCCGCCGCGTCGGCAACGTCGAGGTCATCCGCCGCGCCAACATGGTCACCTACCGCGGGCCGACCATGGTGGCCAACACGCTGCACGCCGCAGCCGTGCTGCTCCGCCGCAGCCGCGACTGGGACTGGTTCATCAACCTCTCCGCCTCCGACTACCCGCTCATGACCCAGGACGGTACGCACGCCCCAGCCGCTTCCGCGTATCTACAGTTCTTCTGCACCACTATTATCTATACGCACTGATTAAAGTACTCCAGACACGGCAAGTCTTAGCTGCTAATTAATCGCTCGATCGCTAGCTTCACCTACACGACGACCTGATTTTCTGGCTTAGTTTGACACGATATGTATATTGACTAATCCGCGGCGACACGATGATCCATGGACAGATATCCTGCACGCATTCTCGACGCTGCCGCGGAACGTCAACTTCATCGAGCACACCGGCTACCTTGGCTGGAAGGAGTGAGTTCCTCCATACATTTCTTCTACACCACCGGCGCTCGTCGTCTCTCTCGGATCACCCTATCTAGCTGACGACGACTGATGAATGAACCGTCTGTGTGTGTGTCTGCAGGCATGAGCGCGCGAAGCCACTGATCGTGGACCCGGGCCTCTACTCATCCAAGAAGCAGGACATCTTCTACGCGGGGCCGACCCGGCGGGAGATGCCGACGGCGTTCAAGCTCTTCACGGGGTCGGCGTGGGTGGGCTGTCCCGCGACTTCGCCGAGTACGTGGTGTGGGGGTGGGACAACCTGCCGCGCACGCTCCTCATGTACTACTCCAACTTCATCTCCTCCCCGGAGGGCTACTTCCAGACGGTGGCCTGCAACGCGCCGCGCTTCGTGCCCACCGTTGCCAACCACGACCTCCACCACATCCAGTGGGACACGCCGCCGCGCCAGCACCCGCACGCGCTCACCCTCGGCGACATGGACCGCATGGTGCACAGCGACGCGCCGTTCGCGCGCAAGTTCGCGCGCGACGACCCCGTGCTCGACGTCATCGACGGCGCCCTGCTGGGAGGCCGCGGCAGGAACGGCACGGCGTCCGGGATGTTTGTGCCGGGAGGGTGGTGCGGCCAAGGAGGGGACTGTGTTGGTCATGTCGCTAAGGTCGGCGGCGCCGACGACTGGGTGCTCAGGCCCGGGCACGGCGCGGAGAGGCTGCGGAGGCTCATGGACAGGGTCGTCAGGTCAGAGGCGTTCCCCAACAGCCAGTGCAAGTAGCTTCGATCGACATGATCATGCGTGCAAGCTAGCTAGGTTCGCCTCACGTACTGTGTGATGTGATGTGCTGATTTCCTTCCACGTTTGTACAAAATCATGCATCCAAACGTATATACACGCTACAGATATATGTAGATTATAGAGAGAGGGCCATGGATTTACAGTGATACAACAGTTCTACTCTGGTTAACCGGTTTCAGAGTTTCAGGGAGGAACATGCATGTTTGCCTGATTGATCCATCTTCCTTTACAATGTCAGATGAATATATGAACTGTTTTATCACTTTACTATACCAGCTTATGCTACATTAGTGCCAACCAGCGAGAGGACTGCAATGTGTAGAACTAGTTCGGATGTCTTAGGCTTCACTTGTTTTCTCCCTTGTGACTGAAACGTTCTTCAGTGTTGGGCTATATCCCAAAACTGCTCGTGGCTGTCAGTGCAACTTGAATCTCTGTAAGAACTTGGTTGTTGTTTTTTTGACGAAAATGCAGTCGCAGCTGCTTTTTCATTGATCATAGGAGAAGAGTACAAGAGTATGAAGCCGACCTAAGCCTTCCGTCATTGGTCATAAGAACTTGGTTGTCGTTTGGGCTTGATGATCTAAAAAATCTGGGCTAAGTCTTCCGTTTAAGTGGCATCCCTGCTACTAATTTAAACACACCGAGTCGATATTGAATTTGGCCATGAGGCTCCTGGTGCAGTCCTGCGTCCAGAACTCCAGACAAAATAAACATAGGATAGTTCAAATCATCACGTGAATGCTTCTCCAGGATTAAGCGAATGTTTCAACTAAAAAACACATCTGAAACCCATGTAAGACCGTCATCTCAACTCTTAACTACTAAGAAAGCAGCAGGGTTGCTGTTCGACAACGGCAGTAGATAACAGAAGATAAAAGAAGCAGTGTTGTGCTAGAAAACAGTCATTATCGATCCTCTAGACCCGGAAGGAACGAACAGACCTACCAACCAGAAACTGAATTCTGATTTGTCGTACTCATACAGTGGTCTTAACGTGTTGATAATTGGCATCAGGAGGAGGACCATGCGTCCATGCATGCGAATTTGGATTGTCGGACGTCTCTTTGACCTTTCAGAGCAACTCTTAACATATCTACTCCAAAACCATTTCAGAGGTTATAGTTTTTACAGACCCCTAAAAGTGCAAACTGAAAAACATTTTCTCTTATGTGTATAAACTCTGCTCTAAATTCAATTTCGCATTAATATAGTTCAGACTATTCTATTCGACATGAAACGACTTACCAATATTTTCTAATTTAAAGTTTTATTAAATAGTAGGGTCCGAATGCAACAACTGCTCCGAATAAAAAATCGAAATAGACAAGCACCACCAAAGTACTTGCCATATAGCTGCCACTCGTGCTGAAAAGGATCTCCGCGAAGCTATCCATGCGAAGTCTGGTTTTAAATCCACCGATACACCCTAAAGCCCAGGTTCCTACAAGGTCTCACAAGTGTGTCAACATAGCCAAGTCGAGGTCCACTTGTCGTGGGGTAATCACGGCAGATGTCATACGGGGTGGCTTAACTCGGGTGTGAACCAGGCGACGTAGGATTCACAGAGAGATTGCACACGCAGAGTTTACCCAGGTTCGGCCCCTCTGTATGAGGTAAAGACCTACTCCTGCTTGTATGTATTTGGATCTGAATGGGGTGTACAATGGTGTGCGCACCAGAGCTTGCGGGTGCTCCGGAGGCTATGGAATGAGATGAGTCTGCCTCTAGGGTTGCTCCTTGCCGGCTTTATATAGGGAGCCGGCTAGGGTTTACAGGGAATGACGGGTTCCGCTGGCGGCGCTAGCTATCCTGCCTACAAGTGCGGCTTCGTGGAGCGCACTCTTCGGGATACACAATCGCAGACTGATTCGAGATATCTGCTGCCGCCTCCCCGAGCCGTCATACCGGGATCCTCGGGGACCCGGTATCCTGGAAGATGTACACCGGGTGGGCTTTGGGCCACCCGGCCTTGAAGGCCGACTCGGGGTCCTGGGCCTACCCGGTTGGGCATCCCCCCATCATTAGCCCCCGAGTTCGTCAGGGACTCGTCTCCGGCTTGGTCTTCGTCTTGCGAACTGCCGGGTCGTGTCGTTGAACGAACTCCTGAAACAGAGAAAAGAAAACAACGGCTCGGAGTGGTGGATTTTGGCTTTTAACGTCCGGTCTAACTCAAGTTTTTGTTTGATGCCGGCTTGTGCCCGTCGGGACGTTTGCCATCCCGACTCGCCTCGGTGCGGGTTGTCTCCTTGCCTTCTCCGTCTGACGTCACGGCATCTTTGACCGTTTGTCCTGTAGTGTTTGTCTGTCTGGCGCCGAGTCGATTGATGGGACTTGACGGCGCATCGACTGCCTCCACCTCGGGATGGAGCAGTGGCAATGATGACGCTCCTTGACCCGCACGCGCCCGATCCATCGGTCCACAGCGTCGTGACAGAGCGACGTGGCCGAATCTGAGCCGCATTTTTCGGCACGCTCCCGTGGAAACCGAGGCGCGCGGGAATCGAGGCGTCGTGCGACGTGGCGATAGTGGGCGACGTGGACGACGTGGGCGGCGCCATTTACTGCGGTAACGGCTCCACTCACCGTGCCTATTAAAACGGCAGGGGAGTGCGGCTGGTGAGTTCATTCTCCATTTCTTCCTCGCGCTCGCCGTCACTCTCTCGAGCAGCTCGCGCCTGAGTTCTTCGCCGCATCGCCGCCGCAGCCATTGGACACTCTTGCTCCTCCGCCTCTTTCCGGCCAAGATGGTGGCGCCCAAGAACAAGTGGGAGAGGTCGTCGGTGACGGCGCAGGCGCTGGAGCAAGCCGCCAACGAGGGCTTGTTGCCGCCGGCGTCGGAGCGTCGGTGGCGCATCGCCTCCGCGGATCCTCGCCCGCGGCCATCGCCGGGCGAGTTCGTCGCCTTCCTCGCGTTCCTCGAGCGCGGGCTGGGCTTCCCCACGTCGGAGTTCTTCCGGCGATTCTTGGACTTCTACGGGCTTCAGGTGCATGACCTGACGCCCAACTCGATCCTCCATCTCGCCTGCTTCGTCACCCTGTGCGAGGGCTACTTCGGGTGCGCCCCGTTCTTCCCGCTGTGGCTGTGGATCTTCCACGGCAAGCTGGGGAAGGGCGGCGACATGGCGCCCTGCGGCGGCCTCAACTTCCAGGTCCGCGGCGACGTCGACTACCTGGATCTCGGCCTCCCCTCCAAAGTGTATTGGAGGAAGTCGGGCTTCTACATGCGGGAGCCGGCGCCTGACGGCGAGATCGGGATCCCCTGCTTCTCGCCATCGCCGAGCCGGCCTCGCAATCTTCAGGAGCTGCCGCGCGACGCCGACTTGCCCATGGTGCGCCGGCTGATGGCGCGGCTTCAGGAGCTGAAGAACGGAGGGCTGACGGGTCTGAACCTCATCGCCACTTGGGTGAAGAGGAAGATCGCGCCTCTGCAGCACCGGCCCTCGCTGATCTGCGAGTACAAGGGGACGAAGGACCCGCAGCGCCATGACCCGACATTGTTCGAGTCGGTAGAGCAATTCACGCTGCGGATGAAGCGTGTCACGGTCCACCCGGCTCCCGAGTGGATCGTGGGCGGCCTGGAGGCCTACTCCGCCAAGCATCCGGCTCCTGAGGTGAGTCCCTTTGCTTGACGATTCGAAATACTTTCCTTTTCTTGGTCTTTTTATACCGATCCTTCCTGCTTTGTCGAATTCAGGAGTTTCGATCGCTTGTTGGGTTGCCTCCGACCCGCGGAGACGCTCCCACGGTGCTTGCCGGCCCCAACGACGTCGTCGAGCGCGACTCCGACGACGAAGCCGACAGCGCCACCATGGCAACGAGGCCGCCTTCTCCTCCCGCCAACCGATCCCCATCCTGTCTGAGGATGAGGAGGAAGGAGAAGAAGGAAGAGAAGAACGCGCCGGGTCCAAGAACCCGGCGCCTGCTGAAGATGATGATGAAGATGATCAGCCGCTCCGCATCCGGCGGAGGCGTAGGCCTGCGGCTGAGGACGCCGGGCCCAACTCCAAGCGCTCCAAGTCGGCGAACCCGACGCCGCCGCCACCGGAGCGATCGGCTGGGGCTGCCGTGCAGCGCACCGTCGTTGCCGAGCGGAGGCAGAAGGCCTTGCGGGACATCCCTGCGAGGGCTCGCGCCGACTCGCCGCCTGCGCCTCGCTTCCGAGGAGTTCGGACCTCAACTCTTCCACCTGCGGGTGACAGGTCTGCTGATCCTCATCCAAAGTTCGCTGGAAACGCTATCTTGAGTTTGACCCGTGCGAGTGTCGCAGGGCTGAGGACGCGTCCCTCAGTGACATGGAGGACGCGCTGGAGAGCGACTCCCAGCGGGCGGAGCCTGCCGCGCACGTCACGGAGCCGACCACGAGAGCGCCGAGTCCTCCGCCTTCCCGGCGGAGGCGACGAAGTTATTGTGCCCCCTCGACCCGAGGGGGCCACTATTGATGACACCGTGCCGGCTGGCACAGTGGATGCCACGCCTGCCGGAGACGGCGCTGGTGGTGACGACGACCCGCGCCACCGCGACGGCTTCCTCGTCGGTGGGCTGACTGCCCAGCCCCCGAGCTCCGTCCCGGGTGCATCTGCGCCCCGGCCTGACTTCCGAGCCGCCATCCAGACAGCGATGGATGCGCACCAGGTACGTAGAATCCTTCTTGCACCTGTTGCGTCCGTAGCGTATATGTAGCCCCCAAGGCCCGAGTCGCGTTCGTAGAAAGCGGCTTGGGTCTTCATAGTTTTCTGGATGCAAAGTTTGGCGAATAGTGTAGTCCTTGGTTTGCCAATGTCGATGTAGAGGCAGGCCGGTGGCGGGTGTGTATGCCACTCGTAGCCCCCGAGTTCCTGACTCGGCGTATTATTTTTTTTTGTTGGGGCTAGCCCCCGGGTTAGCAAATGTTGGTGTAGAGGTAACCCGTGGCGTAGCCCCCATGCCTCTTCTTGATTGTTTATTGTTGTGAACTGCAGGAGCTGTCCTGGCTCCTCGAAGCCGAACAGCAGGAGACCCGCCGCCTGCAGGAGGAGCTGAAGAAGGCGCGCGACGGCTTCATCTCCGTCGCTGAGCACCAGCAACTGCTGGCCGCGCAGGAGAGCCGGCACACGCAGGCGTTTGCCGCGGTGCAGGAATCCTGCGAGCGGCTCAGCAAGCAGAAGGAGGAGGCGGACGCCGCCCTCACCCAGGCGACCAAGGGGTACGGCGAGGACCTCGAGAAGCTCGAGCGCAAATCCGCGAGGCTGAGCGCGAGATGAAGGAGCTGACCGAGCGGCTTGCCACCCTCGCCGTTGGCATCTGGGGTAAAGATTTCATGCGACCCTTTGCAGTTTGTGCCTACTTGACTTGTGGCCTTGTTGTTGATTTTTGTTTTGTTGACAGGCGAGGAGACGGCTGGCCTGACGTCTGCGGAGCATGTCCACCGGCTCGGAGTCTTCGCCCGTGACGTTCACGGCCGGGCCAGCAAGGTCGTCCAGATGCTGTCGCCCAAGGAAGGTGTCCCCGCACCCGTCTGCAAGGTGTTGCGGGTTCTGGAGCTGATGCCCCAGGTGATCACCTGGGTGCGGGAGTCGTCGGCCCGAGCCGGCGCGTGCATTGCCCTCGGGCTTGTGCGAGGCCGGTATAGGCAGACGAACGTGGACAAGATCACGGCCAGCATCCCCACCGATAGCAGCGGCCGGGAGATCGATCTGCAGCCGGTGCTCCAGTACTGCGCCCCTTACGCCTGCCGGGCTGCCAAGATGGTCGACCACGACGACTTCGTCTTCGACGTGGTGCCTGAGGGCAACGACCTTGGCGAGGTGGCGGACAGGGAGCCGGCGTCGGAGTACCTTTTTGAAAGGGCTTCAGCTCTGCCACCGCCGGCTGCGACGAACGAGGCGTCGACGTCTTCTGCTCGGGCGGCTCCTCCGTCTTGAAGTTTGCTCCCCTGCTTTCAAAAGAGGGGTTATTTTGAAGTAGTTAGGGTTTGTCGCCTGCGGGCGAAAAAATATTATGTAATGAAACAAGTATGATATGTGCCGGGTCGCGTTTCAGCGTGCGCCTCTGCGGCTTATTAATCTTTGTTTTGGCACTCCCATGCTTGTTTTTTGTGCGCTTTCGTCACTTTGTTTGTTTTTCGCTTGTTTTGTAAGCTAGTCGATCGTGCGACCTCGCCAAGTGTGCTTCGCGTGATTTTTTCGTGACGCGCGCGGTACCCATGGTGACAAAGTCCGAGTGCGGCTTCATTGTCAAGTTAGGTTTGAACCGGCTGCACTACTTCTTCACTTTGTGCGGGTAGCTGACGACTTGGGAGAAAACAACAATTTTGTGATTTTGCTTCGTGAGCAGGGGGTCCAGTGGTGAGCCGCGCATCGTGGCATCCGGCTCTCTTTGACAACCCATCAATCATATAACGTGTGAGTAGGAAGAATAAAGACTCGAAAGCATGATTGAATCGAAACGATAGCCCCCGAGCGTGCCGGGTGTGTATCGACTTTATTTCCTTGATTGATTACACAGTATTACAATGGATACTATGTATAATAGGGGCGAAGCAGGCTGATGTTCCATGGACGCTTGGTCTCCTCTTCCGACTTGGAGCTTTTGTTCGGCTCACGCAAGTCGACGAGGTGGTAGGAGCCGTTGCCCATCGCTTTGCTAACGACGAACGGTCCTTCCCATGGTGCCGAGAGCTTGTGCATCCCTTTCGACTTTTGGATGAGCCGAAGAACCAAGTCGCCTTCCTGGAAAGAGCGACTTCTAACCCGGCGGCTGTGGTAGCGGCGCAGGCTTTGCTGATATATCGCCGTCCTGGAGAGTGCGAGTTCGCGAGCTTCTTCCAGGAGGTCGACGCCGACTAGGCGGGCTTCTTCATTTTCTTCCTCGTTGTAGAGGGCGACCCGAGGCGAGTCGTGCTCGAGGTCGGTCGGCATGACGGCTTCCGCCCCGTACACCATGAAGAATGGCGTGTAGCCGGTGGAACGGTTTGGAGTCGTTCTGATGCCCCAGAGTACGGCTGGTAGCTCGTCCAGCCAGCAACCCGGTGTTCGCTCCAGTGGACTTGAAGTCGCGGCTTGATCCCGGCTAGCACTGTCTGGTTCATTCTTTCCGCCTGCCCGTTTGATTGCGGGTGGGCGACGGACGCCAAGTCGAGACGGATGCCTTTTTGTTTGCAGAAGGCCTTCATCTCTCCTTCAGCAAAATTTGTGCCGTTGTCAGTGATGATGCTGTGCGGGTAGCCGAATCGGAAGATGAGCTTCTGGAGGAACTTGGTTGCGGTCTTGCCGTCGAGTTTCTTGATAGGTTCAACTTCGACCCATTTGGTGAACTTGTCGACTGCGACGAGCAAATGTGTCATGCCACCGCGAGCTGTTTGAACTTGCCCACCATGTCTATTCCCCAGACTGCGAATGGCCATGTCAGAGGGATGGTCTTCAGAGCCGCGGCGGGTAGGTGATCCTGCCGGGCGTACTTCTGGCACCCGATGCACCGACGGACGATGTCGACTGCATCCTGATGAGCAGAGAGCCAGAAAAAACCGTGCCTGAACGCCTTGGCGACCAGGTTGCGAGCGCCGACATGGTGGCCGCAATCTCCCGAGTGGATCTCATGAAGGATGCGCCTTCCCTCTTCCGGCTCGACGCAGCGGAGGAAAACTCCCGATGTGCTGCGTTTGTAGAGCTCGCTGTTGATGATGGCGTAAGCTGAGGCCCGGCGCACGACTCGCCGTGCTAGGACCTCGTCGGCTGGCAGCTTTTTGGTGGTGAGGAACTCGATGTAGGGTTCCCTCCAGTCGTTTGTTTCTTGGGTTACCGCCACCAGAATTGCATCTGATGATGGCGGGTTGGCGATGTCGACTTCGGCCGGGGCGTACCGACGGGTTGTGCAGGTGGTCGAGGAAGACGCCGGGTGGGACTCGGTCCCGCTTAGACCCGAAGCGAGAGAGTGCGTCAGCCGCCTCGTTCTTCCTCGGTCGACGTGCTCCAGCTCCATGCCGGCGAAGTGGCCGCCGACTTGATCGACGAGCCGGCGGTAAGCCGCCATGTTGGGATCGTTTGCTGAACGACGAGGTCGGAATCGCCGTAACATTTGATACGGCTGACTCCCATCTCCTTGGCCACGCGTAGGCCATGTAGGAGGGCTTCGTACTCGGCGACGTTGTTGGTGCAGTGAAGTGTATCTGCAGCACATATCGCATCTTGTCGCCTTGGGGAGAAGTGAGGACGACTCCAGCCCCCGAGCCCTCATACATCTTTGACCCGTCAAAGAACAAGGTCCATCTGCCGGCTTCATAGGTTGGAGCCGGCAACTGTGTCTCCATCCAGTCGACGAGGAAGTCGGATATGACTGCGACTTGATCGCAGTGCGGGCTGCGTAGCTGAGGCCGAAAGGCTGCAGCTCGGAGGCCCATTTGGCGACGCGCCCAGTTGCCTCTCTGTTGCGGATTATTTCAGCTAGGGAGATGAGCTGACCACCGTCATCGGGTGGCCCATGAAGTAATGTCGCAATTTTCTTGAAGCAAAGAAAACACCGTATACAAGTTTTTGGTAATGCGGGTAACGTTGCTTCGAATCCGTCAGGACTTCGCTGACGTAGTAAACTGGCCGCTGGACCAGTTGCTCGTGGCCTTCCTCCTTGCGCTCGACGACGACCACCGCGCTGACGACTCGGTTGGTCGGCGATGTAGAGGAGCATCGGCTCCTTTTCCAGTGGAGATGCGAGGATCGGCGCCTCGGCCAACGTCTTCTTGAGTGCCGTCAAGGCGGCGTCTGCCTCGTCGTTCCAGGTGAACGTGTCCGACTTCTTGAGGAGCCGGTACAAGGGCATGGCCTTCTCGCCGAGTCGTGAGATGAAACGGCTGAGGGCAGCGACACAGCCTGTGAGCCGCTGCACGTCCCGGAGGTTCTCCGGCTTCTTCAGAGCTTCGATCGCCTTGATCTTCTCTGGGTTGGCTTCGATGCCTCGCTCGGAGACGATGAAGCCCAGGAGCTTGCCCGCGGGTACGCCGAAGACGCATTTTTCCGGGTTGAGCTTTATCCTGTACTTGCGGAGGTTGGTGAATGTCTCCGTGAGGTCGGCAATCAGGTCCGTCTTCAGCTTGGACTTGACGACGATGTCGTCCACATATGCGTGGACGTTGCGGCCGATCTGCTCGTGCAAACAGTTCTGTATGCACCGCTGGTAAGTCGCTCCGGCATTTTTCAAGCCGAAGGGCATGGAGACGTAACAAAACGCGCCATAGGGCGTGATGAAAGACGTCTTCTCCTGGTCTTCGGGCGCCATCTTGATCTGGTGGTACCCGGAGTAGGCGTCGAGGAAGCATAGCGCCTCGCACCCTGCCGTCGAGTCGATCAGCTGATCGATGCGAGGCAATGCGAATGGATCCTTGGGACAGGCTTTGTTCAAGCCTGTGTAGTCGATGCACATCCGCCATGTTCCGTTCTTCTTCAGAACGAGCACCGGGTTGGCAAGCCATTCCGGGTGTATGACTTCGGCGATGAACCCGGCAGCTAGGAGCCGGGCTATTTCTTCGCCAATAGCCTTCTGTCTCTCACCAGTGAAGCGACGCAGGAACTGCTTCACTGGCTTCAGCTTGGGGTCAACGTTGAGCTTGTGCTCTGCGAGCTCCCTCGGGACGCCTGGCATGTCAGATGGTTTCCATGCGAAGATGTCCCGATTCTCACGGAGGAAGTCGCAGAGCGCGCTTTCCTATGCGACGTCCATGTGCGAGCCGATCACCGCCGTCTTGGAGGAGTCGCCCTCGACCAGCGGGATGCGCTTGGTCTCCTGTGCCGACTGGAACTTGTCGCGTGAGTCCAGAGTCGGCTTCTTGACGATGGTCATGTCGTTGGGGTCGACTTGCAGCTTGAGTTGCTCCAGCTGCTCCGTGGCGATGACGGACTCGGCAAAGACGGCGTTGCCCTTTTCGCACTCGATGGCGCGGTCGACGTCGCCGTGTACAGTGATGATGCCGTTCGGACCCGGCAGTTTCATCTTCAGGTAGGCGTAGCAGGGCCTTGCCATGAATTTGGCAAAGGCGGGTCGCCCGAGGATCGCGTGGTAGGAACTACGGAAGTTCACCACCTCGAACCAGATCTTCTCGAGCCGGAAGTTCTTGGCGGTGCCGAAGACGACGTCGAGTGCGATTTTGCCTAGCGGGTAGGCCTTCTTTCCCGGGACGATGCCGTGGAAGGTGGTGATGGTGGGGACTAGCTGTTCGTCACGCAATTTCATGCGTTGGAACGTCTCGTAGTAGAGGATGTTGATGCTCGACCCCCGTCCATCAATGTCTTGGTCAAGATGTAGCCCTTGACCTGGGGCGCGACCACCAGAGCGAATTTGCCCGGGTAATCGACGCGGGGCGGGTGGTCTTGACGGCTCCATGTGATCGGCTGCTCTGACCAGTCGAGCCACTGGGGCACGTCTGGCAGAGTCGCGTGGACGGCGCGCCGTATGACCTTCTCCTCCCGCCTGGAATCGAGGCCGACGAAGGTGTGGCCCATGAAGCCGGCAGTGGGAGGCATGCCCTGCTGCTGCTCACCGTCGTCGTCTCCGTCGGGTGCCCGCTTCTTGGCACCGGTCTTGGCCTTGACGATTTCTGCAGTCCAGCTGCACTCGTCAGTGGTGTGGCCGGCTGGCTTGCCGGGTAGGCTATGATACCTACACGGCATGGCCAGGATCTCCGTGGCGGTGAGCTTCTTTCGCGGGAAGTTGCCGCGTTGGCTCTTGAAGCCGCGGCCCCCCGCAGCCGTGGCGGCTACAAGCTCGGAGCCGCCGTCACCCTTGCGTTTATGAGCGCTGGAGTGCTTGGCCTTGCTCTGTTTTTGCCGCCTTTCTTCTCGTCGTCGTCCTCCTCGGAGTCGTCCTTGGTGACGTCGGACTCGGCGTACTTGTGCACGATGGCGAGTAGCTGGCCCATCGTCATGTCACCCTTGTGCGAGCGCCGCAGCTTCTGCTTGAGCGACTCGAAGGTGGTGTTGTCCTCAAGGTGGGAGTGCACCGTGTCGACGCTGAGGTGTTCTGCCGAGTTGATGAGGTCGGCGACTCGGCGATACCACTTTCTAGTGGACTCGCCCTCCTTCTGGACGCAGCGCTTGAGGTCCTCGACCGTGGCCGGGCGCTTGCAGGTCCCCTCGAAGTTGGTGATGAAGAGCCTCTTCAACTCGCCCCAGGAGTTGACGCTGTTCCTGGGGAGGTTGTTGAGCCAAGTGCGAGCCGTTCCCTCAAGCATGAGAGGAAAATAGCGCGCACAACAGAGCGAAGACGCGTTCTGGATGCTCATGGCGGCCAAGTAGTCCTGGACCCAAGTTTCCGGGTTCATGGCAGCGTTGTACTTGGGCGCCTCTCTCGGTCCTTTGAAGCTGCTAGGGAAACGCTCGCCTCTGATGGCGGGTCCAAAGCATCTAGGGCCGACGTCGTCGTCGTTGTTGTTGCGCGTCGCCTCGGCGCGCTTGTCGTTGAGGTGGTGGCGCAGATCCGGAGCGGAGTGATTGGAGCGCCTGCGCCTGGTTGTTGTTGATGGTGTGCCGGGCGTCGTTGCGGGCGAGCCGAGGCGGGTTGCCTCCAGCCCTCGCGTTGCTCGACACTGCCGGCTCCTCGTGCCGACTGCGTGGCGGCTGTGGGGCAGCGTCACGCCTGGGGGAACCCTTGTTTCCCTGGCTTCGGTGTGGTGCCGAGGCCGTTTTCTCGCTGGGTGGCGATCTGGAGTAGAGCTTGCCGTCAGATTGCGACATGTTCTCCTGCAGCTCCAGCGCCTTGTCCACCAGCTTGCACCCCTTGCTCCAATAGGGGTTGTCCTTGACCCGGATCCTCTTGAAGAGAGAGGCGGCGGCAGTCATGCAATCGACTGGGGTGCCGAAAATCGCGAGGTCGGCGTCGTCGTCGTTCCGCGGCTGGGGTTGGGACGAGCCGGGTTCGGAGGAGGCCGCGGCGCCGGAGGCGGCATCGTCGGGCGAGGTTGAGGCGGAACTTGACTCGAGCCGCCGGGCTGGGCCCTGCGGCACTCGTCACGCTGCCTCCCAGCTCTGTCTCGCGCGCGAAGGCGTTGTCGAGCGCGCGAGTTGGTGCATCAGGGTTAAGCCGCGACTTGCGGTTTTTGTGATGCCGAGTGACCGCGGAGAGAGCGGTCGACTGAGCATCGACCTCCAGCTCCTTCTGGCGGATCTCCTCCTGCTGGAGGGCCATCTTCCGGCGCAGCTGCTCGAGCTGTGTCGCCTGATCGACGACGTTCGCCGGCGTGATCGGGGTGCTGAGCGGGTCAGCCACCCGACCTGCTTGTCCTCGCAGGGCGGCGAGAGATTCGTCGCGTTGCTGCTTTTCGCGAGCCTCCTGCTCGCGCCGTGCCTGGTCGCGCTGCTTCTGCGCGTTGGCCTCTGCTGTGGCGGCGTTTGCCGCCGCGGGTTTGGCGGCAGCAGAGTTTGCCGCCTCGCCCGTCATGTAGATGTGGGCGGGTGTCGCCGTGCCGTCCGAGGCCAGATCGGTCGAGCCCTCCGACTCGTAGTCGAGAACGGGCAAGATCGACCCGGTGTCGTCGTCGTTCGAGATCTGGACGGTCTCGGCAGATGGGGCGGGTGCAAAGTGGTTTGCAACCGCGGTGTCGACGGCGGCTTCGTCAAGCGGGTCGACGGGGGAGGAAGTACCATCGTAGTTGTTGGCGACTCCTTCCTCATCCGAGCCGCAGAAGCCGACGTAGGCGGTGACAGCGGTCCCGAACGGGATAGCCATCGCGCGAGTGATCGGGGCGTAGTTGGGCCTGCCCCAAGTGTGTGGATCGGCGACGTAGCCGATCCCTCCGTGCTCGAAGTAGCTGCCGGTGACGATGTCACCGCGACCCGACATGGCTTGAGGGCTGAAGTAGACGCCAGTGCCGGGTTCAGGACTCTCCATGAAGTAAATTCCAGCGATCGCTGGCCCCACGGTGGGCGCCAACTGTCGTGGGGTAATCACGGCAGATGCCATACGGGGTGGCTTAACTCGGGTGTGAGCCAGGCGACGTAGGATTCACAGAGAGGTTGCACACGCAGAGTTTACCCAGGTTCGGCCCCTCTGTATGAGGTAAAGACCTACTCCTGCTTGTATGTATTTGGATCTGAATGGGGTGTACAATGGTGTGCGCACCAGAGCTTGCGGGTGCTCCGGAGGCTATGGAATGAGATGAGTCTGCCTCTAGGGTTGCTCCTTGCCGGCTTTATATAGGGAGCCGGCTAGGGTTTACAGGGAATGACGGGTTCCGCTGGCGGCGCTAGCTATCCTGCCTACAAGTGCGGCTTCGTGGAGCGCACTCTTCGGGATACACAATCGCAGACTGATTCGGAGATATCTGCTGCCGCCTCCCCGAGCCATCATACCGGGATCCTCGGGGACCCGGTATCCTGGAAGATGTATACCAGGTGGGCTTTGGGCCACCCGGCCTTGAAGGCCGACTCGGGGTCCTGGGCCTACCCGGTTGGGCATCCCCCCATCACCACTACTTAACCTCCACATCCTCTATGATCATGTTATGAAGGATCTCATAGGTCATCATGGTGTTTCCCAAGATCTTCTTGTTCTAAAAGCAAGCATGATGTCAGACAAATGCAAACCAAGTCGCAACACACAAAAAGTTTGTTCAATGTCTTCCGGACAGGCTTCTTGAAGCTTGGCAAAGTGGCATCTCTTCTTGAGTTTTTTAGAATTGTCTTCAGAAATGTTGACCATTAAAGATAGATGCCATTGGCTAGATATTAACCCATTTTATAGGCAATGGCAATAGATGTGAAGATGCGTTTACAATTATTATCGTTGTAGAGATGTCAGGGGAATTGTATGGAGATGGTGGTGATGGGGGCGGTAGAATTTTGATGCGGCTGATTGGTGATAGGAACACACGGATGACGATTGCTCTCCTTTCTCTTATATAGAGGAAGTGCCACGAACATAGGGTTTCAAAGGCCTTATGACGCGAATTTTATGGTGGCCCTTTGATGGCATTTGCTTGGTTCAGTCTGACGGACCCACCAACCTATTTTACCGCGACACATTATGGTTATGTGAGGCCGTACGATAGCTCGTTAGGTCTTATGGCTTTGGCACCCTGTTGACTTGGGAAAGTCCTCACATCACGTAAGATACTCCATTAAGGACTCTAGGAGAGTCATTCTTTTTAGAATATTAATGTTGAGTTTGATAGCCTGCTAACCTCGAGCGGGTGAGGGGGGAGATCATTAATCAAATTTGAATCCAACCAAGCAGAAGCCACATTGTCCACAAACGATGTGACATGCCCAGGAAATAGATTGAAATGGCAGACGAGGTCCGACCAAATACAATTTTCAGTCCATACACAAATGTCTCATATGATTGGAAGTCACTAAATCCTAAAACAACGGTCGGGGTGCTTGTATACATGGAAATGAGAGTAATCGCCACCTTTGGAGCGTCAAAGCAACTAAATCTTCGATGAGGGGTAAAGAGTTGAAGGAGAAGAAAGCCACTAGGAAAGAAATCCTTTACCGAGGGATAATGAGCAAATTGAACCGACTTTCCAAACAGACAACGCACGAGAGCCGTTAGTGCAAGCCCTCCTAGAAAAATGCCAATAAACAAGTCCGTCCATTAAACCTCAAGGGGAGAACACATGTAACATATGTTACATGTGTGCTTTCCTATCATACTAGCATCTTTGTAATTTGAAACTGATCAACGAAATGCACCATATGGAGAACCGTCTGGAACAAGTGATGATGAGGGTGCAAGCCTATCGCACGAGCAACTGCCACGAGGATTACACATGTTAGTGATGAGTATTATCAACCTAACGTGGAAGACTAGTCTTCAAAGTATCATGTCTATTCAAGAAGTGAGGTAAAATCATGAGGCGGTTAGTTGTTTTGGCTATGTCTATCATATGTAGGCCAATGATTGTGCTTTGGAACAGTGCTGTGTTCCATGGAAATCTTGTCGAGACTACCAGATCAGCAATAACCATTACTTTTTCATCAACACACACAAATGCTTCCTGGACACTAGTCACTGTTTATGGGCCCTGTAGAGGAGTGGAAAGAGATGATTTCGTGCAATGGCTACATGATCTTGTCATACCAACTGATGAACACTGGCTGCTAGTTGGTGATTTTAACTTCATACGATCTACAGATAACAGAAACAGACCAGGGGCAGATATGAATGATATCTTCATTTTCAATGAGATTATTAGCCACCTTAGCCTCATTGAACTTCCACTAAAAGGAAGGAGGTACACTTGGTCCAATATGCAAGATCAACCCCTCCTTGAACAGCTGGATTGGTTTTTCACTAGTTGCTCCTGGACATTACAATATCCCAACACTATGGTCCATCCATTATCCAAACCCACATCGGATCATGTACCCTGTGTTGTCTCCATATCAACCTCAATTCCTAAAGCATAGATTTTTAGATTTGAAAATCACTGGATACATTAGCCTGGGTTCATTCAACTGGTTGAGGAGGTGTGGAGCCGACCTGTCAGAGCAAGAAACAGTGCTTGTGTGCTAACTACCAAATTAAAGATCTTGAGGCATGAACTGAAGAGATGGGGCAGGAACTTGTCCCAAATTAAAGCACTAATTCAGAAATGCAATGGTGTCATTTTAATATTGGACAACCTAGAAGATGAAAGAGCTCTGAGTACTCCTGAATTCAACTTTAGAAATATAGTTAAAAGCCACCTTAAAATACTGCTTTATGTACAGTCAGAATACTGGAGGAAGAGATGTACTATTTGCTGGGTGCAACTAGGTGGTGAAAACACTAAGTTTTTCCATGCTAAAGCAACAGAGAGATACAGGCACAACACAATTGCTCAGATCAGAAAGAGGAGGGCATCACAATGATGGATCATCAGCAAAAGGGTGCTGCTTTCTGACAGAGCTATAAAAACAGGATGGGAGTTACTATTCCCACAGCCCAACCTTTTAACCTAGCTGAACTGCTGCCAATGGTGGATAATTTGGAAACACTGGTCACTTCTTTCACTGATGAGGAATTTGAGGGAGTTGTGAAAAACATGAAAACTGATAAGGCTCCTGGCCCAGATGGATTTAATGGTCTTTTCCTCAAGAAATGCTGGCATATTGTGAAAAAAGATTTTAAGCAGCTGTGTGCTGACTTCTTTGCTGGCACAGTTAGCCTTGAGAGCATAAATGGCTCTTTTATTACATTAATACCAAAAGTACAGAGCCCTGAGACAGTCAACGATTTTCGGCCAATATCCCTAACCAATACTTGCCTCAAGTTCCTTACTAAGCTGTTGGCTAATAGAATGCATCAAATCATCACCAAGACAATTCATGAAAATCAATATGGTTTCATTAAAGGGAGAACTATACAAGATTGCTTAGCCTGGTCTTTTGAGTTCCTGTACCATTGCCAGCAGTCAAAGAGGAAAGTAGTAATTCTAAAAATTGATTTTGAAAAGGCTTTTGATACTCTAGATCATAATGCCATACTAGCAGTGATGAAGGAAAAAGGCTTCCCCGATATTTTTCTGCAATGGATCAAGGAAATCCTATCCTCTGGATCATCAGCTGTCTTGCTAAATGGGGGTGCCTGGTAAACCATTCATTTGTAAGAGGGGGGTACGTCAGGGCGACCCCTGTCACCTTTGTTGTTTGTTGAAGGTGCTGAGCTGCTTCAGAGCTTGGTGAACAAGGCATACAGAGATGGCCTTCTCCATGCACCCATTCAACTCAGAAAGGACTATCCAATTGTCCAGTATGCTGATGACACGATTATTATCCTGCCAGCTGACAAGAATGAACTCTCTGTTTTCAAGGAAATTCTACAACTGTATGCCTCTTTCACTGGACTTAAGGCTCAATGGTGCCAATCAACTTATCAGCAGAAGAGGTAGATGAGCTGGCCCAACATTTTGAGTGTAAGGTTGAGAGCATGCCTTTCACCTATTTGGGCTTGCCGATGGGGACTACCAAACCTGCAATTAAGGATATGTCTCCTCTTATGGATAGAGTGGAGAGAAGATTATCAGCCACTGCCTCATTTCTCTCATATGGAGATCGATGGGTAATGGTTAACTCTGTTTTATCCTCCTTGCCAACCTATTTTATGCTTACTCTAGTAATCAATCCCAGAGTAATTGAATTCCTGGATAGAGCCAGAAGGCACTGCCTGTGGAGAAAGAAAGACAAGGAAAGGGTGCATTCCCTGGCTGCTTGGAAAATGATATGTAAACCCAAGAATAAAGGTGGACTATGTATACTTGACCTGAAAGTGCAGAATGCTGCACTGCTATTGAAACACTTACACAAGTTCTACAACAATGATGATACACCATGGGTGCAACTGATCAGAGATTCATACTACTTTGAGAGTGTACCACATGTTGTGGTAGATTCTGGCTCCTTCTGGTGGAGAGGAGTTTTTGCCCTATCTGATGCTTACAGAGAAATAACCAAATGTGAAGTGGGCAGTGGTTTTTCTGTGTTGTTTTGGTCAGATCTTTGGGTGGCAGAGAAACTAGAGGTCAAATTCCCGAGATTGTTTTCTCATGTTATTGATCGACAGCAATCAGTTAACCATTTCATGTCCCTAGCCGATAAGATGAGTGCTTTCCACAGACCTTTGTCAGTTGAGGCCTTTGGAGAACTGCAACAATTACAAATCTTGCTACAAAATGTGGTGGTCAATACAGAACAGAATGACAAATGGATATGTACTTTGGGGAAAGGTAATTTCTCCCCTAAACAGGTCTACCAGAAACACTTTGCAGTAATTGCCACTCATGCTCCCTCCTGCTGGATATGGAGGAGTAAATGTCAATCCAAGCACAAATTCTTTGCTTGGTTGGTGCTACATGATCGGATCAACACCAAAGCAATGTTGTTGAGGAGAAAATGGAATGTCACAGATACTCACAATTGCGTCTTATGCTCGGGACAGGAAACTGAAGATTGGAGGCACCTCTTTTTCAACTGCACATTCAGTACTAGAATATGGAACTATCTCCAGATTTCCTGGCATCCTGGAGGCACATCTGAAACTTTGCTTAAAGCTAGAAAGAGTTTTCAAGGTCCTCTTTTCACTGAAATAGTCATACTGGCCTGTTGGTGTATATGGAAGCAACAAAACAGATGGATTTTCAAAAACATCCAGCCTACTTTCAGGGGTTGGAAGGCTCTTTTTGTTCTTGAGGTCACCTTGCTCAAGTACAGGGTCAAAGACTCGCTAATTAACCCTCTGTCATCATGGATTGACAGCTTACCTTGATTCTTTTGTTGTACATATGTTTTACTCTTTTGTATTTCTTTGTAAATCCTGTAAATATTTTGAACACTTGACTGGGACCTTTTGGGAATAAAGTGAGGCTGTGGGGGGCTTCCCTACAGTAGAAAAGTTTCAAAAAAAAAAAAATATAAGCTTTTGTTAGATTCGTGCTTTTACTCGTGGGAAATATGGAAATTGTTCTACATGAACGAAGCATTTAAAAAACTCCAACACACTCTCAAAAGGATAAACTTGACTAAGATCAGATGCATTGCAAGGTTGACCAACTAGGATATCGATCCACATAGCTTCTTATGCGACTTGGCTAGCCTCTACCAACTAGGATATCGATCCACATAGCTTCTTATGCGACTTGGCTAGCCTCTGTAGATAAGCACCACATCCAAATATATGCAAGGGAAGCCAGCTATCCCTCATTTAGATAATTTCGACAGGAATAGGTCAAAAACTTCAAATTGAATGCGAAGGCTATTGCTCTAATCTAAGATATTCCCTCCGTTTTTTAATATAAGATGTTTTAGATATATCACATGTTGACTAGATACGGATGGAAGTGAGTGGATATGTACACTACATAGTGTCTAGATACATGTAAATGTGTGTGAATCTAGAAAATGTCCAAGACGTCTTATATTTCCAAACGGAGGAAGTAGTTTTCAACCTCATGGCTGCACCAAAAATATCCTACTTAAAAACCTTCTTTTACATCTTATCCGGTCATGAAAAATAATTGCATCACCACCATATAAAATGTGCATTCAATTTTACATGCACGAACCATAAGTTGATATAATATGTTTGATGTGCTAATATTAGACCATTTGATGCATCGGTTGTATTTGAGGATCTATTGCTTATGTATATATGAGAATTTTTGTGACAAACCTTTAATAATAATATTTAACAACACATTTTTGTGTATCTTGATGTCGAAAGCTCGGGTCGGACCCTATTTTCGAACAAAAACATTTTTTTTTGAATTTACAAAAACATACGCTGGTTGGCCTGAGTCTACTTGTATAAGTCATCTTTGCCCCCATTCTTCAAATCCCATGTCGGTGTAGGCTCATTTCCTTTCCAGTATATCAACATTTCTCTGACGACGCTGTCACCGCAGGCGACAAAGGAGAGAGCAGCAGTCAGCAGGACGAAGATTATTTTCTGAGAGCTAATTTTTGTTTTGAGAGCTAGCAGGTCGAAGATGATGGCCGTTGCATATGGTAACTTGTAGCCCACAACCAATTTATCAGCAGCACGCCACAATGCAAAATTCAGCCCACACACGTATGTAGCCCAGTCAAAACACAGGCAAACCCTGGCCCAACTAGCCCAGCTAGCCATTCCGCCAAACGAATCGTCGCCGTCCACCCCACATCGAACGGCCTCACGCCGCCCCAAGACAGAGCCCAAATAAAACCCTAATACCATGCCACCTATATATTCCCCTCACATCTCACCGTCCCGCCGCCTCCACACACTGCCTCCCCACCGAAACCCTAGCCGCCGCCGCCGAGGTAAGGGAGAGCCTCCCACCCCCCGCCGCCGCCATGAAGCGCAACCCCGCGTCACGAGCTCCCGCCGGAAGTGCCGCAAGGCGCACTTCACGGCGCCGTCCTCGGTCCGCCGCGTGCTCATGTCCGCGGCCCTCTCGTCGGAGCTCCGCCACAAGCACAACGTGCGCTCCGTCCCGATCCGCAAGGACGACGAGGTGCAGGTCGTCCGCGGCACCTACAAGGGCCGCGAGGGCAAGGTGGTGCAGGTCTACCGCCGCCGCTGGGTCATCCACGTCGAGCGGATCACCAGGGAGAAGGTCAATGGCTCCACCGTCAACGTCGGCATCCACCCCTCCAAGGTGGTTGTCACCAAGCTCAAGCTCGACAAGGACCGCAAGGCCCTCCTCGACCGCAAGGCCAAGGGACGCGCCGCCGACAAGGCCAAGGGCAAGTTCACCGCCGACGACGTCGCCGCCGCTGCTGGGGGTGCCACGGCCACCGGTGCCTCGCTCCAGGAGATCGATTAAGCAGTGGGATCCGTCTGTTTGGTTGTCATACTGCTCTCCCTATCTAGATTTCAATCATCGCCGCGTCTGTCTTAGAAGTCATGCTACTTGAAAACTGCTGCTTTATTCGTATCGATGAGAGTTTTGGAACCTTTAATGTGCATCTGTCATGTGGCTGTGCCTTATATTTTGATATCAAAACTTCGTTATATGTTTAATACCTGCTGCTTTTTGTAATCTGATTAATATTTTCACTGCTATGTCTCTCTTCATCTCATCTAGTTAGATGTAATTTGCATCAACAATCTTTAGCAACCCAGAGTGAGATTCCTTCAGCTATAATCTGAAGCACACTAGAAGTACTTATTTTGAAATAGATGCCTAGTGGTGCTTCTAAAGTGTTACCTAGTACCGCAGATCATCTGTCATTGAGTAGATGTCTGTCTGTTGATTTGTCCACCAGTATTTTGTATGCTTATGGTCATTTAGACTTATAATCGTGTCTGAGATATCAGATTGATTGTGCTGTTGCTGGTTTAAGACCCATTTTGAGAACGTTGGCAGTTGGTTGGTTTCTTAAGCTTCTGTTGAACAGGACTACATCTTCTACTATTAGGTCATCTTTGTAGAGTCTATGTGCCAAGTGAAGTTCAATCGCTTTTCCAGTGGCACTGATGGTCATATCACATAAAAATTAATGAATTTGTTGTGTACAGTCTTTCCTTCATTTGGTTGCTTTAGCATGTCTGATAGCCACTCAAATAAAGGCAATTTAAAACTGAATTACTGACAGAAAAAAGGAGCTTGATCATATTTGATACGCTCTTTGATCATGTTTACAGAAGTCCCATCGTTTTGTGAGATAATTTGAGATTTTAATATGCTTCAAGTTGAATGGAAACAGTTTTGGGTTCATCAATCAGTAATGCAAACTAGTTGAGATCTGCTTTTTATGCCTTTGATCTTACGCAGTGATAACATTATTAGGTTCATATTTAAACGTGTGACGTTTTTGTGGTCATTACTCCGTTCTCTAACATGTTAATTCGAGGATTGGACCAGTTGTTGCGTCTGGTTTCCACCTTTCACCTGAATGTCGATCTCCTGAACTATGTGCTTCAGATTATGGGTGAAATTGCTGAGTTGCATTTTGGAGCTTCAGCTAAATCTATCTCCCTACCTCGAAAATTAAAAATATGCATTTCCAAGTTTAAAAAAATGTCAGAAGGTTGTGACATTGTCATAGTCAGTGCCTTCCCATTCTGTTAATTAAGCTGTGACATTGAGTGTCAAGGCAGAGCTGAACACAAACAAAGAGATTTAAACTACTATTCTACATCAATAAACTCAAGGCACCACATCCTACCTTCGTATCTTGTTTGTGACTCGTCATTGTGGAGAATCGATTTTGGAAAACGTGGGCGTTTCTTTCATTCGAACTTTTCTCAGATAAACATTACAATAGAGGTGAGCTCTTTGCCATGGTGGATTCTTCAATGAATCACTTCCGAACTACCATTCCGATTGGCGTTCAAGTGTCAATCTGAGGGGAGATGTCAATGTGATGGATGCCCATCCAAGCCTTCACGGTTGTCCAAACTCGTTGCAAAATGTCAATGGACTGGAAGTGCGCCATCGAGTCTTGCACTTGGCCACAAAGCTTACACCGACCACACTTATTCAACCCTCGCCGCTGCAGGCGCACACCGTCCACACTTATCCAACCCTCGCCGCTGCAGTCTATCCGCCGTGCAAATTCTGTTTTGTAGGAGCAAGCAAGCTATAAATTTGCACTTCACAAGCGCCCACTATTTCCACACCAAATAGGGCATAGCCGAAGTAGTGAGGCCGAAAAATTGCGCTTGATAGGCCGTGGCAGAGTAACACCCATTGTTTGGTGTATTTTCAAACAACTGAATCCGGCTCATCATGGTTGGGATGGACACAATCAAGCTTGTCCCAAAGGGCGGTGAATTGAGAAATATGGTCGGCAGTGATACCATGCTACATTTTAATTTCTGAAATCCAAAGGTTGTTCTCAATCGCGTTGGGCACCATTGCCTTTTTTGCTAGAAGAGATAGCATAGATGGGAGGGACTACACCTTTGACTTGGCATCCATCTAACCAAGGAGACTCCTAAACTATCGCCTTCTTCCCGTTTTCAACAGTAACCTTTGAAGCCGCGAATTTTTTTCTATATCTATGGAATCACAAGGATTGCCAAGGCCAATCTACAGCTTCGTCTCATCAACCCATTCATTCCATATCCACCTTAGGCGAAGAGCCACCGCAAACCTGTTGAGGTTTAATATTCTAACAGCTCCTCTCTCTTTGGGCTTTGCATATCAAATCCCAATTATTCTTACATTTCCCTCCCGTCACATTTTCACAAGCCGCCCAAAGGAAAGCTCTCGGGATGTCATCAAATTTGTTCAAAGCACCCAGAGGGATATGAAGGATGAAGATGAAATAAATGACCACACGTCCACACTAGTGAGCACCGATTTGACTAGCATGGACCGGCCGCAGCCATGGTGGCATTGCCTCCCAACCCATCGTGGCAAAGATGGTCGTATGAAAAAGATAAGGTAGTGCATACAGTCCCTCATTTTGCCACAGGAACCGCCGATAGTGTATTCCGTCCATCCACAAAGCACATTCCTTTCGCATATTACTTTGATCCGTTACGAGTTCATCCTGTCAGATCAACCCACTGTATAATAATAGCTTCACTGCAAAAAATGCAACATGTACGAATGTTTCCTTCTGGCAAAGGAACAAGCTTATTACTGCACCCTCTCTGCATTGGCAAGGGGCGTTCGCTGGTCGACTCGGCTACCACGGCAAATGATGGATTATACCAGAGTCCAGAGAGATATCATATGCCCTTACGGTTCATCTGCCATGAACATTGGCTTCTTTTTTCACAGAAAGATGGCTCCTCACCACCAACTGTGGTAGTTTTCGAGCCGCTGCGGTCTCTACCATCTCATTGCTGATCCACTTCTAATGCATTCCCAAATCGGCATCATAACTGTAAAACTCATCAGGTTTGAAGTCTGAACACTGTCAAGTTCTTTTCTCTTTTCTGCCACACTTGTTTCGAGTCATGCATGGTACTAATCACAATGGATCAATAGAATTTTCATCACTGCCACTAGATTTTAACTGTTTTTTAGATGACCAAAGGTTACTAAGGACATGTCGCAACATGAAGTTAAAAGGCAAGTGAAATATCCTTCCATGAAACGGGAAAGGCAAGCAAGATGAGATGTTCACACACCTGTTTCTGGCTCAACCACTGGTTTACGATGAGGTCTTTCAATTGGCACAACATGCATGAATGACAGAGTTGTCAGGATTTATATGGCAAAAAAAGGCACAAATTTCACATTCATCTGACATTTTAGCCGCTCGCCGAACTATCAAAATGACAAGATCAGGACAGAGAAAACTTTCACACATAACATCCACTAATATCAGAAGGGAAACACTTGTTCACTACTAAAATCTACGAACAAGAGGTGAAAAAAGAAAGGAAATGTGAACTAAAAACTTAGTCAAAAGCTGCTACTTCATCCCTAAGACGCCTGATGAAGTCATCAACACTACTAGTAGATAGTGCTTGACCCTGGTTGTCTCTCACCCTAACGGTGACCTCCCCAGATTCCACCTCTTTTTTGCCTACGGCAAGAATATAGTTGTACTGCGCTTCCTGAGTCTCCCGCACCATCTTACTGATCGTCCTGCCACTCGTGTCGACGTCAACATAGAACCCAGCTTTGTGTACCTTACCACGAACCTCCTCGGCATACTCCAGCACAAGCTCCTTGGGATAGTTAGGTGTGAAGACAGCGCACACAATAGCTTGGCGAGGGCTGAGCCACAGTGGCCATTTACCACCGTAATGCTCCAAGAGAATGGCGACCATCCTCTCAAAAGACCCTAGAATCGCCCTGTGAATCATCACAGGCCTCTCGGTCTTGCCAGCTTCGTCTCCGACAGCATAGGTCAGCTTGAAGTTGATGGGCAGCTGAAAATCCAGCTGCAGCGTCGCGCACTGGAACTTCCTCTTGAGGGCATCGAACACGCCGATGTCAATTTTCGGGCCATAGAAGGCGCCGTCCCCTTCGTTGATCTTCCATGGCTTCCCAGATGCCTCCAGGGCTTCTTTTAGCTGTTGCTCTGCCCTGTTCCAGGTTTCAACATCACCTAAATAGTTTTCTGGCCTCGTCGATAACTCCAGCTCATATTCAAACCCAAATATCTTGTAAACATCATCAACGAATTTCAAGACACCAGCAACTTCGTCCTTGACCTGGTTCTCCCTGCAGAAGATATGGGCATCGTCCTGCACGAACCTCCTGACTCGGGTCAGGCCTGAGAGTGCACCGCTAGCCTCGTTCCTGTGGAGAACCCCGAAATCCGCCATGCGGAGTGGCAGCTCTCTGTAGGAACGAAGCCTGTGGCGGAAGATCTCGCAGTGGCCAGGGCAGTTCATTGGCTTCAGACCAACCTCCTGCCCGTCAATCTCGAAAACAAACATGTTCTCCCTGTAGTTTGCGGCATGCCCAGAGGTCTCCCACAGGTTCATGTTGTACACGTTTGGGGTCACGACCTCTTCGTAGCCCCTGTCCCAGTACTCTTGCTGCATAAATGTCTTCAGCTTGTTAAGGATTCTAGCACCATGTGGAAGGAAGAAGCAGCATCCTGGACTAACTGGATTGAACATGAAGAGCTCCTGGTCCTTTCCCAGTTTCCTGTGATCCCGTTTCTTAGCCTCCTCCATCATATGGCGGTATTCTTTGAGGCGTTTGGAATCGGGGAAAGAAACTCCATATACTCTCTGCAGGCTCTCACGGTCTGCTTTTCCTCTCCAGTACGATGATGAAGCATTGACGCAGGAAAAGGCTTTGACAAAGGAAGTATTTGGGATGTGTGGGCCACGGCAGAGGTCTACTAAATCACCACACCTGTACACTGTGATCGCCAAGTCCTCAGGCAGTTCCTTGATGATTTCAACCTTAAATTGGTTTTCAGCGAACATTTCAAGAGCTTCCACCCTGGAGACTTCAATGCGTTCAAATGGCTGCTTTTCCTGCATCAAGTGGCCATGTTGCAGTTCAGTTATGTGAGACTCCAATCACAATGTTGCTTTTCATGAGAAAGTAAAGATTCGATATAAAAGTAAAATCCAAAATTTACTTCTTAGTTACTGCAGTGCGTCAACGGTTATGGATGGTACGTGATGATATACTAGAAAATAATCATAGGAATCCTCTTAAGTTATAAAATATCATGTCACTCTGTTTTTAGCTTCAAAATCCATATTACTTGTCCCTAAGAAATTGCAGAATCGATGTACTCCAGCAACTAAGAAAATCAATAGTACTCTTAAATGGCTGCTTGTCCTGCATCAAGTGGCCGTGTTTAAGTTCAGTTATATGAGACTCCAAATTTTCAATTACAATGTTCATTGTCATGACAAACGAAAGACTCAAAATAAAATAAAAGTAAAATCCAAATTTGAGTTCTTAGTTGCTGGAGTACGTTGACAGTTATGGACGCTACATTACAGTGTATACTAGAAACCAATCATAGGAATTCTCATCAATCTTAAAAAAAATCTCATCACACTGTTTTTTACTTCAAAATCAATAGTACTTGTCCCTAAGAACGTGCAGAATCGAGAAAATCTTATCACATTCTTTTTAACTTGGGGATTCAGTAACTTGAGAGTTCAGTAATGTTGATTTTCAATTTAAGTTGAGAACTTCAGTATTTTCCATTCTTGTCAAGTTAGGGAAGTTTGGTTGTACACTGTGTAGGATGACATTTATTTATGAACAAAAGTAGTATATACTTCTGAAAAACTTGATAAAAAAGGAAATATCATTTACACTAAAATTATGTAAGTTCTACTGCAACAAGTGTTACTCCGTCTTTTTGTGATGAAATAAGACATGGTTTTCTTCAAGATTTAAGATACAGCTCTTGTTGGTAGACAATGTGTCTACAAGGATAACAAGTACAAATTATGGTTATGTTTTGTCATCATGGATCCAAATAACTTTACACATGTGAGCGGTCAAGTTAGGCAAGTTTGATTGCACACTTTGTAGGATGACATGTATTTATGAACAAAGGCAGTATATACTTCTGAAAAACTTGATAAAAAAAGAAAATACCATTTACATTGAGATTCTGTAATTTTATTGGAACGGGTGTTACTCTGTTTTATGTTAAATATAACACATGATTTTCTTCCAGATTTAAGATACAGCTCATATCGGTAGACAATGTGTGCTGAAAATAATGAGTAAAAATAATGAAACCAGGAGAATCAAGTTGAATAGAATGCATACATCAACAGCCTTTTGAGCTTGTGCTTCAACAAGTCCGAAGTGCGCCTCATTCAATGTCATATCACCGTAGTAGGCATCATAGTAGAAACCCTCGCCTCTCGTAATGCAAGGTCCGATGCAGAGCTTGCATCCATATGCCCTCTCAAGAGCCTGCGAATGTAGGTACATCTCTGATGAGAAAAAACCTTGGACCTGAACTGAACTGTAACTATGTAACTGACAGGACAGGACTGCCTAAAACCAAAACAAATCATGAACGGCAATAACCAACCTCTCCAAGGATATGGGCACTCGAGTGCCAGAAGGTGTCGCGCCCATCTTTGGTGTCAAAGCCAAGCAGCTCCAGTTCGCAGTCGCCTTCCAGCGGCCTCGCCATATCCCACAGCGCTCCGTTCACGCGAGCAATCAGAGAGCCTCGCCGGGTCGACACCTCCTTGGCGACGTCCATCGGCGTCGATATCCACCTCTTGCCTTCCATGACTTGGCCATCATCAGCCAACGTTATCCTGGTAACCCATTATCCAGATCATTAGGCTCGTTCAAAGGAGGCAGATGTTTGCGCGGCGCACCTGCAGTTGGATTCAGCCCCCAACCGAAGTGTAGCAACAAGATGGGAGAGAGAGCTCACCTGATGGGATCGCCGGCGATCTTGAGGCGCTGGAGGGCCTGCCTGGCCTGGATGTCCTGGAACAAGACGATCCTCTTCCGCGTGACCGCGTCGAGGTACGCGCTGTCTGCAACGACCGCCGGAGGCTCGGCCGGTGACTTGCCCTTCTTGCCCATTGTGGATGCAGAGGCAGAGTTCTCTTCCCTCGTGCCGGAGAAGAGGATCGTCGCGGAGCAGAGTTCTCTTCCAACTGACCGATCTTGCTAGCATCGCAGGGCGGGACGGATACGGATAGGCGGCCCTGCGGAGACCAAATATACAGAGGCACGGCAACTTGGCCGCCAAGTAGCCCGGCTGAACTGGGTCGGGCAACGGACTGTGCGTAAATTGACGTAGCCCGCTCGCCACGGCAAGCACCATGAAAACCTCACTACTTCAGTGCAGCTGCACTCTTTCGTCGTCCGGAGCGCACCTTGACGCGACCGCGCGATCGTGGCCGTGCGTCTGCGTGGAGATTCCAATGGATTCGCCACTGCTCTGACCCCGGTCCTCCTCCTCTTCTCCCCATGGACCTCGGCGCCTCTCTTCCGCCTTCAGTTCCGGATCCTCCCAGGGCGAGGGCGCACTGCTTCTCCTCCGCCCTCGGCTGTCGACGGCGAAGCGACGGGCGTCCTCACGCGGCACTACGCCGCCGCCTGCCGGGGTGAGCGCCAAAGCGTGGAATGTTGCGGCGCGTCCGCGAGGGGAGGCGGGTCGAGCAGGCCGCAGGGTCGACCGGCAGAAAGCTTGGGCCGCGGCGGCGACCGCCGCTCGACGCCGGCACGACAGAGAACGAACAGATTTGGGGATTTTGCTCGGTGTGTTTCGTTTTTTTTTTCGTGGGTCGCGTGAAGAGCAGTTGGAGAAACGGGCTGACTCATCCACGAGCATTGTGGCACTCTAGTTTCTTTTTTAGATTATTATAATTAGTATTTCCCTCTGTTTTAAAATATAAGAATCTTAGCAATATTGTCCTGATTCACACCTATTTAGACATCTTTTAGGGTGTTGATTCACTAATTTTGGAACAAACAAGATTAAGTAAAAAATGTTATAGTATTTAGTAACAGAGGCAGTATGTCAGTTCTACCAATTGTTCTTGACATTTGCTTTTCCATTGTTCTTCCTCTGTCATAGAAATTGTTGTGGCCACTCTCGAAAGAGGGAAAATTTTGTGGCCCTACTTGAGTCACGTAAGTTATATAGACATTAGAGATATCCCAACAACATGTAGTGGCTTTTTTTAATCCTGCCAAATTGTTGCCTAACATGGTATAGAAATTACTCAGGTAAATCAGTTAATGATAGTTTCTGAATTACATTAGTTTGTTGTCTAGTAATAATAGTTTATAATAAGTGTGATTTGCCTCAATCCTGATGTAGTTACTAAATTGGGGAGTTGCCTATCAATGTCGCTAATTTGTCCACCGTTGTTATGAAATTTCCTACCACTATTGTGAAAGTTACCTATGGTTGTAGACACGCCTCCGCCACTCGCTTGAGCTTCGGTGTAGATAACCACCGCCGTTGCGCCCGTCTTCTCCCCCCACTCCCTCTTAATTTTTTGTGTGGTGCCGCATCCTCTTGCTCCCTCCCTCGCTGCTCCTCTTCACTAGAGAAGTTAGGTCAAGACCCGGACGGTCCTCCTTCCCAAGGAAGCGACAGTTTCTCATGCCATGGAGGCACTAATGTTTTTTGTTTCTCCTCTCGATATGGATACGCCGACGTTTTTGCAATCTCAACCGCATGAGAGACACTACTTTTTTCTCTCTTCTCTCGGTCTGGATGCACTGACTTTTTCTTATCTCAGCCGCATAAGAGACAAAGACATAGTCAAACCTTATCCCTTCAGACAATTTCATTTTGTTATTTCTATTTTGTGCTATTCTAGAGTAATAAATCCTCATGTTTACTAATAAGATGTTTTGGCCGACTCAAACTAGCGGATTGGTCAAAACAATAAAAATGGTGTATGTTCCGCCACATCATTATGGATTGGAATAGTCTTTCTCGTAGCTAAATGGACGTCGATCCAGTACTCAAATTGCATAGACAAAAATGAAATATGTTCATACGTGATGAAAGTCATGAAACACACATGCTAAGTATGTGATCCTTATGGAGTAGTACATTAGCTGCAAGTATTTGGATGGGGACTGGAATATTGTCCTAAATATAAGTTGGTAACATGCCAAATACTTTTGACAGATAAAGAAGTGAAAACAGAATGTGTCAAACAAGATAGTGCTGTATATTATTTCATACTGCTGCTACAAAATTAATATGGAAAATGATGTTTAAATTGCACTGAATTGTAAACTGCAACTCATTAGTCGCGATAGAATCATACGAAGTAGAAGCTTGCTGACTCATTTTGCTCTACGTGCAAACTGCCTACAGTTTCCTCTATATGAACCTGGAGTTATTTTTTAAGATTAAATAAAACATTGCTTCCTGGATCATTCTAATCCGATTTCAGAACCTGGCCACCACAGGGGCGTTCTGTGCGGACCTACGATACTGCGCAGGTGCTGTGCTTCATCTTCACCCGGCCCTCACCGGCGTCGTCTGCTCGCCCAGTATTGTCCCTGTCTAGTTTGCATGCTGTGGCAACGAGGGATTCAAGCAGCAGCTGGCCAGAAACTGCAGCTCGTGTCCTGACGAAGACTTGTGATCAGCAACCAGTCAAGAGGAGACCCGAGAAACTTCTACCAGAATTTACCGGAAGTCTTCAGTTACACAAGAAAACATCACAGATAAGCCATAAAACAAACATATCTACAACAGAGCCGTCATCTTGCAGCAAAGGCAACCGGTGCGCTGTCGCACAAGTCAAGCATGACAGAGTCAGACGCGCGCTGACACAAGAATGTCCCAATAATTGCATTAACAAAACCCACTTCTCCATGATGCTGATGCAGGCCAGCCAATAGGTTTATCTCGGCAATCTATATCTAAACAAGGGAGTATTATAACAAAGAGCAGGCTAATAATGACAGCTTCAAATGTAAATAACCTGGACTGCAGCTGGAAGTAACACACATGAAACGGAAGGGAACATATAAGTTGACAGTGTGTACAGCTACTATAATAAAACCTAACTTCAGATTCACCTAATAAGCATGTCCAGCCATCCTAGAGTAGAGGTTCAGAACGACAAATGGAATATCTTAACAGCTTATGCTATAGACTACCGGTGAGCATAGATAACCAGATAAAACAACGGTCGAGATGATGCTCTATAACTCGGCTCGAGTGCTGTGTGACGGTTTCAGTTTCTCTATCCAATGCCTCAGACTCTTCTTTTGGTCAGGGAAGGTGCTGCACTTCAGCGCGTCCAGGCAGCCGCCTTGCGACACAACACTCTGGAACTTTTCCAAGATTTTCACAATCTGCCAGAAATCCGGCCTCTTGTCGGGCTTATATGCGCAACACTCCTCGATCAAGTGTCCCAGAGCCGCCATTGGGCAATCTGCAGGCATGGTTGGCTTCGTCTTCTGAAATAAAAACATATTTTGTCAAACAAATGCATAAATTTTAGATATGTGTCATGCAAACATTACTATTAGAAGAACTACAAAAATGCTTACATTGTTTACAACGGCATAAGCCACCTGGATAGGAGTCAAGTTCTCATAAGGAATTCTTCCGGTCACCATTTCCCACAGCAGCAGTCCGAAACTATATACATCCACCTTCCGGTTGTATGGCTTGCGCTTCATCATCTCAGGGGCCATCCAGCGGTACGTGCCCTGATCCTCTACTAGCAAATCACATAATGTCTCCTCGCAAGCAATGCCGAAATCAGCAATCTTCACAACAAAGTTCTCATCAAAGAGTATGTTGTCAGGCTTAATGTCCCGGTGGACGATCCCCTGAGAGTGGATGTACTCCAACCCGCGGGCAACATTGAGAGCGACGGATATGGTCTTCTCTAGAGAGATGGGGTGGTGCTCTGTGTTATGCAAGTATGACCTGAGGGAACCTCCAGAAAGCAGCTCCGTGAGAATGTAAAAAACAGGTTTGCATTTATAAGCCGCTACAAGCTGCATTAAGAATTTGCCAACGGAACGATCAGATAAGGGTAATGATTACTCGTTAGCATCATAAGAAGGAATAATAAAACTAAATACAGTACGAGTGAAATACATGACGAATAATATAAGAAAATAATACATGATGAGAAGTCCGGTGCTTATTTGTTACCTTGATCACATTCTTGTGATACAAATGAGATAATGCGTTGATCTCGGTGTTATACTGCTTTTCAAGCATTGTCGCTATCTTCCCATTTTCATCATTATCGGGTTGTCGTACAAACTTGATGGCAACCGGTTTATCATCATAAACTCCTCTATATAATCGACTATATGCACCAGAAGCAAACGGATGCCCAACAAGCAGCTTGGACGGATTGAGTGTCCAATCAACCGTTGTTTGCACCATCTGGGCCATGCTAACCTGACGGCCTCTCATACTATCTACTGCACTAACCCTCCTCTTTCCACCAATCCTTGTCTGATACTTGTGCTTATGAGAGACCACCGAAGTCGAACACCAATCTGCGCTTAGATCCATATCCGAAAATTCCCTACCCAACGATTTGCCATATACACTCTTTTCAGATCCCATTCGCTTTGGGGGAGGGCTGGTGAACCTCTTGCTGCCCGCTCTTGCTTCCCTGAATACATCCGAAGTTGCTACGCTGGGAAGAGGAGACTTTGATCTCGGCTTGTGCTGGGATCCATTAGCCTTTTGTAGGCTGGAACCTTGATTGTTTAAATAGCTGAGTAGCATCATCGAACTTGGGCTCTTGACCAGGCTCCTGGCCCCTGGGGCCTTGGATTTTTTAGAGTCTGCCGGAGGGCTTGAATGAATCTCCAAACTCACATTCTTGTTAGCTTTCTCCTTTTGTAGGCTGGAGCCTTGATTGTTTAAGTAGCTGAGTAGCATCAACGAGCTTGGGCTCTTGACCAGGCTCCTGGCCCCTGGGGCCTTGGATTTTTCAGACTTTGCCGGAGGGCTTGAAGGAATCTTCAAACTCACATTCTTCTTGTTAGCTTTCTCCGTAATAGACTGAAGTGATGATCCAAGTGATGGCAAGCTGGCTACATGTTTCAGTGTACTCACTGTTTCCTCATTGTCCCGATCAACAGGCATTGACATGGACTTTTTCATACTCACAAATCTCTGAAGTTTTTCCTCCAGCTCCCTGCTAAGAGGAGCAACATGCAATCCATGGGAACCAACACGTTTGTAGACAGTGTGGGAGAACTTGGTCCTCCTAATCAACGAGGTCTCCTTGTCCATATTGATGGTACTAAGGAAACCGAGAAACTCCGTCAAATGTAATCAAATGCTGACTTTGGAAGCTTGGATCAGCATAAACCACATGTTGAAGTGGAACTCAGAGGAGAAGAAAATGACTCGAAGAGACTTCTGGCAAGGAATCGATGCGATTCCTCGACCCATTTGTGCCAAATTTTTGCAGCAAGTCCTATACGAGATGGATCAGTATCAGCCCTCCTGAAACTTGTATAGGTTGGTCAAGAACTGACAGCAACGTAGCCTTCTTGAGTTCCCTGAAATACAACAAGACGAAATAAATATTAGAAACTGAACTTGGTTGCGCAACCGGCAGTATTATATTGACAATAATTGCTCGTATAAATAAAATGTCTTGTTCAGCAAATAAAATGAAAGCAAGTTATTTATCATTATCGGACTCGAATAATGGACGCATAGTTGAACTATAATAACAGATTGACTTTTCCTTATGGAATTGGAGGAAAATACAGGCGTGGAAAAGGTGGAAACACACGGTTTGAATCAATCGGATGCATCGGGCCGTCTACAAACGGGGAAAAAGGAAACTCATCTACAAACGAACTTAACAATTCCAACTCATCGCTCGAAAAGCAAAGGCAGATCACGGGCGGAATTGCACACAAAACATGGGAGCGGACGAACACAATGGCAAAAACAATCCACAACAGAAAGGTCGATAACTTTAGCACTAACCATGGATGACATCTAAATAAAATGTCTCGTTCAGCAAATAAAACGAAATCACGTTTTATCGTCATCAGACTCGAATAATGGACGTATAGTTGAACTATAATAACAAATTGACCATTTCTCATGAATCTGGAGGAAATTACAGGCGTGGAACAGGTGGAAACACGCGGTTTGTGACAATCGGATGGATTGGGCAATCTACAAACGGCCCAAAAGTAAAACTTATCTACGAACAAAACTTGAACTATTCCAGAACGCATCACTCTAAAAAGCCAAGGCAGACCTCGGGCGGATTTGCACCCTAAACCAGGGGGCGGACGAACACAATGGAAAAAACAATCCAGAACAGAAAGGTCGATAACTTTAGCATTAACAACCAAACATGGATGGAAACACACGGTTTATGTCAATCGGATGCACTGGGCCATCTACAAATGGGAAAAAAAGGAAACTCATCTACAGACGGAACTTCACTTGTCCAGGACGCAAAGCTCTGAAAGCTAAGGGGAACCTCGGGCAGATTTGCACACTAAAACCCGAGGCGGACGAACATAATGGGAACTAGCAGCAGAAGCCATCCAGAGCAGACAGGTCGCGCTAACCAACAAACATGGATGGCAAACAAACAACTAACCTACCGTATTTGCCTTCTTCAGCCGAATCCGTCGAGAAGCACCGCGAACACGAGTAAGCCGCCGACGAAGAAGAAGCAAGAAGGGAAAACACGAGTAAGATATTAACGAACCTTGCTCGTCGGCAGTTTGTTACAAGAAGCCTGGCTGGTTCAATCTCGATCTCTCTATCTACTCCCCTGTTTCCGTTGCGAACTCCAACAGAATCAGATCGCCGCGCGACTCGGACGGGGGGATCGCGAGATTTTCAACAGGCGAGCATTGAAGGCCCGCACCAGAAAGGAAACAAAGAGGGCCCGGGTTTACACCCTGTAAACCCGGCGGTGGCCCGTGTTCCGGTACGAACGATGGCGCTGCTCCCCGTACAGCCCCGGGACTCCTCTGCTCTGCCTCTCCGACCCCAAACTCTACTCTGCTATTACCTCGACTGCATCCAGAGGACTCGTTTGAGAATACGCAGAACCACGGGTGCTCAAACACGGCAGCAGCTCAGGGCCACCGCCGCACCGTCTAAGGAAATCTTGGGCGGAGCGAACACAAGTGCATGTGGCATTTGTTTGTGGAAGAAATATAAAATGGTTTGGGTGGTGAAAGAGCAAGAACCGGAGGTGGAAGACAAGCCAGGAGCTCGCTCTCCTCTCTCTTTGTTTGTGGAGTGTGGGGTGGCGAGGCGAGCAGGAGGCGATGAGAGGGACGGCGGAATTGATCTTGAGAATGTCGAAGCTTTGCACGAAAAGCAGCTTGCTGTTTTTCTTTGGCCCTCCGTGACCCTTCCTTTTCTCTTTCATACATTCTTTGCGCCCATTATTGCTCACGGGGATCCTCCACGGCTAGGACTCTGTGACACGACTCAGTTTCCTGTAAATTGTTATATTCATCCCACTTGTAGGACTTTGATAGGATTGTCAGCAAGCAAGAGCTTGAATTGACCGGGTCAGAGTAGCTCAATGTGATGGTGAAGAAAAACAAATTTCCGTTTGCTTCTTTTTTCTATGGAGCCTGTTTGGTTCTTATGATTATTGTTTGGTTCTTATGATTATTAGAAGGCGTAGTTTTTCTTTCCTATGGTCTATGCACAATCTCGTTTGAAATTCCAAAGAAGGAAAAATTAATTTTTCTCCTAACACATGAAAATTTACTTTGTTTCATTGATAACTATGGGATATATGCATCCCTAAAAACCATGGGATATATAATACTTCTGAAGAATTCCTAGTTTTCCACGGCACAACCAAATGGCATCCAGATTCTTGTGTTTTCAATTTACGTTGGATTCACCATATCATTGCATGAAATTCCTAAGTTTTTGCTATTCATACATTTTAAAATCCTACGAGCCAATAGGCCTAAAAGCTTGCAACATAAAAGTGGGGATTTAGTGGGAGTCGAATATACAAATTAGGTTTACAAAAGATCCTGACGTATTGTCAGCCCCTACTTCTACATGAAATACTCGTGCGGATACTCACATATGATTATCTATGTTTGTCGTGCACTCTTATCTATCTAGTGACTCACTAGATGGCGTCACAAGAGCCATAGGCGCCGAAAGCAAGGATGACGAAGAAAAAAGTTATTGGCCAACATTGGCGAGTGTATCGAGAGCGGTGCTGAACCAAATAGGAAACAAATCTATAGTCAGACCTGACGACACAATTGTAGCCTCCATGTATGTTGAAGATTCAATAATCAACAATGTCCCTTGTCTACAAATAACGGAGTAAAAATATGGTTAGCATGCGTAAGAAAAAATCAAGGGGGCAGGACGGAGGTGTGGTGTTTTTTGGCCGAAAATGGCGTTTTTAAAAGTGAGGCATTCAAAAAATACGGGGATGTGGAAGTTGCCACGTGGATGTTTGTGAAGGACTCGTATATATATATATATATATATATATATATATATATATATATATATATAGAGTGGGACTATTCTACACAACCCCTATAGTGTTTCTAGAATAACTATTCTAGTCAACTTTTCAAAACTAGAAGACCTTCTAAACCCGATCCTGGCCCGACCCGCAGCCTACCGAACCGGTCAAACCCACCACTCCCAGCTCCACCCACCTTCTTCCTCCCGATCCCATCCGCCGCGCCTCCTTCCCGCAGGCAGCCACAGCACCACGCCCGCCTTCTTCCCCGGCGGCAGCCGGCTGCGTCGGGAACTCCGTTCAACGGCGCGCTCCGCCCCGTTCCCATCTCCGGCCGCAGGCGGAGGTGCTCCCCGACCATGCGCCACACCGACGGAGCCCCTCTCCATCCGGGCCACCCGTTCACCGGCGCCGCCCCGTTTCCACTCAGCGCCGTCCCACATCCATCTGCAGCGCGTTCTCTCTCGTCCCCTGCATCTCGGCCTCCGGCCCGCCCCCTTTACTGACTTCTGATTCACCTATGCCTCCATCCTGTCGAGCAGCTCCGCCTGGCGCACGGCCATGTCCACCGGTCCTGGTACCCGGCAACGGGAGAGCTGCTCCCTCGCCACTCACTCCGTGGAGGTGGAACCTGAACGTGACGGCCTCCCCAATCCACCAGACGCTGGGCGTCCCCTGGATGAATCCCTGCTCGTCCACGCCCCCACACCATGATTTTCGGGCGAGACGACCCTGGTCTGACCTCCCTGTCACTCGATTTTCGTCCATGGCGATCTTGCCTGGGAGTTAACCGACGAGTTCTCAGACAACCTCTGATTCCATGGCACTACAACGCACTGCACCTTCTGTAGCTTTAAACTCCCGTGTTTGTCTTCTCTGAACCTCGCGCCGCCCAGCCTCTGAACCTCCCGCATGCCACCTACTACCGCACAGCCGCTGTGATGGATTTATCAGCTCACCGTCGTCGAGGGACAGGGATGCTAGCACGTGGTGGTGGCTCTGAAACTTCTTGTCTTTCAGCAGTCCAGTGGCACACTGCTGCCTGTGTTGGAAAAGGGCACGATGTAAACCATGCCACCGGCAAACTAGCCACGACGTAAGAGCTGTTCGTTCTAGTGTGCATATCTTGTCTAGTTAACAACTGCAAAGGATGTATGACAAAATTAGTTCGTTCTGGTGTGCATCGGTGCATGACAAAATTAGTTCCGTAGGATTCTTTATTGAGTTCTTAAATAAGAGGGAAAACATGTTCATTCATTTAGCTTTATTTTGTAAAACGAAAATTCACATTTGTTCGGGGAAAATAAAGTTCATGTTTAGTGTTACCAGAAGTTCACTCACCCATAAAACAGAGGTTCGGTACATACGTTTAGTACTCTGTTTTTTGGAAAACGAGATTCATACACGTTAAAATTATCACTACGATCTCCGTTTGTCCAAATCAACCGCCGCCTCATGCAATTGTCAACTATATGAGTGTAATTTCACTCTCCATGCTGATTTACCCCATCCGAAAACCAAAATTGAGTCAATTTTGAATCGTTCTCGTGTCATCTAGTTTTCCTGATTTTCATATTTTTAAAATTAATCAAAAACAGAGGTTCACTGTCTCAATTACGAAAGTTCACCTCATATTAGAACAGAAGTTAACACTGCAAAAGTTTATTTCATATATATGCGACTATATGTGAAGTTCATCGTATTTAACGGGAGTTCACACCGTGGAGTTCGCTTTTAAAAAATATAACAAAAAACAGAGGTTCGTAATACCAAATCGTGGAAGTTCACCTCATATTAAAACGGAAGTTAGCACTGCAAAAAAAATTCATTTAATATTATACGAGGATATGTGAAGTTCACATCGTGTTTAACGGGAGTTCTCACCACGGAGTTTGGTTTTTAGAAAAATATAACAAAAACGGAGTTTCAGTATATCAAATCACGGAAATTCACCTCATATCAAAATCGGAAGTTAACACCGCAAAAATTTCATTTCATATTTTACGGCGATATGAAAAGTTCACCTTGTATTTAATTGGAAGTTCACACGACAGGCATTCATTTTTTAGAAGAAATTTATAAAAAATTACGAGCGGTGTTACCAGAAGTTCACTTAGGCATAAAACAGAGGTTCACACCACGTATTCCAGAGAGTTCATATACTCTGTTTTTCGAAGACGGGATTCTTACGCGTTAAAATTATCATTATGATTTCCGTTTGTCCAAATCAACCGCCGCCGCATTCAATTGTCGAGTATATGAGTGTAATTTCACTCTCCCACGCTGACTCGCCCAGTCCGAGTACCACAATCGAGTCAATTTTGAATCGTTCCCATGTTATCTAGTTTCACTGTTTTTCGTATTTTTAAAATTAACCAAAAACCATAAAGAATTTGGAAACAATTTCTATACGAAAAAGTTGCGTATAGTCAATATCTTTCCAACGCAATATCATTTGTTACGTTTCGATAAGCGGTTTGAAAGTAATTTTAAAAATACTGTCCGCTGGACATAAGCATTCAGAAAACAGAATTGTTAATTTTTCAAACTGCTCTTATTCCGTGATGAATTACGAAAATTGACCTGAGATAGTCAAGATGCGGTTTTTCCATATCTTTTCAACGGCGTATCATTTGCTTCAATCCGACAAACGGTTTGAAAATGGCGTCCAAAACAGTACGAAAACGAAGAAAAAACGCGAAAATCAGTGTTTCGTATATTCAAAATTACTTTAAAACCGTAACTAATTTCAAAATCTTGTAGAAGTGAAAAAGTTGCGTATTTTTCATATCTTTCCAACGGCGTATCATTTGCTTCAATCCGACAAACGGTTTGAAAATGGCGTCCAAAACAGTACGAAAACGAGGAAAATACGTGAAAAACAATGTTTCGTATATTTAAATTTGTTTTAAAACCGTAACTAATTTCAAAATCTTGTAGAAGTGAAAAAGGTGCGCATTTTCCATACCTTTCCAACGGCGTATCATTTGCTTCAATCCGACAAACGGTTTGAAAACCGCGATAAAAAACTCACCGAATCTAAGTATTCCGTCCGGAAGTTCAGATATTATTTAAACGGAAGTTCCGAAAGTTGATCCAAGGGAGTCTAGAATAGCAGGGGTATATATATATATATATATATATATATATATATATACACACTATGAAAGTTTCAAACAACCTTTGGTCAATCCATATGAATGGGAGAACGTGTTTAGAAAAATTCAACTGGCTTATAGAATACTCAACCACCCTAACATGGCTTAAACATTAGAAAAAACACATTATTACCTGCAGCAATGTTGACTTATCCAAGAGACTTTGATGCCAAAATCACATGGCCAACTTGAGGAGGGGTGCCCAAAATGTTGGCCTTTGAACACATGCCCCCGTTCACACCCTCATTGCCCTCGCATGCATGGAAGATCCCAGCTCATGCAGTTGACTTTATTTCTTTTGCTTTTTTGCAGTTCCCTGAATATCATTTTCATTCATTTAACCAGGCATTTCTCCACGGCTGTCCAGCCTTGTCTCGCTTCGAAGTGAAGACGAAACAAACAGCCCTGGTGCCCCTGTCTCCTGGGATCCTAAATGGCCACTAGGATAATGCCCAGAAAGGTGATAGATCTTTGTGAGTCGACAGTTTCAGAAATGGACAAGTCATTAATACTGGAGGAGCAGAGAGGGATTAGAATAGTAACCTAGTGCAATGTCTTTTGAGGCGTCGAAAGGGACGTACCAGAATCATCTTAGGAGGAGAGGTATTCTTTTTGCTAGGGAAAAAATTGCGAGAATCTCGCCTCGTTTCGTTGTGTGGTTGCTCGGCGACAAGCCGTGGCGTCGATCGGGGAGGGCTCGATTGGACGGGCCTGGCGGTGGGTGATCGGACGACGAGCGAGCTAGGTCTTATCTTTCTCGGTGGTATATGAACGATAAAATCAGATGAGGTGAAAAGAAGAATAACCATAGACTTCGCGGTCACTGAACAGAGATTCAGTTTGTGTCTGGGTTCTTGATTTGATCCCCCATACGTTTCTGATCTGTCGACAAAACCCACCGGCCAATCGTAGTAAATAAAGCCGATGATTGATTAGTGGAATTCGATCCTGATTCCAACGTGGAGACGATCGAACTCTAGGGGATTTATTAATATCGAGATCAGTGGTGTTATACGAAGTCAGCTATCATCATGTAGCAAGATGAATGGACAGAGAAAGGAAACCATGGTGAAAAGGAACGAATCATGTACATCGCCAGAGATTTTTCCATGCGGCAACCATAATAATAAGAACAAGAATATTCTGCTGTTTCCATTCGTCGAAGACGAGATTTTCTGGAGGTGGTGAGCAACTGATGATTTACTTCCATTCCTTTTGTCTCACTAAGGGCATCTAACCGATCCCCAATCGGTTAGAGGAGTAAACGGAGGAGTAAACTTTAGAGGAGTTAAAGTACTCCTCTAAATGTGGTCGGCACCTAACCGAACCCCTATTTTTAGAGGAGTAAAATTATTTTTCATTATTTGCAATACAAATAGGTTGATACAAACACATATAGTATCATAGGTTTTGATACCGATACAACCCGATACACCAAAATAGATACCGATACAACTCGATACAATTGATACATAGAGAGTACATACTTCTCCCCATAGATATCGATACAACCCGATAGAATCCGGCACAAACCAAAGTGTTCTTGTTATGCATTAGAACGCATAACAAGAATGTGCCATCTATTTAACATCGATGAAAGCGATCTACCATCTCCGGTTGTCTTTTCATTGAAATTCTTATGAATTTTCTCCCAAATTTTTTGGAATGGCAGACGAACACCACTCGCTTCGTATAGTGCGTCATCTACAAGAGTTTGATGGTGCCATGCAAAATACAACTCATTGTCTTCATTCTCGGTCCATGTAGAATTCCTTGTACTTCATTTGTAACAAAAATCAAATAAGCCACGGCTTCTTGTGCTTCAATTTTACATGACGAAAAAGAGGGAAATAATTCACCTTGTGTTGGTTGCGGCCGGCGGTGCCGGCGATCCATCTCCGGCAGCAGCATCGACAGACGCCGGCCCTGCATTCTCCAACTCCGGCCAGAGGTCCCGCGCGCAGACGAAACCCGTCGTGGGCGGCGGGGGAGGCGGGGGCAACCGCCGGTCGCGCGGGATCTGTGGTGGGCTAGGAGGAGGGGGCGAGCCACGTCGCGACATCGGTGGTGGCTGACCACGCCACGCCGTGGTCACCGGAGGCCACGCCAGCTCCGGGTTGCGGCGAATCGACGGCGACGGAGCCCGATTTCCTCAAAATCGGGCCGGCGGCCGGCGAAAACGAGCTCGCCCCGTCGATTCCGGCGACGGCGAGAGGCGGCGAGCGAGGGAGAGGTGAGCTGGAGGGCGGCGGAGGGACCGGGGTGGGGGCGGCGGGGTATGGGGGTCGCCGGCGGCGACGCCGGCGGGAATAGGTGCGGCGGGTCGAGCGGCGGGAGGTTTTCTCGGAACTGGCCTCGGAGGAGTAAATTTAGGAGTCGGCCGCCACTTTTACTCCTCCGATGAGTAAAAATTCCCTCCTCTAACCGTTTTGGGGATCGGTTAGGTGCCGCCGCTGCCTATTTTTACTCCTCTAACCGATTTTAGGGGATCGGTTAGAGATGCCCTAACAGCTTCGGTATATGCGGCGGATGGGGGATTCGCGTCCTCCGGTTTCTATGCGCACCGGTGAAAAGAAACCGGAGGGTCCCACCGATGTTGCAACTTAGTACCTCCGTTCCTTAATATAAAATATTTTATTTATTTTTAAGATTCAAATGTATCTACAGTACACGTTTTAGCGTGTACGTTCACCCGTTTCAGTATGTATCTAATCAATATACGAAATATTTATAACATCGTATATTTACTCACTCCGTGCTCCAAGGGGAGGCGAGTGCTGCGAGGCCAGGCATCGATGTTGCAAGCATTGGTCAGGTGTGCTAGTGGTGGGGGCGCCCAAATGGCCGCAAAGGCCTTCCGGACAGCGCGCATTTGGACGCCCTGGCTCCCCACTCGCGCCGCCCAAACAAGTAAAGTTTTAATTTAAACTTCGGTGGATTTCATTCATATACGAGTTTTTCAAACGAAAGATCTTACATTTCATTGAAATTCATTAAAAACAAACATAATTCATTTAGATTAAAATCTAAACCTAGACCTAGTACCAGGGATAGCACGCCGGGCACCGGCAGTTGGGGCACTCGCCGGCCCTCGCGGCGGCGAGGACCGGACCCCGGCGGCAGCTGGAGCAAACGCAGTAGAGGTAGCCGCCGGTGGAGGTGGTGGCGCGTGGTGGAGGTGGTGGCGGCGGAGGTGGTGGAAGCGGCGGAGGCAATGTCGGCCTCGATGGCGCGCTGCATGTGGCCGGGATCCCACTCCGGCGTCGGCGGCCAGCTGAAATCGTCGGAGCCGCCATCATCACCATCAGCCTTCTCCGCCACTTGTTCGGCAGGTTGCGGTGGGGGAGGTTGCACATGACGTCGTTCTCCTCTTGCGCGCCGAGCCTGCTCCACCACCTCGTAGCGAACCCTCTCCCATTCGACGCCCGCCCAGAAGTTCTCGTCAGAGGTGTTGGTGAGGACATCGTCGTCGGAGTCGAACCAGTCCGCTGGCGGCTCGTCCGCGAAGAACGAGTTACGCCAGTACTGGTACTGGTACTCGAGCTCGATCTGGTCGTCCCAGTACCCGCTGTTTGGCTCGAACCTGGCGTCATCGTGCATCTCGGGCGGCATGGCTTGCATGCAAAAGGCGACGTAGTCGAGGCGCGCCTGGCCGGCGAGCCTTGGTGCGACCGGGACGTGGACTGGATTCGTCTCCCAGCCCTCGGGGAGGCGGCTGTTCGCCGGCATCGGCGTGTTGGTCCGGATGAGCTCGCGCGCCTCAGCTTCGGTGAGCAGGTTCCCCACCGGTGGTGGCGGAGGTGGTGGCAGAGGCGGCGGCGTAGGCGGAGCAGAAGGCCCCGCCTCGTAGTCGTTCCTGCGCCTCAGCAGTTCGCACATGCGCGCAAGGTCACGGCAGCGGCGGCGGGCCGCCATGTCTTCCTCCGCCGAGCGTCTTCCAGCAGGGGCCATGGTGAGTTCTCGTGGGGGTGTTCGCCGGTGGTTTTACGGTGGATGTATTTGTGCTGCAGACGGCGAGGCACCGCTCTATATAGTGGCCGGGGAGGCGAACGGATGAGAACGCCTTAACTCCGGTCAGCCAACGGCTCGCCTGCCGCGCCATTAACGCCGACGCTTCAAAAGGAGCGCCTGACACTGACGCCGCTGTGGCGCAGACACTTCATCGTCGCAGGTTGAAGAGACACGTCGCTGCACCCGGTTAGGAAACCTCGACGACGCCGCCATTAATAGCTGACCAGAAGTTAGGTCGCCCGCCGCTTCATGTATCGCTGTCAAGCGTGGCCCGTGCGTCGGAAGCGGCAGTTTCGGCGTGTCCGGGGCTGCCCAACCCTGCCCAAGTTGAGGGCGTGGTGTGGCGTGGTGTGGGCATGACAGACACAAAACTGGGCCGCGCCGGACCGAAATTCGGTTTGGGCAGCACGAGTGGGGAAAACAAGGTGTCCGACACGCCCCAAATGCCTTTAGGCGGTCGTTTGGGCGCCCCGACTAGAGATGCTCTTAGTGTTTTGGGCGGTGGCCGTTGGAGCTACCGTGGAAGGGGCGGAGCTGCAAGTGCCTCCCAAGAAAGCTACTCTCTCGTTCTGAATTAGAGTCAATTAATTCAGAACGAAAGGAGTACAAAATCGTTGGAGCTTCGAAAGAGAACCGCCAACAGTACAACCGGCTATACCAGGAGCTGCAAGGGGACGAGCCGAATCTGGAAAGGACTGCAAGCGCAACAACTGGAGTTCCAATGCGATGGTTGTTCCTTCGGGCGAAGATTGTGGCCGAAGAATAAACGACAATGGTTCGTTGCGCTCAGGGAGCTGTGACAAGGCTCTAGCTGCTACGGGTGGTCGTCAGTCTAGACGGGGAGATGGAATCGGCGATGCAACGGGGCATGGTTGTTTTCATAAGGATGTAGGGCATGTCGAGAACTCGCTTATTCGTTTTGTCAACAACATTCTGATAACGTCGCGTGTTTCCGTCGTGGTGGGTCAAAAAGTTGATTTTGCGCGCGACGTTTTCCATATGTTTCGTCGCGGATTTTCGTCCCGCGGCCCAGTAGCCCAGTTACGTTCGACGAAACTTGCCAAAACGTCGCGGATGTTGACTGTCTAGGAAAGTTACCCTCTTCGCCAGAAACTCAGAGGTGACTGTCTCCTCGGATGCAACTGCCCTGTACATACATGCAGTGATCGAAAGTTGATGTTAACATAAAGACGGACCTAAGAAAGATGAAAGCAGGAGGAATTCAGAAACGGATCAGAAGCCCATGAACGGAAATGGACCATATCTACCTCGAGGAAGCAGAGCGCTTCGCCACTGTAGCCATGGTGGCCGCTTTTTTGCAACATGTTGAAGTGAATAGTAAAATGGACGTATATATGCGTGCCCTAGATCTTTTTATAGAAAGGCGGTGGTTACTGAACGTGGGCGCGCGAATGCACGGGTGGGCGAGTGGAGCGGAAATGCAGAGGCATGTTTCAACTTCACGTGCACGGCGAGTGGAGTTGAACTGCAACTTCACGTGTGCACGTTTCACCGTCGCGTGGTGCGTGGTCAGTTCAAAAAACTGTGGTGTGGACGTACACCGGCGAAGTGACGGGACGGGACGCGTCGCATTAACGCCGGCGTCTGCGTAGTGACCAGCCTTCTCGCCTTCCAAAGCTACGCTGACTTTGCCTGCGCGGGAGTGGCATGTCTCACGGGCCTTTCGTTAGCGCTGTGTCCAGCCTTCTCGTCTCACCAAGCGTGTGCGGCGCGGTAGAGAGCATTAAAACTCTCACCCACCCGTCTGTGCTGTCCCCCCCGTGTGCCCTCCCAACGCCACCACATCCCGTCTCCAGTTCACTCGACCGGCCGGCTATAAAGGAGACACACACCATCAGCTCGCAGAAACCCACTCCGCCTGCTCGCAGTAGCCCACACACTACCACCGTCGTCACCGCGCGCTCAGTCGGACGCGCTATTCCTCGCCGCGCAGTACGTAGTCACCACCAAGCTACGAGGATGAACACCGGTGTCGGGGTTGGAGGCGACCATGCACCCCGCCGGGACGAGCCGGCTGCGTTGGCCGTCGTCGCGCCAACAAACGCCGACGTCGCGCCAACGGCCGCCACCGCCGCGCCCGCACAGGCGAATCTCGCCGATGTGTACGCGGAGATTGACCAGCTCTACGAGGACTCCACTGTGGAGAACATGACCTACCAGCCGTTCTATGAGGATGGCAGCGACGATGAACCGGTACACCCCCTGTTCTAAAAACTAGATTGAGTTACTAGTTTGAGTGGTTTGGGTTAATCTCCGGTACTTACTAGATTGAGTTACTACTAGTTTTAGTGGCTTGGGTTAAACTCTGGTAGTTACTAGATTGTCTTTCTAGATTGATTGGCTTGGGTTAATCTCCGCTAGTTACTAGATTGAGTTACTAGTTTGAGTGGCTTGGGTTAATCTCTGGTAGTTACTAGATTGTTTTTCTAGATTGAGTTTTACATATATGCGCTTGCTTTAATCCCAATTTTTTTTGGTAGGAACTCGAGGATGGCGATATGGATACCCTGATGACGAGGGGGCGATGCATGCTAAAGCCCGGCATGTGCATAGGAAACTGTGGGCTGGAGAAATCATCTACCGAGTCGGCCAGAAATGGATCTGCCCGTTCTGCATCTAGAAGATCAATCCTGACCGCTACAGTATCCAGCAGCATGCAGACGGCCGCAGTTCATTTGCCTCGGAGAAGAAACCAGCCTACTATAAGGCGAAGCACGCTGCATTCAGTTTCTTTCTCGGGGAACTGCCTTAAGTTGGTGTCGAATGTGGCATAGTGCAACCTCCAAATAAGGAAGAAGAAGAGGGGAAACTGGTGTTGCTGATGGTCCTTTTCCTAGCTAGCTGTGTTGTTTTTATCTTGGTGAAGCTGTATGCCGCAACATTGTAATTAATGAACCTGTTAGTATCTACGTAATCTCGTATCTACCTAATCTAGTGTGTTGTTTTTATCTTGGTGAAGCTGTATGCCGTAGCATTAATATAGCAAACACCGATACAATCATTGAGATCACTAGAACTTAATTTAAGCCACAACTGTTAGCCCTAATCAATCAAGTATCACTAAACACCGATACAACCATTGAGCTCATCCCACGCGAACCATCTATTCAAGTTTTTGAGATTTGCACAGCAGGATACACAAACTACACAAACCAATAGCAATAGCGACACATGCATCGCTCAACGGGTATACCGGCGAACACATTAACACAAAGTCCATGTCCATCTTCCTTAAACCAGAAGATAACCATTTCTTTTCATAGGATTTGGGCGCCCTTGACAACAATTGCCCAGTTTGTAGTGATGACCGCACACCCATGCTCGCTCATCGATATCCTTACTTGACGAGAACCTTCGTATTCCTCGTTAGTGACACGTAGAGGTCTTTCTTTATGTCGATATTGCTTGAGGAATTTCTGACTGTAATCCATCGAAAAGTACTAAAAGCAAAAGAAATCAGCGATCAGTTCATGGTGTGTCGATTCCCGAAATGAGATATTAAAAGAATGTCAAAGTTCTCACCATCTTGGCGTTCCTATCCCCTTGACTGCAAAGGAGGTGGTCTGGCAGACATAAAAAGGTATGTCAGGTTTTTTCTTAGAGACTTGTCTCTTGAGAAATTTGAGCCTTCTCACTGATAAACCCATATGGTTGCCATAATATATGTGCTTTTCGAAATCTTTATTCCCCTGATAAGGACCTACGTGAAAGAAAAGTAAATTTTAGAGACTAGTACATTTTTGCATATATGAATTCAATTTTTACAGTCCAAGTTTAGATTTACCCCTAGTTGTAACAATGCGTAGGCCCTCTTCATCACTATCACTTTCAGATTCATAATCCGAATCTGATTCAGAATCAGGATCAGATTCTCTACTGAAGCAGATTTTATCAACGTTTTCATCATGATGAGTGTAATCAGCAATGCAGTTATGCTCCTCATCATTGCAGACCTCCATGTTTTCTGCTTTCATTGGCATTGGAACCTGGACAAAGATGAACTAAGCTAGCAAAACAAAACATCTAAGCAATGAATCCGAAAATACCCAAATCTAAGCACAATCTAGCCGTAACACCAAATCGGTTACGGTATTAAAACCTAACCGATCGAAATTATGGTGGGAATAGATGAACTATGCATGCCAAATATCTCAAGTTTAATCTGCCATATACCAAATCGACCACTACGGGCGAAAAAACAAAGCAGAGACGAATACTGATCCGTAAAAACATGTAGATCTATCATGCAGGTCCTACTACGCAGATAAATAGATCTCGATGTACAGATCTACGATGCATACAACTATACAAGGCATACGAGGGTTAGATATCATCGTACAACCATTGATGAAGATAGCCCTGAAATACGCGAGGACGACGCGCGCGGTCACCTCCAAAGGGCCTATGAAGATCCTACCTGCCCAGGGAGGAGGAGGACGCCAGGCCTTCTTCTCCCACCAAAGATCTATTCCAAGACAGTGAGAGAGAACGAAGGAGAGTGATATCGAGAGCGAGCAAGCTAGTGATATGACTGGAAGAGAGAGGGGGGGGGGGGAGAGAGGGGCGCGCGGTGCACGAAATAAAGGCGCGTATTCCAAAGGGACGCTGTGCGTCTCCCGCCCCTTCGGCCACGTGTGCCGCACTTGTGGTTTTTTATTTTGTTTGTAAATAATAAATATACTTGTGTTTTTTTGAAATGGCGCACAATATGTTAGATAACACATATTGTAGGCTGTTTTTCCTTCTATAGAAAGTGATGTTGATTTTAAATGTTCTTATATCTGAGGTACCCAAACACAACCAAGGAGCAAAGTCCACTTAATTAGCTATATCCAGAGCACCAACAATATTCTCATACATATCAGATTTTGGTGTGATTCTGGCTCCAGATGGTCGAAACCCTAAACAATTGCTCTACTAGTTCAACGGGTGTCGAAATGGGTAGCTAAGTGCATTTTTCTCAGTGGTTGATTTTTCTCATTGGTTGTGTTAGGGTAGCTCATATGATCATTTAAAACAACCTTTGGACCCAAGTTATCACAGGATTCCATACGGTGCACACGAAGTGGGAGTTAAGCCTTAAAAGACCGCAAAAACTTCATGCATGCCCAATATAACCGTGGTATATATGTGAAACGAGTCACACTGACGAGTTAGATGTTGTCTCTTCCAGTGTACCACCACAGTACTCTCATACATATCTTATAGGACAATACCTAGGTTTTGGTGTGATTCTGGCTCCAGAGCACCCACTTTGGTCGAAACCTAAACAATTTGATCTACCAGTTCTACGAGTGTCGAAAGGGGTAGCTAATTAAATGCATTTTCTCATTAGTTTTGTTAGGGTAGCTATGAACATTAAGTAAAACAACTAATTTTGGACCCAAGTTATCACGAGAGATTCCATACGGTGCACACGAAAGTGGGAGTTAAGCCTTAAAAGACTGCAAAACCTTCATGCTCGATATATAACCGTGGTATGTGAAGCGGGCTGGTCACAACCGACGAATTTGATGTTGTCTCTTCCAATGTACCACCACACTCTCATACATATACATCTTAGACAATACCTAGGTTTTGGTGTGATTCTGGCTCTAGAGACCCCACTTTGGTCAAAACCCTAAACAATTGTTCGAAAGTCGACCATCTCATCATCTACCAGTTCCACGGGTGTCAAAGAAAGGGGTACCTAAGTGCATTTTTCTCATTGGTTGTGTTAGGGCCCAAGGTAGCTAATGAACATTTAAAACTTTTGGACCCCAATTATCACAGGATTCCATACGGTGCACACAAAGTGGGAGTTAAGCCTTAAAAGACCGCAAAAACCTTCAAAGCATGCCAGATATAACCGTGGTATGTGAAGCGGGTCACACCGACGGGTTTGATGTTGTCTCTTCCAATGTACCACCACACTCTCATACATATACATCTTAGACAATACCTAGGTTTTGGTGTGATTCTGGCTCTAGAGAACCCACTTTTGGTCAAAACCCTAAACAATTGTCCGAAAGTCGACCATGTCATCATCTACCAGTTCCACGGGTGTCGAAGAAAGGGGTACTTACCTAAGTGCATTTTTCTCATTGGTTGTGTTAGGGGTAGCTCGTATGAACATTTAAAAACAACCTTTTGGACCCCAATTATCACAGGATTCCATACGGTGCACACAAAGTGGGAGTTAAGACTTAAAATTAAAGACCGCAAAAACCTTCATGCATGCCAGATATAACCGTGTTATATGTGAAGCGGGTCACACCGACGGGTTTGATGTTACCTCTTCCGGTGTACCACCACACTCTCATACGTACATATCTTAGGACAATACCCAGGTTTTGGTGATTCTGGCTCCAGAGCAACCACTTTGGTCGAAACCCTAAACAATTGCTCTACTAGTTCAACGGGTGTCGAAAGGGGTAGCTAAGTGCACTTTTCTCATTGGTTGTGTTAGGGTAGCTCATATGAACATTTAAAAGATAAAGGAATAAGCATAGATATAATAAACTAGATAAACATAATTGAAAACCTAGGTACTGACGACTAATCAGGTGTATTACCCAACAATAGGACCCATAGTATATTCACTTGTTCATCAATTTGACAGTGGAAAACATAAACGGATAAGCATAGACATAATAAACTAGATAAACATAATTGAAAACATAAAGCATTGAATGCTCTATATCTAAACTAGATCTTCGATCAGTGACCAGATCCATCAGCTTGCTTCGAAATGTCAAACTAGATAATAGGAGACATCCTTTTCTCCCGCGGGTAGACCACTGCACCGTCGGCACAGATTCTCTGGCTTAGTATAGCCTGCCTTTGGCTCATTGACATGTGGACCCAATGTCCGGTGGACCGCGCGTGTCGGTGACTCACAGTCAAGAGAAAAAAGTTAGAGAGGCTTAGTCCGTGCTGCTGCACCGAACCGCCGTTCAAGGCCTCGTCACGTCAAATCGCTAATGGCGCACGTCCGCGTTATTGCCATGGCTTGGATTTAGACTGTTTAAAAAAAACTATCTTATCGGAGAGGGGCGGCTTCTTCTGGCGGCCTTTCCTATCGCCGTTTCCAGATCAAGATCATCCACGCGCTCCTCCACCATCAATGGCGAACAACCACGAGGCTGGCGGCAGTACCGGGGGCGGGGGCGCAAATACATCTGGCCACGCAACCTCTCGGCGCCGATGGCGGAGGAGTTTGCCCGCTACGGCCTTCTCGGCCCACCGGACTCACGGGTGCCGTCCCGCTGGCGCATGAGCGCAGGCGGCCTCGCCGTGCCGCCTATCCCCAAGGTAGGCACGCTCGAACTACAACTCCTCATCCATCGTCGGTGGATGGCCCTCCCGGACAAGCTCAAGGCCGACCCGGAGTACTCCGTCGACAACCAATTTTGGTGGTTGTCCGTACTTGCGGAGGAGCGACGCCGCGACATCGAACGCTATGCCGGCGGTGGTCCCAAGGCCCCGGCTAAGAACAACCGTGAAGGCCGGTGGGATTTCTGGGAGGGGCGCACCGTCGAAGATGTCCTCGACGCCGTCCGTGCCGGGCGGAGCGTTGCGCGCAGGACGGCTCCTCTCCATGTGGGCGCATCGCGTGCCACACTTCCCTCTTCTTCATGCGACGTGGCCGTGCGCCTACGACACCGCCGCCTCGACGTACTCCATCGCCTCCTCCACCGCAGCCGGTCGTCGACGAGGAGGACGACCCCGAAATGAAAAAGGTCTTGGCAGAGTCCATTGATACCGTCGAGCTTGACGAGCTGGCGCGGTGGCCAGGTCTTTTGCAGGTGCTCCGTGACTCGACGATGGAGCAGCAGATGGGGCCGGAGCCGGCGCCACTGCAGGTGCCGCATCAGCAGAAAATGGAGCTGGAGCCGGCGCCGCAGCACGTGCCGCAGCAGCAGCAGATGGAGCCGGAGCCGGAGCAGACCAACATCCCGCTGGAGATGCTCGTGATGAAGTGGTGCTGGACTGGCCCGTTGCCGGAGTCGTATGAGGATGATCCAGTGGAGGACACCTCACCCTTAGAATGTCGTGGGTTTGTCACGTCAGGTGTCATAGATGACTTCGTAGGTGTGGGATTATGCGAGTCAAGCATCTCCGAGCTTGGGATCGCAGGAACAAAGATCAACACAGATTTACCCAGGTTCGGCCCCCTCAATGTGAGGTAAAAGACCTACTTCCTGCCTACCCTAGATTGGTATTGATATGATAATCGAGGTGTTACAATGGAGGCGATCCGATCTGGTACTCGCCGTATGAGCTAGGGTTTAGGGCTTGATAGCTTGACCCGCTCTAAGTCCTGCGAGTCCTCTTTATATACACAGAGGCTCGCTAGGTTACAAAAGGAAACTTCCCCATAAGGAATACATCCACAGAGGCCTACTCGGAGACTACTTGGTCTTCACGTCCTCCGGGATATGTCTTCTAGATCTTTCCCCTTATGGCGGTTCAATATTGGGCTTGTTCCCAAGTGGGCCTTCGTCCGTGCGAGTAAGTTAAGTCGCACTGGGCCGCGGGTTAATCCAGAAAGTATTCCCCCGACATTAGCCCCCAAGCGTGGCCTGAACTTCATAGTATTTCTTGATCTTGAATGCTTAGGCCGCGCTTTTCCTTGTTTCGGGCTTATAATTGTGCAAGTTTGGCCTTGACTCGCACCTGGAAGATCATCTGACTTCGTGAGCTTCTTTGTTAGAGTATCCTGATAGCTTCAGAACTTGATGATGACATCTTCAAATTTTTGATGATAATATGATGTAGCCCCCAAGGATTGAGAGGATGTTATGTGGTAATCATCTCAATTCTTCTCAGAGAACTCTGAAGGTCATCACCTGTAACTTGATATCATATAAAACAATTGTTAAGTTACAAGTAATTGTAATTGGTGTTGCCGTACTATAAGCAGTACATCGACCTCTAGTTAGGCCATCTGAATCCTTAAGTGGGCACTCGCGCGACTCAGTATTTCCTAGGAATATGTGTGTTCAGGGTCGAGAGCGGCCATGATAGGCAATCAAGCTCGATTGACGCCACACCCCAGTACTTTGGCCACATAATGCGAGTAGCAATCCAACTTAAGGTAAATTTGATAATTGCCAATAAATCGGCTGTTTCAGGGTAACAAAGACCCCAAGAAACATAATGATATTGCCATGATAGGCTAAGCTATGATAAGCTTTGATTATGATGACACATAAGGTCGCGCCTAGGTGGCAACCGAGTGTTATACATAGGGTTGGATCGCGCGTAGGTGGCGATCCATGGTGATACATGGGGTCGGTCGCGCCTAGGTGGCGACCAGAGATGATACAAAGTTTACGGCCGCGCCTAGGTGGCAGCCGGTTTCTGATACAAGGGTCGATCGCGCCTGGGTGGCGATCAGATGTTGCATAGGTCGCGCCTAGGTGGCGACCAAAGTTGAAGTTCTAGCCCTGAGTGGCTGTGATGATACTCAGCTATAAAGCTGGAAAGGATGATGCTTGGCTCTGATTAGCCTTTTCTTATGTATAGTACGGTCGCAGGTGTGCGACGTTCCAAGGGCGAGGTGCCTCGAGACGATCCTCGAAATCATGGCGTTCGCTGCTTTCTTCCCTTACATCCAGCAGGTAGTACGACCCATTGTTTAGCTTCTTGCTGATGATGTAGGGTCCTTCCCATGGAGAGGACAGCTTATGCATTCCCTTGTGATCTTGTTTAAGTCGCAGTACTAGGTCGCCTTCTTGAAAGGTGCGGGTTTTGATGCGTCTGGCATGATAGCGTCGCAAGTCTTGTTGATATACTGCTGACCTTGATGCTGCCAAGTCTCTAACCTCTTCTAATGTGTCCACCGAGTCTTGCCGAGCTATCTCATTATCTGTCTCGATGTAAGCCGCAACTCTTGGTGAATCATGTATGATATCGCTGGGCATGACTGCTTCTGCTCCATAGACCATGAAATATGGTGTAAATCCTGTGGATCTGTTAGGGGTTGTTCTTAAGCTCCACAGTACTGCTGGCAGTTCTTCCACCCAACATCCTGGAGATGCTTCGACCTTTTCAATAAGGCGCGGCTTAATTCCATGGAGAATTTCCTGGTTAGCTCGCTCAGCTTGTCCATTGCTCTGCGGGTGTGCTACTGACGTGAGGTCCAATCTTATCCCATTGTCTGCGCAAAATATCTGTGTAGCCCCTTCAGAGGTGTTGCTCCCATTGTCTGTAATGATACTATGGGGGTAACCGAAGCGGAATATGACCTTCTTCAAGAACTTGACTGCTGTTTCAGCCTCGCAATCTCCCACAGGTTCTGCTTCTATCCACTTTGTGAATTTGTCCACCATGACTAAGAGGTGAGTTTTTCCGTTTGAAGACCGTCTGAAAGGCCCTACCATGTCAAAACCCCATACGGCAAAAGGCCATGTGATGGGTATTGTGCGAAGTGCTTGGGCTGGCATATGATCTTGCCTAGCGTATCTTTGACATCCATCGCACACTCTGACAATTTGCTCTGTGTCTGCTAATGCTGTTAACCAGAAGAATCCATGTCGGAACGCCTTTGCCACCAAAGATCTTGACGAAGCATGATGGCCACAATCGCCTGAATGAATTTCGTGCAAGATTTTTCGTCCCTCTTCTGGTGAGACACATCTTTGGAATGCTCCTGATACGCTGCGCTTGTATAATTCATTGTTGATGATTGTATAGGCCTTTGATCGTCGTATGATTTTGCGCGCCTCAATTTCATCGTCCGGCAGCACTCCGCGACTTAAATATGCCATGTATGGCTCTGTCCATCCTGGCTGTTCATGCAGGGCTGCGACTAAAGTTGAATCATCCTCTGGCTCTGCAATGTCAATTCTTGCTGGAGGTTTGACTGATGGATTGTGCAGTTCATCCAGGAAAACATTGGGTGGGACTGACTGTCTATTGGATCCAAGCCGAGACAGGGCATCCGCAGCTTCATTTTGTCTCCGATCAATATGTTCAACTTGGTATCCAGTGAAATGTCCAGCAATTCTGTCCACCTCTCTCCTATATGCAGCCATGTTCGCATCCTTGCTGTCCCACGTTCCGGAGACCTGCTGTGCCACCAAGTCTGAATCGCCAAAACAGCGTATGCGACTGATGTTCATCTCCTTTGCTATACGTAGACCATGAAGCAGTGCCTCGTACTGCCACGTTATTTGTGCAGTTGAAGTGTATCTGTACACATACCGCAGCTTGTCTCCCTTGGGAGATGTTAGAACAACTCCAGCCCCCGAGCCTTGCAACTGTCTTGACCCATCAAAATGCATGGTCCAGTATTTGGTTTCTGCCATGCTAGGAGCAACTTGGATTTCTGTCCAATCGTTAATAAAATCTGCAAGGGCTTGCGACTTAATTGATGTGCGCGGCTCGTACTGATGTGATGTGGTCCCAACTCGATCGCCCACTTAGCGACTCTTCCAGTAGCTTCTCGATTACGAATGATATCTGCCAATGGTGCTGAACTCACCACAGTTATTGGATGCTCTTGGAAGTAGTGCTTCAGCTTGCGACTCGCCATGAACACTCCAAACACCAACTTCTGCCACTGTGGGTAACGCTGTTTGGAAGCTGTGAGGACTTCGCTCACGTATATACTGGTCTCTGGACAGGGTATTCCTTTCCTTTCTTGTCTCTCCACAACCATGACAGCACTCACAGCGCGGGAATTTGCCGCTATATATAGTAGCATTGGCTCTTTATCTTTGGAGCCGCCAGAACTGGAGCATTTGTCAATTGATGTTTCAAGGCTGTCAGAGCTTCGTCGGCCTCTGCGTCCCAAACGAAGGTGTCTGATTTTTTCAACAGTCTGTACAAAGGTAGTGCTTTCTCTCCCAATCTTGATATAAAGCGACTCAAAGCTGCTACGCAACCAGTAAGCCGCTGTACATCTTTTATTTTTCTGGCTTTTGGAGATCCATCACGGCCTTTATCTTGTCAGGATTGGCCTCAATGCCTCTTTCTGATACTATGAATCCCAATAGCTTTCCTGCTGGTACTCCGAAGACGCACTTTGTGGGGTTGAGCTTCATGTTGTATTTTCTGAGATTTGTGAATGTCTCTGCCAGATCACCAATAAGATCCTGGCTAACTTGCGACTTAATCACAATATCATCCACGTAGGCGTGAACGTTGCGACCTATTTGCTCATGTAGCAATTCTGAATGCATCTTTGGTAAGTCGCACCTGCGTTCTTCAACCCAAAGGGCATGCTGACATAACAAAAAGCTCCGAAGGGTGTGATGAAGGACGTCTTTTCTTGGTCCTCCTCTTCATCTTGATTTGATGGTAGCCTGAATAGGCGTCCAAAAAGCATAACAGCTCGCACCCAGCAGTTGAATCAATTACTTGGTCGATTCGCAAAGCAAATGGATCCTTTGGACAAGCTTTGTTAAGACTGGTGTAATCAACGCACATTCGCCACGTACCGTTCTTTTTCATAACCAATACTGGTTTGCCACCCACTCCGGATGGTATACCTCTGTGATGAATCCTGCAGCCAGCAAGCGAGCTATTTCCTCTCCTATTGCCTTTCTCCTGTCATCATGAAAACGCCGTAGTGGCTGCTTCACTGGTTTAGCCGCAGGGTTCACTTTGAGGCTATGTTCTGCTAATTCTCTTGGTACCCCTGGCATATCTGACGGCTTCCATGCGAAGATGTCTTTATTTTCCTGGAGAAAAGACGAGGGCCTTCTCCTGCTCTTCTTCCATGTGTGCTCCAATGCTAGTTTGCTTGGATGAGTCGCCAGGAACAAGATTTATCTGCTTAGTGTCCTGGGCCGCTTTGAATTTCATTGGTGGCTCGGCAGATGGCGTGGTAACCACACTCATATCGTTTGGGTCCACCTGCGACTTATAACCTTTTAGTTCTTCCGCGGCACAGGCGGATTCTGCGAAAGCCGCATCTCCTTTCTCACATTCTATTGCTTTTTCTCTATCTCCGTACACTGTGATGACCCCTTTTGGTCCTGGTATCTTCAACTGTAGGTACACGTAGCATGGCCTGGCCATAAACTTAGCAAAGGCCGTTCTTCCAAACAAGGCGTGATATGGGCTTTGGAATTTTACCACTTCGAAGCTTAGGAATTCACTTCTAAAGTTCTCTTCTGTTCCAAAAGTTACCCCTAGGGTTATTTTCCCCACTGGCCGTGCGGACCTTCCTGGGACAATGCCGTGAAATACTGTTGACGTGGGCTGCAGGCTGGAATCCTTGAGTCCTAGACGCTGGAAAGTATCGTAGTACAAGATATTAATGCTGCTTCCTCCATCCATAAGCACTTTGGTCAGCTTGTATCCTGCAACGTGGTGCCACAACCAGTGCCAACTTGCCAGGTTCCCGTACCTGTGGCGGGTGGTCGTCGCGACTCCAGGTTACGCGTGTTCTGACCACCTTAACCAAGGGTGTTGCTGGTATCACGGCGTTCACCTGCTGACTTCTGCGGCTCAATTTCTCTTCTCTTTTGGAGGTATCGATAACTATTGTGTGATACTGCCCCGTCTGCCTGGGGTTACTCGCGCCGTGCTGCCCAATGTTTGTGTTATGAGCCGCACTAGGGTTTCCTTCATGGGAATTCCCCCCGTTGTGTTGGCTCTCTTCTTTCCACTTTTTGTAATAATGGCATTGCGCCTTGGTATGGTCCGCTGGCCGTCCATCACCTGTCGCATGAAGGTCGCATGGCCGGTTGAAAACTTCTTGCATATTGATTGGACGGGAGCCGTATCCTCGACCCCTTCCACGCTGGCCTCTGAATCCTCCACGCGTATTGGCGACGAGCCCTGAGTGACCATCTTCGCTTTTGCGTTTGTTTTGACTCGTGTTGTTGTGGCTCGTTTGCTTGCTGGGGCTTGTTGGAGTTTTTCTTTCCTTTTGCAGCAACCTCCTCTTCTTCCGTCTGACGCGTCTCTGGTTTTGTCTGAGCTGGCATATTTGTTAGCCGCAGCCATCACCTCGCTGAGGCTCTTGACTTTATCCTTCATGCGACCCAGTTATGAATCAGCGGCTCAAACTTGCAGTTTTTTCCAT